>NW_019104623.1:411190-485907 GCF_001995035.1 Momordica charantia
TTCATCTCGACGCGTCTCGACTTGCCCCTAACTCGTTTCGACGTCAAATTCAATTAGGTCCACGAGTCCCAACACCAACATCCAAAATTCACACAGCTCTGGTTGCCTTATCCATTGATCAACTTCCAGCAGAGACTCACAATTAAGTGTCTCGTTACTTTTCCAGTCTACCTCTCAAACCCACGCCTCTACATCCATCGCTCCATCGTCTATTTGATCACAAACAGCCAAAAGGCAAACCAGGAGAGAGATTTTCTCAAAATAATAATAATAATAAAAGTGGGCCAAATTACAGAAAAGCCCAATTAGGCCCAAATTAAGAAAAATCAAACTAAAAAGACTCAAATACATGACAGCATTTGCTAAAGAATTGAAATAAGAATATCAAACATAAAACAATTACTATTACTAGAATGCATCATTTTCTTGTGTCTACCGACTAGAATTATATTTGATTAATGTGCGAACGTTAACATTATTTTAAATTGAAACAATAATAATTTCTAATTTATTTTATTATTATTTGATTGATTTAATATTTATATTTTAATAATTTTTTTAATCTATATCTATACTATATTAAAAAGGGAGGATCGTAGAAAAACATTTTTAGACCATTTTATTCTTTATCAAATTTTATATTTACTAAGCATACCATTTTTTATTTTAATAATTTTAATTAATAAAAATATGAAGGTTATGAATGTGAAGAGTTTGAATACAAAAAGTTTTGTTTATTTATTTCAAACCATTTATGATTTTACTTTAATTGGAATTAATAATATAATTAGAAAGGTGCTGAAATTTCAAAAATTTTCCAAGCTCCTGCATGTATATATATATGAAGTTAATATCTATTTTTTTATACGACAATTTAACTCTCTCTTAATTTGCTTCTTTTCATTTCTTGATTTCTTCGAAATTTTACAGATTTAGTAAGATCCACATTGACCTAACACCTTGGATATCTCAATTTATAGGAGTTTGAAGGTAATGTTGTTTATAGTTTGGTCTCATACATTAATCAAAGGTAGACCAATCTTTGAGAACTATCTTTTGAAAAACAAGTATGAATCTTCTCTATAAACGTCTAGAACTTATTTTACAATAAGTATTGTTATTATTTTTATTATAGAAGTTTATAAATGGTTATAATTTTGAAATTAAATTATTACTAAGTTTTTAAATTTATATATATGTAATATGAATTATACATAAATATTATTCTCTACTAACATTGAGAAATAATGCACTCTTTATTTTTTGAGTTTATTTTTTAATAAAATGACATATTTTAAAATAGCTAGCTAAAAAGATTTTTTTTATCTCTATAGAAATATTTTGTTTAAAATAATAAAAAAACCACTTGAGCTAACTATTTCAAATATTACTAATAATTAGATAATAACATGTTTAATTTGAAGTCTAATAATGTCTGTTTTTTCTCATCAATTATAAATTTTTATAACTCGTTAAAATTAATATAATAAATAAAAAGTGGATTACAAATAAATATTATAGAAGCAGTATAATATATTATTTTATTTATAATAATTATTATATTTTATTAATTAATTACAAGAATAAATATGATTCAAATAAGTAAAACTAAATTTTAAAAAGTAAAATTATGAGTATTTTATTTTTAAAAAAGTTATGATTTCAAAATGCTAAAAATTAGAGAGAGAAAAAAAGGCAATGAAATTTTTATTAAGTAAAATGTTTTTGGAAACTTAACCTTGACCAATAAAATTTTAAATGCACCAAATCGATATAAAAGTTTGAAATTTATAATATTTTATTTTTACTTATATTATTAATTATAAAGCTTTATTTAAAATTAAATTTCAAAAATTTTTGTAACTTTCTAATTTCACCGACGTAATTGAATTACGTATCTATTGATTTATAGTCATTTTTTATTACGATAATTTTTTATGAATTGTGATATTTTTTTTTAATCTTGTGTCCGTGAAAAAAAGAATTATGCATGTGGTAATACACTAGTATTAAAAAAAGAATAAAACTATTTGAACTAAAAAAAAGATTATCAAACCGGCAAAATGTTTTAAAATGAATGCAGTTAGGCAGCAGAGAGAGAGAAATTGAACTCAAAAACGGGTAATGTTATTAAAATTATGAAGTATCAAACAAAATAAAAATTCAAAATAATTCAATTTCAATTGTTTGACAGTATTGTAGGGTTTCTCCATTCAGTCCTAGAGAAAATGAAAATAAAGCATCAATTCAGCAAACAGGATCTAGGGTTTCAAAATCCAACTTTTTTTTTTTCATTTTTAATCCTTTCTTTAATTGACTATTTTTCTTCTCGGCTTCAGAAGCATAGCACGGAGGTCGACGGGATCGATCTCGTCGGCGCAGTTCTCCGGCCGGTAGTAACCGGTCACCGGATCAGGGACCCACGCCATCTTCTCTTCTGTACTTCTTTCTGCTTCTTCCTTCTTCGTTTTGCTGCCACTTTTTGCCACAACTCTATCCGCCGCCACCGCCGCATATCCTCGCCTACCCGGTCCACATGGAGCGTTAAAAATTTTATTAAATTTTTTTCAACAAATTGGCTAACTCGATAATTGACTCATAAATTGGCACATGCGAGAATTTAAATATCTTTTAGAATGACAATGGCTAAACTCTGAATTGGCAATTTGCAATCTATTTAGTTCTGTCATAATTTTTCAATGGCAGGGATATTACAAATTTTAAACATACCTTCAAACTAAATTGTAGCTTCTTTTAGGGACAAAATTCTTACCAATTGTGGTAGAAAATTCGAATTCATGTTTTTTTAGTGGATGAGCTATATAAGTTAAACAATTAATCTAAATTAAGTCTTACCTTTTGGCTGATTTCAAAAGAAACTTTTTTTGAAAGTTCATAAATAATTATTATAAAAATATAATTTCAAAAGTATAAATAAATAAATCTAAAGCGAGATATTCAAATACCTGATGAAGAGAGCGTTACGGAATCCATCGGAGACGAGGGCGGACATGATCTTGACGGCGGAGAAAGAGCGAGCCATTGTATATATTTGTAGAATCTCGCTTTTGCACAGAAATTAATTAAATAATTTTCTGTTTGTTTCTCGAGAAAATCTTCCAGAGAATCGAAGAGGGAAGAGAAAATTAAAAGGAAAGCTTTGGTTGTTCGAATAAGAACCCGCGAGGATTTTATGTAGACGACCAAGAGAGTAGAAACCAGAAGGAAGTAGGAATTAAAAAATATTTCCAAATATTTATTTTTATTTTTTTTCTACTTTTCTTTTTTTCCTAATCGTTCCTGGACTCCTAGTTTAGTTTGAATATGATTAGGATTTAGGGGATTGAATTTTGCCTTTTTAATTTATTTTTTATATTATTTCTTTATCCGGTTATCCGAATAAATCTCGATCTTCTTTTCAGCAGTGAAACTCAATTTTTATACGTTGATTTATTGATAAATTTTTTTGATTCAAATTATTTTCATGATAGGCAAAGAGACCGCATATATTATGTCATTTTAAAGTTGTTGGTTCAAATTTTCACGTTGAACTAAAAATAAATAAAGTTGATCTAATTATTATATGGGTTATGTTGTAACAATTGAGCTATAAACACGGAACTAACTCAATATCTTATAATCAATTAATCAGAAATTAACCAACAAAGCAATCTGGAAATAGATTAAAGAATAAGATGAACAGGAAGATGAGCACTAATACTTATAGTGGTTGGATCAAAAATTAGATGTACATCCACTCAGGCCATTCATTAAACGGTATCAAAAATCAATAATCAGAGAACAAAATCTCTACAAGGCAGAGCAAACAAGAAACCCAGCTATCACGGCTATATGCAAAATTCCTCTTCGTCCGAAAACAGAGTAATCACTCTTCTGGAATTTTCTCTCAACCACCTCATTTTTCTTCTGCCTAGGTTCTATTTCCCAATAACACTGGGTAATATAAAACAATATTGAGAAATGAAAGCTGATGAGAGAGCCATGTTTGATGAGCCATGTCAGCAAGTCAACCCTGCTTTGACCATCAATGAGCTATCAATTTTAACATTTCTCCACCTTGATAGCTACATTAAACATATGATATATACTCCAACTTCTGTCACTGTCATATATTCGGACTCAGTTGTTGATAAGGCTACAACTGTTTGTAACGAGGATTTTCAGATTATGGTGTTTTCAAATAGCATGAAAACCAAACCGGTTACTGACCTCCTCCTGTCACAATCAGCTGCATAGTCTGAATCTACAAAACCAGTCAACTTCTTTTATTTCAACATTTCTTTAGAATACAGAAGTCCATGGTTTTTGAAAATATTTTCAAAGGATAGATAACAAAGAAATACAAAATGATTATTTAATGGACCTAAGGTTTTGTTTAAAATTTAAAGTTAATTAATGATTAAAATACTTGGTTCATTTTGGTCCCTATACTTTAAAAATGTTCATTTTCGTCCCTGTTACATTCAAAATGTTCAATTTGGTTCCTTAATTTTATTTTTAATCTCATTTTTATCATAATTTCAAAACGACACTAAAATCAATATATTTTAAATGTAAACATTACTTTATACTAAAGAGTTTTCATTATGTGTAAAAATTGTGTTAAAATTTTCCAAAATGGTAATTTTTTAGAATACAGGGATCAAAATAAATATTTTCAAATTACAGAAACTAAAATCAACCAAAGTTTAAAGGGATCAAAATGAACATTTTCAAGATAAGGAAACCAAAAGAAAGTTGACATGCTAAAATAGTATTTAACCCTAATTAATGGAGTGCTTTTAGAAATTAACTAGGTATAGGATTTTTAAGTTTAAATTTTCGTTAAGGATTTAAGATTCAAGGTTTAGAGTTTATTTTAGGTTTGGTTCCGAATTTTCCGCAAGCGTAAGGTAAATTTAGGTTTTGTTTTAATAAAAAATTTACTTTTGAAATTTTTAGTTTCATTCTTAAATTTTACTTTTATCTTCTTTAAAGAAATTGTCCACAATCCCCGGTGATCAGTTAAACATGAGAGAAAATGAAGAGCGAATTTGTTGATAATTCTGTCATTCAAAAAATTAGTTGATAAAATTCTTAACGATTTTTAAATGAATAACATCACAGTTTATTATTTAAAAAAAAAAAGGAGGATTTCTAAGAATATTTTGTTTTTTTAATAATAAAAACAAAAACTATAATATAAAAGGGATAAAAGAGTTATTAGAGATTTTTTTTCTTTTTAATAGAGATTGGAACTCCCTCTCGAACTGAACCGATGAGGAAAAATAAATTTACTACACTCATTTTGTCCTTTTTTTCAATTCATTTATTATAATTGAAACTTTCTATTTACTCATTTTAGTTTTTTTTGGTTTATTTATTTTTTTAATAGTAAATAATTATCGTTTTGATAATGTTGCTATTGATAAATTTCAAGTATCATTTTGCCACTTATATTTTGTACTGTTCTTATTTTGTTCCTTATATTTCTGAAATCTAAAGATCGTATTGTTTTTTAGGCAAATGACAATTTTGGTGAGATTCAGAAATTAACATTAAACAACTTTGAAAAGAAAATTGGTGTGGTAATTTTCTGACTAAGCTTTCGGATATGTATTATTCGAATGATGTGGCTTAAAATTTATTACTTTAATAAATTAAATTTATTAGGTGATATTTTCCCTCCCCTATTTAACAAATTAAAATTAAATTATTGTGATTATTGCCAACATCAACTTAGCTCGATACCATACTCTGATCGAGGGTCATAAGTTTAATTCTCCCACTCTATTTTGTTTTACAAAAAATATATATATAATTAAAATTTGCATAATACTTTTTTTTACAATTTTTTTGCATAATACTCTGACTTTTGTTAATAATTTATTACTTCTTTAAGATAATATATATAAAAAATTAAAAAAAAACTCAGTAAAAGATAACTGAGAAATTATTTTAAAATAACAACAATAAAAAAAACACAAATCACGACTCAAAGAAAATAAAACACTATTTCAAAATTTTATGTCAATCAAGTAACTATCCCTTATGGCACTTATCACACCACATCATTTAACCTTTTAAATGTGAGATTTTTCCTCTTCTATTTTACCAAGAATCCAACATAAGTTCCACCTCTCAAGAATCCACTACATTATTGTCTACGTTAAATTATGCTTTAACAAATTTTATCATATCCGACCAACCTTTGACAAACCTACATTTGTTAAGAAAATCCTTCTTTCATGTGCTCAATGAATAGAATTTTTGTCCTTCATCTAATTACTAGCTACCAATAATAAATTTGGTTCAATCAAACTACTAAGTGTTCGAGTAGAGAGAGCGTGTGAACAACTTCTCTTAAAGCTTCTCCCAAAATTGTCAAAATTGGTTTGGTTCCACTTGTCCCAATCTTCACTCAAGCTCTATTTAGAGAGCTGATTGTAAACTATGGACAAAAATCACAAAATTCCGACTAAAAAAAAAGCACCTCTTTATAGTTTATATGCTTACTCCACAACTACGAGTACAACTCATGCACATCGCCTCATGGGATTTTTTGCCCTCATCAGATATTAGTAAACGGAAAATGGTTGAAAGTTTAGCTAAACAAATTGAGAAATTGAAATCTAAAAACCAATAATCTTCATTAAAGTATAAAACAAAAAATCATAAAAGATTCCAGTTTAATCGTTTCGTTTCATACAGTATTACATCGAAGACTGAAAGAATCATATAATCAGCAGCAGCCGCCATAGCCAAATTCTCTAACTTCTTTTCGTTTTGTTTTTTTTTTCTCCTTTCTTCAATTGATTATGTTTCTTCTGGGCTTGAGGAGCAAAGCCCGGAGGTCGGCGGCATCTATCTCGTCGGAGCAGTTCTCCGGCCGGTAGAAGCCGGTGACCGGGTCAGGGACCCACGCCACCTTCTCTCTACTACTTCTTACTGCTTCTTCCTTCTTCATCACGCCGCCGCCTCTTGCCGGAAATCTTCCCGCCGCCGCGCTGGACGCCACTCCTTGTGACGCCGCCGCCGCCGCTGAATATTCACGCCTGCCAATCCCCACACGGCGTTAGAAACTCGGAATTAATAAGCTGATTCACAAAAATCCTTCTAGAATAATTATATTTTACAATTTTTAAAAATAAAATATAAATTTGGCTTAATTTAGTTCCTATTTTCGGGGTATAGTTTCAATTTTGTAGAATTATAAAAAGATTCACAAATCTTTTTATTAATACAAATTAAAATTTTAAAATCATAGAGTAGTCCAAATCTATAATTTGGAATCCGCATGATATGGTATTTATTGGAAAGAGAAAATTTTAATTCCTTTCACAAACTCAATAATTTTGGTAAATTCCTCCTCCAAATGTAAGGAAACGTTTTTAATTTTTTGCAAAATAATTTGAATAAAACTATTTTAATGGAAAGGAAGAGTCTATGTAACTTAAACGCATATTTGGTTAAAAAGATTACTCCAAACGGAGATATTGTATTATAGGGTAGAAATCTTAAATCTTGATAAGTGAGAACCTATATATCTTTTCTTGATTATCACTGGAAAAAATAATATAAAATTAAAATATACTATCAATTTTTCAATATGACAATTCTAAAGACTCTATTGAAATATAGAAAAAAAAAGGAGTTTTTATAATTTTGAAATACCTGAAGAGAGCGTTGGAGAGGAGAGCGGACATGTTCTTGAGGATGGAGAAAGAGGGAGCCATAGAATACCAATTTCTTATTTTCCGTTTGTTTCTCGGGAAAATTTTCGAAAGAGAAAGAGAAGGAAAATGGAAAGTGCTGTGTTGTGGAAGGGAAGAAACCGTGGGGATTTTATTTATATAGAGAGGAAGAATTAAGAAACCAGAGAGAAGTAGGAAATAGGAAGTGACGTGGAAAGTGGAAGCAGTCAAAGCGGACTGGAGGCGGGTTCGAACGTACACGTGTACGCCCCTGATTGTATATAATCTTGTAACAACAATAAAATGATGAATAAATAGATTCTAGAATTTGGAGTTCAATTTTGATTTAAATAAAAAAAAGTTAAATAACAAATTTAGTCTTTTAATTTAGATATAATTTTAATTTGGTATTTATAATTTTAAAAATTTTAATTGAATCCATCTAATTTAGTCAGTTTTAATAAGGGTGAAAAAAAATTATATATATTAAATTGAGTAAGTAAATTTACAATTTAACACAAATGAAATTATTAAATAGAGGTCTAATCAAAGCGGGCCACGTGTTGAAGAAATTGACGGCGGAGGTTTCCTTATAATTGGGAGGCGGCGAACGGGTCGTAGGTGGCGGAAAACAGTGGAGACAAGTCAAACGGGTCAAACTTTTCCTTCTAGAGGGGAGTGTGATTTTCAACTTTATAATTAATAGGTTAATAATAAATTTTATAAAATATTTAAATCTTATGTTAAATAAATTTTTTAACTTCCAATTTTGTATTTAGTAATTTATCGACCTATTTATAATTTTTAAAATTCATAAACGTGTTAGACACAAAATTAAAAAATTTATGATTTTATTAATGTGATCGACAAAATTGAAAGTTTATAATCTTATTAAACACGAACTTACAAATTTATGAATCAAATTTATAAATTAAAAATTATCTTCAATTTTATGACTAATAGATTCATGAACTTTAGAAAATGTTTAATAAATTCCTGAACTTTTAATTTTGTGTTAAATAGGTCTCTCCTTAGCAACAACCCATTCCAAATTTTTAAAATTTACGTACACATTTTTTATCTAATTTGATTTAATGTCGTATTATTTTAAAAATAAATTTAAATAAAAATATTATTTAAAAAAATCCGTCTATTTAGTCCCTAAAATTTGAGTTATCGAAAAGGAGGTGCCTCGACAAAATTGAATGTCATTTTTCAAACAATATTATTCCCGTAGTTACCCCTATTACTTATTAGCAGATATCTTGAAATCGGGTGGGCAGATTTACTGTAGAGCCCAAGAAGGGCAAGCTTGAAGGGACCAAGCCCACAATCATTGGCAGCCCATTGCTTCTTCTTCTTCCGCAGTTAGGGCTTCCGTTTCCAGTCACTGCCGGACCGACCAGACCTCTGCGAGCGGAGTGGCGTTGCATGTACCGGACCGAGCCGTCGTTATCCGAAATCGACCGCCGTTCCTTCGTTTCTGCCTTCGTTTCCTTGCCATTGGAGCCATTCTTTTCGGCCGACGGAGGTAAAAGAAATGGCGGAGGTCAACAACACTGTCAATGAAATTCCTCCGAACATGACCATCTACATTAACAATCTCAACGAGAAAATCAAGCTGGAAGGTATTCTTAGGGGAGTAGCTTCTTTAATGGTTTGAAATGTGATGTGATTTTTTATTGTTTTACTCCTTGGTGAGAGCAGAATTGAAGAAGTCGCTGAACGCGGTTTTCTCACAGTTCGGGAAGATTCTGGAAGTATTGGCTTTCAAGACCTTGAAGCACAAAGGACAGGCTTGGGTTGTGTTCGACGAAGTCTCTTCCGCCACTAATGCGCTTAGACAAATGCAGGGCTTTCCTTTCTATGATAAGCCTATGGTAATGTGCTTACTAGCCTTTCCGATCGCGAGAATTTAATTTTGTTCGTTGAATTGCAGGTTAAGCACTTGAGATGAAGATTAGAGTTATTAGGTCTCGCTGTAAAAAGATGGTTATCGCTTCGTTCGTATGAGCACTAATTCGAGTCATGGTTGTGAATAATAGAGTACTGATACATTCTTCTGAGAAACGAAATGGGAATTGTGTTTGGATCATATTGCGTCTTAGACAGTTGAGACGTACTCAAACATGGCTGGTAAATAATGTGGTTTTGTTGATAATTCTTTGCTGATTTCATGTCGGTAAGGTTAAAGGACAATTCATTGCTTGGATGATCAAGCATGAAACACAATATGCCCTTACCAGGCAATCCTGAAGTGCTTACTTCCTAAATATATCACATTGCAGACGTTTATATTTTCTTCACCTGAGCTTTATGACATTGATAATATTTTGACACAAATCAGATAGTTGTCAAACTTGTCTTCTGCATATCTATTGAAAGCTCTGTATGTCTTGTTTGTCTACCTAGGTTTTATATCTTTTACAGTTAGTATTAAGTGCCAGCAATTTTTCATATCATTTGTTGCTCTGGTCAACTATTCGTCTTTTGTTACCTTGACAAAGTTTTTGGGGGTATAGTGCAATACTAAGCTAAATGTTGTTGCTTTGCAATCATGTAGAGGATACAATATGCAAAGACGAAGTCAGATGTAGTAGCAAAGTCTGATGGTACATTTGTTCCCCGGGAGAAACGAAAGAGACATGAAGAGAAGGGTACTATTTTCTTTATTTTATATTTTACAAATTTAAATTCAAACAGGTTTGAATAGCTTGGTGTATGAAGATTTACTTGAGCATCTGATACTATATTTGAGTGTCGTTGCAACTTTTATACTTATTTCATTTTGTGTTATCTTTGTCAATGCGAAATGCTCTGCTATATTATTCTCTTATTTCTATTTGTACTTTGGATACCGCATATGACTAATGTTCAATTACAGTAAAGGAAAACGTTAAAAAACAGCATACTTGCGCAAGAAATCTACTAGTTATGTGGAATAATAAGCAGTTGTAATGTAATGCATGTATTTTATTCAAAGCTATTTGAGCAAGATCCAGGTCTTGGGGAAAGTAACTTTTTCAGAAAATGGAGGAAAATGTTGCCCTATTATTTTATGTAGCAGTGTTTTGATCAAGATCTTTACTTTATCTTAGGGAGGAAGAAAAAAGAGCAGCATGATGCTAATCAAGCTGGGATGGGTCTCAATCCTGCCTTTTCTGGAGCATATGGTGCAACTGCGGTTAGTATCTCTATTTAATCTCTAAACTTTAGTTTTATATAAATTCATTTATTTTTTATTTTTCATTGCATAATGGTTTTTCACAATATATCCCTTTCTAACTTCAGTCTTGAGCCTTAGATACAATCTAAAAAGCACAGACACAGACATGAGACATGGATAAGACACAACACAGACATGTTAACATGATAATTTCTTAAAAAATATGAAACAGACACGTTGAGGACACATTCTGTATATTTTAAAATGTATGTATACTGTTATATTTAATAATTAAAAATAAATAGAAGGGTCAATTAAGAACCATCATGGGTGGCCCATTAGTCCAAAGGGCTAGGGTTAATTAAGAGGGAATGGGTTCAAACTCTATGATGGCTACCTACCTTTGGAATTAGTAATTTCTACGTATTTTCTGGTACCAAATGTTGTAAGGTCAGACAGTTGTCCTGGGAGATTAGTCCGAGGTGTGCGTAAACTGGCCCGGACTGTCAAGGATATAAAAAAAAATAGAAGGGTCAATTAAGACTCAAAAAGTTAGGTAAAATGTACTTCACTTAGAACACAAGTTAAGTAAATATCAAATAATCAGGAATAAAAGAATTCTGCTGAAGGAAAAGAAAAAATATCTGTTAGTTGTAACTTGTAGCTTGTTTTGTTATGCCTTTGTTTAGAAAAATATTAAAAAAAACAAAAACAAAAACCTGAAGGTGCTTTCTGTAGTGCGATTTGGCGACCTGCCACTTTCTCAATATGGATGCAATCCCGTTTAAAAGGAGGGCTTCTCTATTATAAACCTAATTGATTTCAAACAATTTGGACAAGAGAACTCCTTCAACCGAAGAAGACAAGTACCTTCTTTCTTCCTTAATTGGTTATTTCTTAGTAAGTTTGGGTCTCTCTCTCTGGAAGTTCAAGTTTTTGCTTTGTCTAATAGAAAGCTAGAAAGTACTTTTTTGTTTTAAGACAAAAACGCATTTTCTACCAACATGAGCTTAACTCAGCGGTAATCAAGAGGTCGTGAGGTCATGAGTTTGAATCTCCACATCTCCAATTGTTGTATTAAAAGGGGGAAAAAAAAAAGAAAGAAAAAAACGCAGTTTAGGAAAGCAAAGCTCCGACTCCCTAAAAAGCATCTGATACATTAGACATGTCTGAGGCATTGTAATATAACTCCTACTAAATACTGATATTCAGAGAAAGAGTGGCTTAACGGAAGTCTCCTCCAGCCGCTTAGAGAGTGTTGGTTCTCTCTCTATCCAGGACTTCCCAAAACAAACAAAACATAAACTTACACAACAAG
Source organism: Momordica charantia (assembly GCF_001995035.1). The sequence continues at coordinate 423,369 of NW_019104623.1, forward strand.
ATCTTAAAGTATATAAGGACCAGCTAACTAACTTTAAGGGGGTGAATTTTCTTCTTTACCCTACCTAACATAACATAAGTATTAATTATTGGAGGCCTCGCAGGTGTATTCGAAATTCGAAATTTGTTTGGCGTATCATACACGTGTCTGAATGAATCTGTGTTTGATGCGTGTCCACAAAACAGAGTGTTCATGCTTCTTTGGGATACCATATTTAGATTCTCCAACGTGGTCAATTAAGTATCATATTTTTCATCTGCCACTAATAAATGTATTCTAAGGGCTTGGTTGGCATGATGGCAAAATATAAGATCATAAAGAAATAAGAGGTAGAATTTCACTTTTAGAGTCAGAATTTTACTTTTTAAAAATAGTGCTTTCTCATCCTATTTCATTTCCCACTCTTTTCATTGCAAGAAGAACGATACATAATTTGTTTGTTATACCATGAAAATAGGAAGCATTTCATTCTTTTACTCCCTGCTGAGTTGGGAGAGTCGATTTTCAGTTTTCGTTATTGTTTTGAACTTTATCCACCTTTTATTTCCTTATACCCAGAGTGCGATAGAAATGAAGGAATATATATTGGGTGTTTATTTCCATTTATTGCTTTGGCATTTCATACATCGTGATTGTTAACAAACCCTTTGCCAATTGATTCAATGCTCTAATTGGTCGGACTTAGTGGGTAGCTTTTTGTCGAGTGTATGTACTCTTGTATGCTGTTACCAATTGAATATAGGATTTTAAGGCATCAAAACTTGGTCGGCTGTTATCATATTAGTAACTTTTGTACTGAATTCTTAAAATTATATGTTACCTAAAGAACACTCTTTCCTTTCCCTCTTCTGAAAATGGTGCAGCACTCTCAAGTATCTTATACAGGCGGAGTTATGGTGCCAGAGGCTCCTGCCCCACCAAATAGCATTTTGTTTGTACAGAATCTTCCTCACGAGACGACTCCGATGATGCTACAGATGCTTTTCTGTCAGTATCCTGGTTTTAAGGAGGTTCGAATGGTTGAAGCAAAGCCAGGCATCGCATTTGTCGAGTACAGCGATGAGGTACAATCAACAGTTGCCATGCAAGCACTACAAGGTTTTAAGATGAACCCGCAAAATTCGATGTTGATAACCTATGCGAAGAAATAGAAAAACAGATCTTGGAATGCCACCTGCTGTCATTCGATGCTCAGTACAGGAGATTGTTTGTAAAATACTGTCATCTCATACTAGACAGAAATTTTACCCTGCGTATCCTAATTGTTATAATCATATCACTGATCTCAGATCCACGCAGCGGTTGCTATGATTTGCCTCGAACTCTCATAGTCGTAGTAAAGTTTGATTTTCATCGTTACATTTTGTTCTCATTTTCATAGAAGTATTTCCTACTAGTTATACTATAAAAATAGACTAAAAGCTTTTATAAGATATTTAAGAGCTTATGATGTTGAAATCTAATTTGCTTGAAACTCTATTTCACTGGACAGCAAGTTCTACAGGATACAACAATTCCACAGCAAAAGGAGCTGCAGCTGAAGTGTCTCATGGAGATATCCAGTAAGTACAGAGCTTAAATTATTGAACTGAATTTTGTCATTAGGTGTAGCAGAATTTTACTTGTACAACGTAGCAAATTCGAGTCTGGTTGATGTTGTAGATTATATATTCGTTATATCCGAGACCACGGGTTGGCTGGAGGAAAAAAAAATTGTTTCCAATTAGTTAGTTTTGATGTCATGAGTTTGAACAATAGTTCAAAAAACGTAGCGGAGGCTGTTCTTGGGGCTTCCCTAGCGGAACAACTACACCATCTTCAAGAACCTGAGCTTCAAGGGGATTTGGTGCCATTCTACCAACAACTTTATAACTGTGTTTTTAAAAGCAAACATTTTGGACATTGGAGTATGAATTAAGTGTCTAGTGAAGTGAAGGGATACCAAGTTTAAGATCAGCTAAATAATTTATATTTAACCCTATATTTTGCTTAATCTTAAAATTTCAATTTCATGAGTGGTGAAATTTCATGAATCAACAAATGAACACAAGATTCAATCAATAAAGTTCTTAATATCAACGTACATAAATGTTCAAATCAAACACTCACATAATTAGTTTCCTCCAGGTGCAAAATGTATTCATAGCAAGCAACCAATCTATTAAGGAATGTTAAACCACAGTTTTGTTCTTCTAGGGTTGCATCTAATACGCCTTTTAACCTTAAAAAGCTTCTAATAGATTCTTAAATTTAATCTTAAAAAATATCTAATAGATTCTTAAATTTTTTATTTTATGTCTAATAGGTATAGATTATTGAATTTTTAATTTTTTATCTGATAAATCTTTAAACTTCAAAAAGTGTCTAATAGTTGATCTATCAAATAGGTGGTTAGTAATTCAATACCCATTCTGACACTTTTTAAGTTCATATCCTATTAAACACAGCATCGAAAAGTTAGAGATCTATTAGAATTTTTTTATAAAATTCAAAGGACTTTGATTCGGAGTATCAATTTTACCAATAATTCAAGTTTAAGATTCAATTTGATCGGTGAGTCAAACACGAGACTTAGAGAAAGAAAAAAAAGGAGGTTGAAGCTAGATTATCACCTTAATTTCCTAGTTGGCAACTTATTAGCCCGATCCCAACATATATTGTCGTAAATGTCACCCAATGCAACCTACAATTATTACAAGTGAAAAAAGTAGGAGGATCATTCAAAGAAAGCAAATTGGTGAATTGAGAGAAAATAAAAAAAAATCAAAACTTTACCTCACATGGAACTAATACTCCATCTGTGGCTTCACGAYTTGGCCTACAGTAGAAAGCGCTTTTGGCAAACATGTCTGCAAAATAAAGACTTGTCCCAAAATTCCCAAAATTGTAGGCATGTGCAGGTGCTTCTGGAGGCACAATTCTCAAACCTGATCAAAGAAGATTCAGAACAACTCAACAAACTTAACCAATTATTACAAGAGCGTGAGTTCAAACTTCAAACCTTGGGATAGTATTCCAGCCCAGTTTGTCAATGGAGATCCATGCCACAGTAGCATTCTGTTTTTCGTCTGCGTAAACTAATAAGATCTATTATTAGCATGGGGTGGGATGTTGAAGCTCGGAGTTAATATTGAGTTTGGAATGACTTTTGAGAAGAATACTTTTTTAAGTAAAGCACTCATTCAGTATTTCATTTAAGAGAAAAAGCGGGGAGATTAATGTTTCCACTATATCTCAGGAGTCGTCACAGACGAAGCTTTGCAAAGACCCCARTAGTATTTTAGTATAGAACAGAGGCATTCTGAACCGACTACAACCTGGAGATGAATACTAAAAGATCTTATCGAATGCACCATCGACCTCAAGCAGCTCGACCGGATGAAATAATTCGAACTTCAAATCATTCACTTTCTTAAACAACTAAAAGTCATTCTAAACTCAATCTTTGTTTGAGATAGAACAAAGCTTCACCTCTTTGAAGCGTTTACTTTCACCTTCTCTAGAAGTCTTGAATATCTCAACGATATCCACCTTGTGAGCTGTTGCGGTGTTCTGTATGTACTGCTTRATCTGGTAGACATGGATAAAAGTTAGAGAGAGATTAAAATTGTTGATTTGGATCAATTTAAGAATATGACAGTGGAGAATACCATATAAAAGTCTGCAGAATCAACTTCAAGAGGTGTCAATTCACATTGAAGGCATTGATACTTGGACAGAAGTGGATCATCCTAAAACATTATTTCAAGTCAAAATATTTCAGAGTAGAACAAATTAAAATACAAAACAAGGTGGTGATTTGCAAAGCTCTTGTTAGCTCCTATGACTTGTGTTTTGTTTCATAGATTTGTTGAATCAAAAGAATAGAAAAACCTCCCCTTGAAGTTGATGAATGAAAAGAATTTGAAAACTTTAAATATAGGTTTGGGCCTCTAGAAACTTTTCTACTCTTTTCCTGATTAGAGATTTGTGTTATCACTCTTAGAGTCCTTCGTTCACGTTCCGTGTAGTTCAAAGTTCATTTGTGTTATCGCTCTTAGTGTCAAAAGACTCGAATAGTTCAAAATTTGGAGGCAATTGGAGGGAAATTTTAAGAATGCCAATTTCCTGTAGATGCCATCATTGAAAAGTGAAGATGCTATCTCTATTTCACCAAGAGATTCAACCTATTGAAAACATAAACCAAGCTGAACTAGACATCCAAAATAGAGAGAAATCATATGCATACAAATGGAGAAGAAAAGGCAAAATAGAAGAGAAGAACCAATACCGGGTTACCATTTCGAGTTTGCTCCTTAACTCGTACGGATTGTCAATAACGCAATTGCCTGTCATTATTTGAACAAGTATATTTATTTTCTCAACCAGAGCTACATGGTTTCATTGAGAGATAAAAGGGAACTTACACATCCTTTTAAAGCCAAAGTCATGAGGAAGAATGTTGTAAAATTCTCTGCATGTGGAAGGAGATCCATGAAACCATTGAAATGTGCAATTTCATTGTTGCTTTGCACACGACACGCCCCCTTATATGCTCACAAAGTGACATGAGGAAGGCTCGAGTTGAATCGAAGAAAGACGAGCACGTACCCGGTTAGTTGCTCTAGCATTTTCTTATCAGATTGGTCAATAGCGTTAGCAATCCTCCTCAATGCATCATACACCTAAATATGTTGTGAAATTTGGTTTTAGTTAAAGAAACAAGTAATTCTAGAACACTAGCAATATCAGAGTTGAMTAAGAGCATTGACCTTTGAAACTGTGGATTTACTAAGCTTGTCAAGGGGCAACTTCTTAGCATTATAGCCTGGGAGCAAAATGATCAAACTTTTAGATCGTTCCACACCCTGTTTATCATTTTACTATATAGTATACTTTAACATTTTTCGACCGTAAAAAACTCTGATAAAGTTTTYGTTTGATGAAAAGAGAGAGAGAAAAAAAAGAATACCCAAGGCCATCATTCGTTGTTCCATCATCTGGGTATTGCAAATGAGCGAGATAAACTTGGCAATTCGAGGATCGAGCTTCATGAGCTTTAGTTGATCCTCTGTAGCAGAACAAGATCCATCTTGAACCTGGAAACAACCATAGATAACAACTTAAACTTCTGGATTCAGTGAGCTTTAGTTGATCCTCTGTAGCAGAACAAGATCCATCTTGAACCTGGAAACAACCATAGATAACAACTTAAACTTCTGGATTCAGTGGTGCATTTAAACATGGTACGAAAGTAAGAGGTCTCATGTTCGAATCTTTTGCGGTGAAGAAAAGTCGTGATGGCAGAAAACTTACTGATTTCGGGTCTTTGGTTCTGCTGTAATCCATTTCCAACCAGGTATAGAACTTTGGACGAGTGACAAATTCTTTGCGGTTGTCCAATGGTTCTTGGTCTTTGTGAAAAGCTTTGTGGTGAACTCTTAATTTGATAGAACTCTCCTTTGAACTGTAAGGACCTTGTAATTTGTCTTGGCCTTTGATTCCAACTCTTCCCCATCTATTGTAAACCATGAAGTTCCCTCCATCACTTTGATTCTACCATAGAGAGAGATGTTCAATGCAATGAACTTAGAAGCTAAGAAGTTGCTAAAGAGAATCACAAATTTGTACCAAGAACTTGGATTATGTAGAATTTGTTATTGTTGTCTCCAACATTGGTTTGATTCAAAGTGGCATCGTAAAACTCTTCGTCCTGCATCGGAAAATAGAATCGATCCAACTCTAAGTTGTTGACAAAATGAGTATGAAAAACTTAAAAGTTTTATGATGCAAGTTTGAAGGGCTAAAATCAAGAGTAACAATATAACACATTACCCAACAAAAGTTCATTGGCACATTATTCAATCATAAATTAAATTATTATTTTGAAGTACTCTTTTAATTAACCAAATTAGTTTATATTAATATCCATAAGTTTCCATCTCAAAATCAAAATTAACAAATTTAATATATTTGTTATTGTTTTGCTCCCAATACGAAATTTAGCTAACCTATGTAGTTCCCAATACACCTCCACGTTGGTAAGTGGGTATATATAATCGAAGCTAAGTTGTCCATTTGTTAATGAAGGTTAAAATAAAAGATAAAAATAAAAGTTTATCTTCTTCAAATTTCTCTTCCTACCCAATAGGTTTCTCTTCTATTCTTTTCATTTTCTTTGCAGAATCAGTCCCGCCAACCGTTGAGCCCCTTCGACCGTGCTTCCGGCTAGTCGATGCACCCTTCGCCGTCCTCATTTGACTCTCTTCAGACCCGTTGGACGACATAAAGATGAGTTTGAAATGATTTTTGAAAGAGAAAAAAAAAGGCTTTTAAGAGAATTACTAAAGTGGTTTCTTGAGGGGGGTTTTTGAATTTGTTTGAGATGAATTTGTGAGAGAGAGAGGGGGGTTTTAACTTTTAAGGATGTGGGAATTGAAGAAAATGAAGGAAGAAATTGAAGTGGCGGGAAAAGGTCTATGGCTTGTGGAGCAAGACATTGAAAAAGCTGTTTTATTCGTTACGTTCGGAAATGGAGTAATTATTGTCTGCAAACAAAAAAAACTATGAGCTGATCATACGATCCAATCAGTACGTGCCACGTGCTACCATCTGTATTTGGGCACTGCCCCAACCAACGCTTTAACGTTGTTGTGCGTTGAAGCATGTTGCCGCACTGGATTACTACCAAGAGTGCGGGATACGATTTGACTTTGTTAAAAGTCAAAGCACGTGGCGTTGTCCAACTCAAGACCATGCCTTCCATAAGATGCTTGTATATATATATATAATATATATATATATATATGTGATAATCTCGTTGAAATATTTTTGGCAAACACTACATGCATATGAATCAATGTCGAAAATATTTACGAGACAAATGAATACAAACAAAGATGATAAGAATTATGGCCGACAGGACATGTCTCTAATTRGATCTTATCTCTTTGGAATCTATTTTTTGAAAAGTAAAGATAAGATTAGCTCACAAGCGTGGCCGACAAGAAATCTTATCTTTGAAAAAGTAGGAAAAGAAATAAAGTGAAGCTAAAGCTAGAAAAGCAGCGAAAATAATTACAAACGATTTTACAAAAGCAAAGTAAAGATAGATTCTGAATCATCTTCAAGCATCTTTCTGACTCATCTTCGATAAAACAGTTTGATGACATCACCCAACTTCTTTCAGGTATTTCGCATAGTCGTGAGACAAGAATTTCTAGGAGTCACTCCTCCGAGATTAAGGATGAATAACTGCAAACTTACAAACGGCTATCCACGCCTAAGGCTACCGGCATACATCCCACCGYCGAAGCATCCATCGGAGTTTCTCTAGACTTATCTTGACAGTCGTGACTATTTGTGAAAGCACTGCGAAATCTGCAATCTTGGTCAACTACTGCCCTGTTCGAAGTTATCTCTGTCATGCCCCCACCTTATCGATGATTCACATAATCAACGAGATAATACATAAGTAAAAACATCTACCAAGTGGTCGTTGAAAAACACACTTTATTTTTTAATATTGACCCGAAGATCACACCTTAGTAAGGTTGTGTATCTAGGAAAGGGTCGTTGACATCTATATCGACGAGAGGATCAGGTACATCGCCGACTGATGAAGATGAAGATGAAATGGTGATGCGTTCGCTTGCATCATCATCTGAAAACGATTCGCCACGCGCTGTATGAGAGAGGTGAACTCTGCCGTTGAACTAATTCCTGCAAGGACAAAAATGATATCGTTTCTCAAAAGAGCGTGTTCTTCATGCTCTTTTCTCTTCATGTCTTGAAGGTGGACGTTTGCCTCGAACTATACCTTCATGTTTTCTTCCTGAAGGTGGTCATACTAGAATTTATCTCACCATTTGATATGTATTACCTTTGTTAAGGCCTTGAAATTTCCATATTTCCCCATTTGAAATTCCAACATAAAATCCAAGGGATTTGGAAGTATAGAGCAAATTGAGACGTAATAGATATGAGATTCTATAAATTTAGGGCCCATTTGATAATCTTTGGTGTTTAGTTTTTCTAAAAACCAGTTTGATAACCGTTTTTTGTTTTTTTGTTTTTAAAGAACAGAAAACCAAACATGTTTGATAACCATTTTTAGTTTTATGCTTTTAAAAAGTTAGAAAATTGAAAATACATATTAGARAATTGAAAATACATATTAGAGAGAGAAAATTTTATGTAAAGTAGGGATGACACTAGTGTTGGTGCGAGTGAAGATGCTCTCCCCCATTCTCATGCTCATGAAAATTTTTAATCCCCATCTCTACCTCGTTCTTCGGTTTAAGAGATGTTCTTGAGAAAAATTATCGATTTTATAATTATTTTAGAATTTAAAAAATAAAAAATGTAATTAAAAAATAGAACGAGAACGAGGTTGGGATATGCATTTCCTATTTTTAGGGCCCGACCCTAATTTTTGTCATCCATTATGTAGAAATATGAAAATACAAAGTTTAGAGAGATGTAAATAATATTTTGGAAGATAAATTTTAGAGAGGTAATAAAAAGATTTAGAAAAAAAATTAGTGAAAGTAAAGTTAAATAAAAAAGAGAAAAAATTTTAGAGAAAAAAAGTAAAGTCGAACAGGAAAATATATATTAAAAAAAAGAAATTAGAAATAAAGAGAAAAATTATAGTGGAAAAATCTTATAAATAAAAACCAAATTCAAAATATAATTTTTAGAGAAAATAAATAAATACAAAGATAAATAAAAGTTACAAACTTGAACGAGAAAATAATATATAATTTTCAGAGGAAAAATAAATTAGGAATTGAAAAAATGGTTATAAAAGACAAAATTTTAGAAAGAAAAAAAATTCGTCAAAATATTAATTTTTTAAAAACTCATCTGTTAGRAAAAAATACATAGAGATGAAAATTTTGGAGTGAACATTTATTTTGTTCACGGACTCCAGAGTCCATAATTGTTTTATATACTAAAAACGAAAGGTCCGTTTAATAACTATTTCGTTTTCTAGTTTTGGTTTTTAGTTTTTAGAAAATAGGTTTGTTTGGTAACCAATCCARTTATTTGTTTTGATTTTTCAAAAGCAATTTTGAAATCGTAGGTAAATTTAAAAAACAAAAAGGAGTAGTTTTCYTTATTTACGTTTTTCAAAATCTAATTTTTTTCTTGCTCAACTTGTTTTTTCTTTCTCATATTTATTTCTAACAAAAAATTTTCTCACTCTAAAATTTTTTCCATCCTACCTTTCTCTCTACAAAAGTTATTTTTCTCTCACTAAAATATTTATATTTTAAATATTTAGTGTTAGTTTTAGATCACTCTCATTTCTCTCTAAAAAGTTAATATTTTCTTGAATTTTGTCTCTATATAATTTTGTTTTTTAAAACATTTTTTTTCTTCTTAATCTATCTTTTCTCTAAAAAATTATATCTTATTTTTTCGTTCAATTATTTTTCACTATAATTTTTATTTATTTATTTTTTCTAAAAATTATATTTTGAATATTGTTTTTATCTTTAAATTTTTTCTCACTACAGTTTTTTTTTCTTTCTTATTCATTTTTTTCTTTAATATATATTTTCTTCTCAACTTTAATTTTTTCTTTAAAATTGGTATCTTTTTGTCTTTAAATTTTCTTTCACTAATTTTTTTCTCTCCAAAATTTCTCTTTAAAAAATTTATTTCCATCCTTCTAAAATTATATTTGTGTTTCTACATTAGGGATACAAAAATTCCCTAGGGTCGAGTCCCTAATAATGAATGTCCCAAACCCGTCCCGATTCTATTTTTTAAATAAGTAATATATTTTTTATTAACATATTTACTAAATTGTGAATAAAACATTAAATATTTTTTAAAAATAATTATTTATAATAGTAAATAATAATTCTAAAAACAATTCATATATATATCTATTACACTTTCTATAAAATCCTAAGAATAATCAAAATTAATTACAAAATCAATAATTTTTTTGCGCATATCGACGTTCCAAAATAACGATTATTTAACATGGTTCTGGACTCTCGAACCAAATAACGAGGTTAAAATGGTAGACTAAAAACTTTCACGAGCACGAGAATAGGGGAGCGCATCTTCAGTCTCACCCAACAATATTGTCATCTCGACTCTARATAGAATTTTATCTCTAATATATATTTCTAATTTTCTAACTTTTTAAAAATAGAAAACCAATAAAAGTTATCAATCATAATTGACTTTCTGTTTTTTAAAAACAAAACCAAACCAGAAATGGTTATCAAACATAACCTGTTGAAACAAAACAAAAATTGAAAGAAGATGTGCAAATTGCGATAAACAAATTCCTGTTTTTTGTATCCCAAAGGAAAAGTGGCAACAGACATCGTAATCAATGACTGTTCAAATATGCAAAGAAGGATTTTACTTTATTGAATTCAAAGTCTGTGAATGGAGAATGGAGTTCAGAATTTCTTGATGAAGTCATGGATGTGAGTACTGATTTCCTGTGGCCTTTCTTGGTTGATGAAGTGAGCAGTATCTTTCATTACCACCACTTCCTCCAGAAACGGCACATCCTTTTTGAATCCGCCGTTGTGGATGTATTCCTTGGCTCCTGCAAAATGATAGGTCATATCCAAATCCCCGACGACGAACTTCACCGGCACCTGGATCTGTGCTCCCGTCCATGGCGCGGTCAGCTCCCAAGTTCTGAAACAAACGTCAACTCACTTTCATATATACAAACAACCATTTGAATCAACAAAACATGTTCTGAGTTTGAAAATATGGAGCCATTTTTTTTCTAACTTCAAATGCGGGACGTGTTCGATCAGAGTCAATCAGATGCAACTACGGCTTACAGGTCGAAAGCTCGATAGTAGTTCAATCCTCCAGTAAAGCCTGTGTGCTTAAATTTGGCAGCAAAATAGTTGATGTCTTCTTCTGTCAGCCAAGAAGGAAGGTTTTCTGGAGGTGGTCTCCCACGGAATCCAACTTCTTTAGGCAACTTTGGAGGATCTGTACTTCTATTACTTAACAATGCCTTCAAAACCAGAGCTGTGTCAACCGAGGTAAAATGTTGCTCTGCCTCTCCTGGAGCCTGTTAGAAACTTGAAAATTAATCCCATATAGATTTTTTTTTGAAATCCGTGACAATTCGTCAATTAAGTGAACATCATAGAATTTAAACTCATTTTCTCTTCCCTAGACCAATGAGCCATCTATTATGTCACAATCAATTCATTTTTGTTTTCTGTGTTTATATGAAACTTTCAGTTCATTGCAAAGACTTTGAGAATCAGCCAAATAGGACTCTAATTAGCAACGTTGCTACACTCATTTGCAACTTCTAACGCGCAACTCCTAACTCAGGAAACTTTTCAATCTACTTACCAAGAAAGAGCAGGACAGCAGAATACCACAGTTTAATTAGCAGCTCAAATTTCAATTACTTCTTACGAATTGAAGAAAAGCACAACAAAATTCACAAATTCACCTGAAACCTGCAAATGTAGAAGTCATCGCCATACGCAGCTCTGAAACCCTCGACAAACGAAATCGCAGGGTTCCTAGGTAAGAAATGGACGCTGAGATTCACCAGCGCCTTGATCCGATCTGGCCTGAACAAGCAGAAGTACCAGGCGATTATCGCCCCCCAATCGTGCCCTACCAGGAACACCTTGTCGATCCCGAGCCCGTCCAGAGCCCCAACCAAATCGCCGACGATGTGGAGCGCAGAGTATGACGTATGCGATTCCGGCGAGTCCGTGTCGCCGTAGCCGCGGAGATCGGGCGCGATGGCGCGGTATCCGACGGAGGAAAGGTACAGAAGCTGGTGGCGCCATGAGTACCAGAGCTCCGGGAAGCCGTGGAGGAGAAGGACGACGGGGCCTGTGCCGATGGAGGCGATGTGCATTTTGATGCCATTGGTGTTGACGGTGGTGTGCTCAATCGCGTCCATGGCAGCTTCTCTCGTTCTCTCTCACGATAATCTCTGCAACTGCGAGTTTATCATTGTTGCTGAGGATGGATTCGATGTCAATGGCCGGCGTCGTGATTTTCGAGGTTCTCTACAGTTTCCGTCGGCTTTGCAATGCAGGTAGGACGACCACGTGTCAAACGTAGATATCAACGGCCCCAAGTGTTTCAGTTTCTTGTAAAACAGGATTGCAGGGCCATTGTGGAGCCAAGGAGGGCTTTAAATATTGATAGATATTTTAGGAAAATATATAAAAATAGGAAAAAAAAGTCGTAAAAGGGATTTAAAAAAAAACAAATGACAAAACGAGTGTATTTTTAAAAGTAATTATAAAAAATAGGGTAGATAAATCGTGGGGTGGACTGTGATTTGACCAAAGTCACAAGCGTSGACTACAATTTCATAGTAAATTATAGTCATCACTCTCGATTCATGTCGAAATCGCGGTCATTGCTAATGGAAGTCACGACTCTTCCTTGACGTGGCCCTACCTGGAGCCACGTCTCTGCTAACGGAGTCGCAGCCATTCCATCTTTAGATACAGCATATCGGATGGAAGTTGCAATCATTCCACTAAACTCCTTTTGTTCTCTTTTCTTTTTATTTTATTTTAAAAAACCCGAATTTAAGAAAAATACTCAATTGTTTAATTTTAATTTTCTCCGTATTTGGAAAATATGTCATGCATTAGTCAAAGTTAAATTGGGATTTTCCTTCTTCTAGCTTTAATATTTAATTAAGGCAGAGTTTTCTACCATAGAAAAATAATGTTCTTTTTCATTAAGAATACTCTTCTAGTGAAATAATTTAGGGTACGTGAAAGTTAATATTGGTTAGATGTCTGAAATTTTAGTTGTGATGTTCGACAGGTTTAGATAATAATCATGTTTGTTTTGTAGGTAAATTTATAATGATGTTGAGGAATATTTAAATAGATATGTTATTGACTTTGTACGATGCTCGAAAATTATATATTTGTTCTTAACAAAATTATTATGTATATTCATGTAATTTATACCTTGACTTTTATGTTTTAATTAATTTAATAATTTTTTATCAATTTAGTTTATATTAGATTTAAATGTTGTTTTATATAACATATCAAGATGAAGCACAAGAAGYTGAATGACATTTTAATCATCRAATTGGTTTTAATCTAATTTTAAACTTTCATACCTTAAATGACATTTTAATCAAAATTTAAAACAAATAACAAAAAATAAAAAATTTAATCACATATTAATAAAATAACAATATAAAAAATTTAAAATAGAAATAAAAAAAATAAAAAGGTTGTAGTTGATAATAAAAAAAATAAAAAAGGTGCGTACGTAACTTYCATACAGGCCATAGTCGCGTACATTCGCTTAGTCACCTGYCATGTCAAATATATGTTTGCATGGAAATCGTAGGCATTGTACGACTTCCACTTTGACCTAACCTATTTTTGTCAATAGTTTTGAATAAGTGTGTTAAAAAAGATCGACAACYCGAAGAACCCAACCCCAAGAGTTGGGTTGGGTTGATTTACGAAAGAATCGAAAATTCAGTTCGGTTCACGGGTTGAGTAAAAATTTAGGGGAGTAGATGAGTGTTCCTTTTAATGCTGACTCCGAGATTTGAACAAGGGGTCCCACCCTTTCACTGGCTCGAGAGGGACTTCCGGTTATTGGTCGGACCATAACCGGGTTGTTCCTTAAAAGATCAATGGTACTTAAGGTACAAGATGTAACACAGGGGTAACACGRTAATTTGATCCATCTGTGGTTACGAACACTCGTGAAGGAATGACTGGTTGTTAATGGTCGATATTCGTGGACACAAAAATATTCTATAGTGAGAAGAGTACAGCTGCARGTTTCTAGTGGAGTGACCTGCAGTTAACGTATGTTGATTAATATGGTTAATGAGTTTAACCAGTTAATTTCGTTATGTTGGAGCTTCTGATATATAGGTCCATTAGGTCCCTTTGCTAGCTCGGGTAATTAAGGACATTAATTTTTTGGAGGAATTTGAATTGTTCAAATTTAATTAAAAGGAATTTTTTGTAGTTAATTGTGTATGACACAATTTAATATAATGTATGATGATACATTATAAAAATATATATTATGAGAGAATAATATGAATTGGATTCATATTAAAACTATAGGCTAAAGTTTAATGTGAATTAGATTCATATTAAATACTTTAGGCTAAAGTTTGATGTGAATTAGATTCATATTAAATACTTTAGGCTAAAGTTTGATGTGAATTAGATTCATAATAAATACTTTAGGCTAAAGTTTGATGTGAATTAGATTCATATTAAATACTTTAGGTTAAAGTTTAATGTGAATTAGATTCATATTAAATACTAGGTTAGGAGGGATATGTATATTTGAATATCATTCAAATATTAATAATTAAATGTGATTTAATTAAATTAAATTAGATTTTAATTATTTTAATTTATTTATTAAATTARATATAAATAAATAAATAACTAAATAAATAAAAATATAAATGTAAAATCCACCACTTTTCAACAATTTTGCTATGACGGTCAGATGGGGAGTGGAAGGCTACTACTATAGCGATTCGTTACATTTAAAACTAAATTCTCACATTTCTCAACTATTTGGAATGAAAAATAGAGATTCGTTATATTTAAAACTAAATTCTCACCTTTCTCAACTATTTGGAATGAAAAATAGAGATTCGTTACATTTAAAACTAAATTCTCACCTTTCTCAACTATTTGGAATGAAAAATAATGTACCATTCATTTTAAATTCATTTAAAACCATTTTTTAAAATTATGATTTGGAATCGTTTGAAATTTAAAATTTTTGTTTTTTTAATATTCAAACACTGGAAATGATAAACGGGGGTTAGGGACATTTAGAACAAATTATTTATTTATTTATTTTTTTTGCAAAGGCATTTAGAACAATTTTTCCTAGAACCTCCGCTACTCCTCAATTCCATTCTGAAATTTCACCATGTTCGAACGCTTACTGAAATTCCAATAAACTTTCTCCCGTCTCCTCCATTACCCACCTCCAAGAACACCCCAATTTGACATTCCATTACCCATCAAGAATCTTTCCGACCTCTTCCTACGCCTCTCTCTGATACTCTCGCCATTCCCTTTTCCTAATTCAGTTCTTGTCTCTCAGAATTCCGTAATCACTAAGAGAAACAGAAAAAAATGTTACATGAGCTTCTACTGGCTCTACTGGGTTACACCGGCGACCTGATAATCGACGAAAGAGAGCACTACAACTCTCTAGGCTTAAACCACTTACCTCCCGATGCCCCCATTTCCGGCGAATCCACCTTCAAGCTCGCATCCGACATCTCCTTTCTCGAGCCGAGCGAAAGGTACGGCCAAAACCCATTTACAGAAATTTCTTTCTATGTAACGTCGATGATGGGTTTTCTACTTTCGGATTCAGGGATCTTATTCAGAGGATCATTGTATTAGGATTTTACTATAGAGAGCTCGACCGCTTTGCTACTAAGTCTCGGAACTTGAGTTGGATTCGTTCTGGTAATGGGTCTTCGTTAGCCAAGTCTGCGGAGTCGTCTAAAGCTAAAACAGAAAACCCGAGTGTGTATAGGAGGGCCATAGCTAATGGCATTGTAGAGATACTGTCCATTTATAGATCTGCTGTTCTCCATGTCGAGCAGAAACTGTTGTCTGAAACCGTGCCGATTCTGGCAATTGTCACGCAGGGCCTCGATAAGGTTGGTTCTAAGATGATGCCCTTTGCTCTGTAGGTAATTTTGTTGTCCTGGCTTTTACTGTATAGGTGAATGGTTTTTTACTGTAAAGTTTATGCCATGAATCTCACTTGTTTGTTGATTGTCTTTTCTAGTTCTTTGTTCTTTTCCCACCTCTGCATCAACTGGTCTTAGAGATTGAGCGCGACGATATTCGTGGCGGTCAACTACTTAATCTTCTGCACAAACGCTGTCACTGTGGTGTGCCTGAATTGCAGACTTGTATTCAAAGGTATTTAAGTCCCTTCCTACTCTGTGTGCAACTGTTTCTTGTATGAAAAAAAAAAGCGCACACAAAAAACTTGATGCCAGTGATCTCCCTTAAGGGTATAAACATAATTAAGATGGTACTGGGCTATACACTCCTACAAGTAATGAGCTTTCCCATTAGTATAGCATATCATAGTTGAAGATGTTTGAATCTAAGACTAACAAGTACCTAACATATTTAACGAGAATAGTAAAATGAGAAGAAGAATAGGGAAGAAAGGAATTTCAGTTTTTATGGCCTTGCTAAATGTATCATATGATCATTTGTTGTATTCAGTTGTGAAGTTTTTTTTTTTTTTTTTGAATTGGGTTCATGTTCTCATACTTTACCAAACGTATCCTATGTGCATTGTTTGGGAATTGCACTGTTCATCTTTGGTTTAAAATAAATTGGTCTACTTGTTTTTCGATTTTCACACAATCCACTAACTCTTACTTTACGTCCTCCCCCTGCCACCCCACCTGCCTCTCCCTTTTTAACCTCTGCCAAATAGGCTGCTTTGGCATGGTCATCAAGTAATGTACAATCAACTCGCATCATGGATGGTTTACGGGATCCTTCAAGATAATCATGGAGAATTTTTCATCAGAAGGTAACAACTATTATATCTTATAGCAAATATCGGTAGGATTTTAAATATCTTGTGTTAGACTGTTGGTTGATTATAGTTTGACCCACTTTGTGTTTGAGAAAATTGTTTAAGGTCTCAATCATGCAGAAAAGTTCTTTGGTGGCGTGCTGTGGGAATTGCTTAATAAATATAGCGAGTGTCTTTAAGTTCATGTGGACTATCACATTATGGCATCAAAGAATTGGTGGCGTTACAGATGTATTTTGCTTTAAAAATAATTTTCTGAATGGATAAACTATGATAAGTAATTGAAATCTTGTTAAGTGATAAAGCTGTGAAGTTGATTTGGAGGAATTTTCAAATTCCGCTATCACATTTGCTAACTTCTTTCGTTTAAGAGAAAACCGAACTTTCATTGAGAATAATGAAACAAAAAACAGAGAGCAGACAAAAAATAGCCCAACAAAAGGGAGCCAAACACATTTGCTAATTTAGGAAATACAATAAATAAAATCTTGTTATCTATTGTATCCCATGAGGGAAAACATTTGTTCTCGAATCACGAACCAAATGGGGTTTTTGTTTGCTATTGTTTCCATGGGCCATCATGCAAGATCTTAGATCTTGTCCTCTTTCATATGTTGTACTATTTTTCAGGAAAGATGTATCTTGTCTCTGACACATATCTTTGTCTTTTGTCCTGACTATGGTAGCAATTATATATACATATATACACACATATAAAAAAATATACATTTGCATTTGAGTCAAAATAGTATATAACAAGTTCCATAAATATAAGAATAAAATATAACAAGCAAGATAAGTAGAGAGAGCCTAGAAAGAAAGGAAACAAAGAAAAGGTTGTGTAGAAAACAGGAATGATAGATACCATATAGTTAATCTTGAAGTAACTCTGTGGGGTTTAATTTTTCTTGTTTATATTCGTTTGTATGCATTTGATGATTTTTACAACATGGGAATGCACGAGTCATTTTATGACTATCAAATTGCTCAGGCAGGATGACAGGGAGACAGAACAAGGCTCATCTGTACAAGACATGTCAGAGAAGTTAGGACGCTTATCAACTGATGATTCTTTGACTGATTGGCATTTGGGATTTCACATTTACCTGGTATGTTCATTACCATGTCCTCTACCAATATTGCCATTCTATTTTGAATGATCACTGCTTTAGTTCTTCTGTTGACACAGATTTTTGGTGTCGTTTCGGACTTGCCCATCTTGTCTTGTTTTTATATCTCCATTTTTCTCGTAATAGCTATTCTATTTGTTGTTTCTTCTCTCTCTCTCTCTCTTTTTTTTTCTTTTTTAATTTTTTTATTATATCTGTGGGCGTCCAAAAGCTATTTTGCTCATCTTGACTAATTTCATAAGGCAACTATTGGACCCTAGAACATTTAATTGTTAGAAAATTCATAGGATTTCATTATCCAAAGTAGGGGGTCACCATGGGGCTTGAAATCATTACCCCCACAATTTCTTTACTTTTGTCACGTTTTATTGCCACACAGCCAAGGTGGTTTCTCTCCCCTTTTTAAGAGATGACAATACTCCTTTGTGGTCTTGTGGTTGCTTCCACGTTTTGGTCAGAGGATCTACTCCCTTGTTACCTTTTTAATGAATTTTGTTTTCATTCTATATGAAACATAAACCATATTATGGTGTATTTCTTAAATGCTTCTGTTTGGCGCTTCTAAATTCTCTTCAATTGTACTGTTGGTTGTTGATACTCATCGGTTTCTCATGCATTTACTTTTCCAAAATAGATTTGCAATTTTCCCCCCACAAATTGGGTTCCAGATTCTTAGACTTAAAAACTTATTTGGTTGGAGCCCTTTCTTGCAATTTTCACCCCCATAAATTGGGTTCCAGATTTTCAAAGTAGACTGACGAGCAAACATGATAGCAAGATCTATGTAGTATATATGAATTTGTTTGCATATAATTTATCATGTGAGCTGGAAGTCTGTTCTGAACTTAATTGCTACTTTGCTTTCAGGATATGCTTCCTGATTATATCCATATGTGGGTTGCAGAGTCAATTCTTTTTGCTGGTAAAGCCATTAGGGTTCTTCGGAATCCAAGCAATGCCTTTTGGTGTCAGGGTGCTGGATATCAATCACATTCAAATATATCTAGAGTACCTCTAAATATTAAAGGAAATACAAGAAACTTTCCCCTTCAAAAGGAACCTTTTATTGCCACAAAGCTAACTGGAGAAGAATTGCTTCTACAGTCTGAAGCAGATAAGATAGAAGCCATGCTCTTAGATCTCAAGGTCTATACAATAGCATCGATTAGATTACCACTGGAACATGGCTTAACTTAAATTTGTTTGCTGTTTCTGCTTATGATAACATCCTTAAAAATAGTTCATTTTCCTCTTCTCTAAAACAACCCAATGACTTCTTTAGAGAAAATGTGCTTTAATTATGTGCAGGAGGCATCTGAGTTTCACAAGAGATCATTTGAGTCTGCTGTTGATTCAATTAGGGCTATCGCAGCTAGTCACCTTTGGCAGGTTTTGATTGTTGAACATTGAGTTCTACGTTTTATCTCATCCATGTATTATAATCTAATACATATCTCTGCAGCTTGTAGTTGTACGCGCTGACCTCAATGGACACCTCAAGGCCCTAAAAGACTACTTCCTTTTAGCAAAAGGTGATTTCTTCCAGGTAAAAGGACTAATCTGAATCTACTTTCTTCTTTTGTATATATTTTAACTGAGGATTTTTTACATGCGACATAAAAATCTAATTGTTCGTCTGTTTGTTGAGGAAGACTGCTTCCCAGTTTCTGTGGTCCTCAAGAAGAAACTTTTACTAAAATGCACTGTACTTCAAATTTGTTTCCAAGGCTTAGTTATCTTGATGTGTCGAAATCTTTTGATGGTGCTTCCTAGAAGAGGAATCTTTGTAGTCTTCAGAGAAAAATTAATGTAAAGTTCTTTGGGCACTAAGTTGATGCTTTCTAATGTGGAATTATTCATTTTCTGCCATCAGTTATATGGAATGTTATTAAGTTCATTTTATGAGAATTTAAAGTTTCTTTCAGCACATGATATGCTAAATTTTCACAACCAACTTCTACCATTTGTTTGAGCTCTGTGAATCCAATTCTTCTCGTRGGAATTCTGTTCTGGGTGTTAGAATTTGGTAACTGTGAAGCTTTCTTACTATTGCATTTTCAAAATTTTGCTTTGAAATGGAATCTGGGATGATATTATCTTGCTTCCATTCTTATGCACCTCATAATTCTAGCTTTATACAATATTCTAGAAGATCAAAATATTTTGTTGCCATGAACTTACTGGTTAGAGCATTCATTATTATTACTCCATATTCTGCTAATACCATGATTTGTTATGCTAGTGTTTTCTCGAGGAAAGTCGCCATTTGATGCGTTTGCCCCCTCGCCAGTCGACCGCTGAAGCCGATCTTATGATCCCATTTCAGTTGGTACTCTATTTTATTATTCTTTTTTGTACACAATGATTTCTTCTCTGATTCTAAATTATGTATTTGGCATGCAAATTTTATTATTAAATTTATGTGATTGAATAAATTTGTCAACACAATTTACATACCATGCAGGCTGCGACAAAGACTACAAGTGAGGAAGACAAATACTTTTCAAGAGTATCATTGCGGTTAGTTGTTGTCACATTGATAGTTTGTTTCTTTTTTCTTTTATAATATTTTTAATGGAGAACCAGCTTTCATTTAAGTCGAATGAAGTTAATACTAGGATGATGTTTGACTGGAAGGTGAAATTTAACCCAACCCTGAAATCCCATCTGAAAGAAGAAAAAACTCTTGAGGGGAGGTCCACGCTGCTCACTGATCTGCTACAATCACATTTTGTTTTTTTCTTTAATATTAAATATACACGTTTTATCTATTTTGAAGTACTCAATATATCAATATGTACAGTTTTTCTTTTAATATTCCTACTTTTTAGATATTGATGTGTCATTGTGTCTGTGTTTACTGTCTATGTCCTTTCATATCCGTGTTTGTGCTTCCTAGGTTGGTTTCATATTGCTTATTACGTCATTTTAAGTTCTAACACGTCCTTGGTAATCCTTTTTGCTTCTACTAGGATGCCTTCATTCGGAGTCAGAGTGAAGTCTACCCAGGAAAAAACTTACACTGATGGAAACCCTGGTGCCGCACTATCAAATTTATCTTCTGATATGTCTCTTGATGGCTGGGATGGTGTTGCACTTGAATACTATATTGATTGGCCCCTGCAGTTATTCTTTACTCAAGAAGTGCTCTCTAAGTAAGCATTGGCTGTTACTTTTTCCTGGTAATACCGTGTCGGGGCCTCACTCCTTACATTGTGAACATATGGCCCACTCTCACTAATCCTAGTGACTTTGCCCACTCTAAGCCAGCTTCGTGAGACCATGGTTTTAAGTTATTAATCATGACTCTTGTTAGCTGTCCCATTTTCCTTTAAACAAAAAGCATAGACTGGATAAATTTTTATCCACATAGACTTCTGCACCCTTCAACTATTAACTATATGAATGCTCCAGGTATTGCAGGGTCTTCCAGTATTTACTGCGGCTGAAACGAACACAAATGGAATTGGAGAAGTCGTGGGCGTCTCTAATGCACCAAGATCATGCTGATTTTGCCCAAAACCGCAGAGCTCAACGTGATGGATCAGTATCTTCACATCAAAGGCAGCGATTTAGACGGATGTGGCGTGTTAGAGAACATATGGCATTCTTGATCAGAAATCTTCAGTTTTATATCCAGGTCAGATTCAATACCTTATATTGACCAATATAATATACTTCAAATATCACCCATCGTTAATGCTTCTTAATTAAATTTGTTTTTTATCCACTAGGTTGATGTAATTGAATCTCAATGGAATATTTTGCAAGACCATATCCAAGATTCTCATGATTTTACCGATCTCGTGGGGTATCATCAAGAGTACGTATTGTTAACTAACTTGATATAGTTTTGGCGTAAATCACATGGATTTTCTCAATAATTCTTCTCTAACAACTCGTCTTCACAATGACTATGTACCATTAGTGATTAATGTAGCATGCATATTTCCTATTTTTTCCTTTTGATCCAGTTCGGTTTTGAGAAGTTGATCTTTGCTAGCTTCAAGATAAACTATAAATTGAAAACTAATAACTGATTTGCCTAATAGTTATTAGATCCCATAGGAAAAAGTAAAAAGGTTCAAAAGGAATGAGTTCAAATCATGATGACGGGCACCTGTTTAAGATTTAATATCCTATCAGTTTCTTTGGCAATTAATTTAGTAGGGTCCGGCAGTCCTCCTGTGAGATTAGTCATGGTGTTAAACTACCCGGACACTCACAGRAATAAAGAATAATAATAAATCGAAAACTTGTGCTAATGCATTTAAGAATCTGGTGCAGGTATTTATCTGCTTTAATTTCACAGTCATTCTTGGATATCGGTTCTGTATCGAGGATACTGGATGGCATAATGAAGCTTTGCCTGCAGTTTTGTTGGAGTATAGAAAATCAAGACAGTAGTTCAAACCCTTCTGAACTGGAGCACCTAACTGAGGTAACACATGGTTTACATATCTCAGAAAAAGTTAATAGTTCATAGCTGTTGATCAATTATTAAAATGGTATGGGGGTCTGATTGTGTGACATTATTACACTTGATTTTAGGAATTCAATAAGAAATCCAACTCCTTATACACAATATTGCGAAGTAGCAGGCTGGTTGGGAGTCAGAGGGCCCCATTCTTGAGACGGTTCTTGATGCGTTTGAACTTCAATTCCTTTTTTGAGGTAAAATCTTGTGGATGCATTTTTTATAACCCCAAAGAGTGCTTCAGTAGCAACAACTTAGAGATGTTTGGAGATATCCTTTCCCCTAGCTATTGGATTCAAGTGTCGAGTTTGCTTCCGTTTGATAACCCATTCGTTTTACGTTTTTTATTTTTAAAAATTAAACTTAGAAATACTACTTCCACTATGTGTTTCATTGTTTTGTTATATACTTTTTAAAGATGTTTTCGAACTCTAAGCCAAATTTTGAAAACTGAAATTATATATATATATATATATATTTTTTTTTTAAACTTGTTTTGTTTTTGGAATTTGACCGAGAATTCAAATGTGTTTTTAAGGAAGATGAAAAAAAATACCAAAGAAATTGTGGTAAATCAAGTGTAGTTTTTAAAAACAGAAAACTAAAAACAAAATAGTTATCAAACGAGATCTTAATAATCTAAAACTTGATTAAATTACGAGTTTGTACCTAAACTTTTGAGGTTATCTAATCGGTCGAACTTTAAAAAGTGTCTAACAAGCCTTTAAACTACAAAAGTGTCTAAATTACATAAATTTAAAAATTTTCAATATTATGTCTAATAGGGTCATGACCTTASAATGTTTTGCTTAATATGTCATTGTTCTATTAGACACAAAATTCAAAGATGAGAGACTTGTTGAATATTTTTCAGAATTTAGGGATCTAGTAAACACACTAACGAAAGTTTATGACTTATTAGACCCAATGTATATCAGACATAACTTTGAAGATTTAAGACTAAATTTGTAATTTAGCCTTGAAAACTCGAAAGCTCGAGAAATGGGCCTCCAATACCTTATATATTAAAAGAAAAAGGTACTTGAAAACTTTAATAGTGTTTTGTTGAATGTTTATTTTACAAACAGGCGACTGCAAGAGGGGTGCTAAACGTTGTCAGAGCTCGTCCGGCAGCTCTCCCAGTCCTAAATCAACAATAGCACCACTGCTTCTCTTGCAATTCTGATGTTCTCAAATGCTCATTTCTGTAAAATTAATCTTGCTAGGTGAGTTCGAATCACTTTCTCTCTCTCTCTCTTTTTTTTTTTGGAACATCTCTGTTGATGAAATTGGAAATGGGAGTGAGTATTTTCAATACAAAATTTGTAGGGAATGGGGTTTTAAATGGAGATGGAAATTTTTCTCTTGTAATTTATAATTTGATATATTTTTACACGTTCAACCATGGAAAACATCTATATTCTTCGACAATATTAAGCTCATATATATGTATATATTAATAAGAAACAGAAAATATTAAGATCGGGGGAGAACAGCCTATGTGCGAGACAAAAGAATCTCCTATAAGTAAGACATCGAGGATGAAGATTTACTTACATATGTTGCTACAACAAGTCCGCAAGTCCTCATATTGATATCTACTTGTTTTGAGGTTAGAGGTAAAATAAAAAATAAAAAATAAAAAATACTTTATACAGTGTGGTTTAAAGAGTAATTACACAAAAATGTTGTATTGGGTTAATCTAATATTAAAAAAATGTTAAATGATAAAATTTAGTCATTTAATATTTATTCAATCTTGAACTGTAGTATTATTCCTACATTTTTTTTTTCTTGTAAGTGACACATTAATTAAATTATTAATGACAATTTTGATTACGAGATTGCCAACAAAAATTTGGAAGCAAATGGATTAAATACATTTGAAATAAAAAAAATTCATCCGCTTACCTTTATTTTATTCTACTAGCCATGGGTCAAATCAAATTATTATCTATTATCTATTTGTCCAGTCAGCAATGAATATGCTGCATCAAGTTAGTTTAGTGATAATTTGTATATACTTCTYCCCTTAAAATTCGATACTCCATTTTCTTGATTAAGGTCCAAAGATGATTCTAGAACTTTCCCTCTTTCTTGGGGATCAAACTCCAGGGAACAAGCTTAAACACTGATGCAAGCTGTCAATCCGGACATACCCTGAAACTTTAGGTCAAATCCATTTTTGATACTCCTAAATTATTGTATAAAAAAAATGTGTTACATGATATTATGTCAAAAATGTGTTGCATCATGTAATATCAATAAATTACAAGAATCGAAATTAAAAAATGCAGTTTAAGCTAAGTTCAAAGTCYAAGGGTATGTTAATATGCAACAMATATATATTTGACAAATTTATTTTAAAAAATTGATTTTGGATTTTGTAATTCAAATATCGGAAATTCTGAAAAACAACATTTTTTTTTAATGTTTTCAATGTTTACAAATTTTTAATTTGAATTTAAAAATGTAGAAACATTAAAGAAGATAAAAACTTAGATAAATATATTGTTTTATGTTAATAAACTCATTTCATTTTTGTAAAAAATTAAAGGTTAAAAAATAGATTTGGTTCCTAGTAACAATTTAATCCACGTACTTGAAAATTRGTTACAATTTAGTTCCTACAATTAAAAATTATGTTAAATTTAATAGAGGTATGATGTGACTTGTCTACGTGTACAAATTAAATATTTTAACAGTATGGATTAAATTTTATAATATAATATAAATAATATAATATTACAAAATAATAATTATAAAATAGAATAAATTGCACGTACGTGGAATTAAACTCTCAAATTGCAACATGTGTAAAAATCAAACCTCAAAGTTTTAAAAAATTAGATCTATTAACTATTTCTCTCCACATCTCCTTGTCTATTTTCTCTAGCCATCGATTTGGGTTCGTTTGATCTGCAATTTGTTCATGCTTTCCCCTGGCTGCGATTCATTTCTGATGTGGGCTTTCCATTGGGGTTCGTGTTATTTAGGACTACTGCATCATCTTTTTTGGTAATTTACAGCCAAAAGACTTTCCAGATTCTGCCATTCTTGTAAGTTAGCCGCATTGTATAATGCTAAGGGTTTTTTCTTTGTGTGTTCATTACCAATTCTTAGAGATTCAAACTGAAAGAGTTGAAAATTGATCTGACATTAGTTTTAGGGTTTAAATTTGACTATTGAATGTTCGAGGTTCAATTTTTTCACTTATAAATGTTTAAGGGTTTAATTTTTACCAGAAGTATAATTATAAATACCATAATTGTTTGTGCAATTTACCCTATAAAAACTTTATGATATATAATATTCTAGAGTGAACGGAATATTTAGTTGATAACTACACTAGTTTATAAATATACTACTATAAACACACTCGAACAATTTTAAATAGAGATTTAATTTTTAAATTTGCTACCAARCACATATTCTAAGATAGAAACATAAAATATAACTATGTTTTTCATTAAATCACTTGTTTCCATATTTCTGTTTCTCTAAAACACCAACCAATCGCACCATAAATAAATAGGATCGTAAAACTTAAACTTAAGACTAACTTGAACTAGGATGTGAAAAGAGAGGGGTGGGAGAGGTGTAACTATAAGTATTAAGTAATGAGTTTCATATGATGTGAGAAACCTTGAGGGAAGACAGCACAATGAAAATAAGCCAAAGCAACATGAAGAATATGCACGTAACCCAAGCCCACAGCCTTGGCCCTCCAAGTTCTGCACCTAATGTCACACGCCTGAATACAAGAACAGCAATGCARCCCACAGAAGTTGAGAAAAATACCAGCAGAGAAAAGCTGAGGCCTGCTGCATCCTTTATCCTCAGGGGCTCTCGATACGCTGCGAAATTGTAGGCAGTGCTAATCAGCCATGGAACTCCAATTCCCACGTATATGTTCACTGAGTTGCTGCAAAATCGTCAAAGGATAGAATGGAATTAAAGTTTAATCCGGAAACTGCTTTCTAATCTTCCATTTTCCCTTGAAAATAAGATGAGGATTTGCAGAGAGGTGTGCAGCCAGTATTTGTTCATTGCATCTTCAACAGGTTGGGTTTTTCTATGTTTAAGGTCTTGAGAGAAATAGTCAACAAACTGGAAGGAGCACCGTTTTGGTTCAGTACCTTGGAACTTAATTCTATTTTAGCTTTTGTATGATTAGTTTGAACTTTGAGGTTAATTTTCATTTGATTTGGCAAAAAGAAACACAATAACCTCCGTTCAAAAAAGGGCACAAAGTGAATATGTTTCCGCCTACGGGACTTAAAATAAAATTAATCTTAAATTAACGATAGAGACTATTTTAAAGTTGTATAGGAAGTTTAGGGACTAAATTTGAACCTTTGAAAGCATAAGAACTAAAATAGAATATGGCCAAAAGTACAAAGATCATAGTGGTATTTAACCTAAAATCTTATAACCTATAGAATTTCGCTGTCTGTATGTCTCTTAGATATATAAAAGAAGACAAGGTTATGTAATGGCGTTCAGACCAGAGAGAACCTACCTGCATGTAATGTTTGCAATGGCCGAGTCTGCAGTTGTCTGACGCTCAGCAGCAATCTTACTAGCCACTAAATCTGGCCATGAAGTTCCACTTGCCAAGGCCGTAAATGCTATGACATAAGGATTTATTCCTGCGTAACATACAGAAAACAAAACCAAAATAAGAGTACTAAGAAAAACAATTTGACACAAGCGAGAGGTGGGTATTATTTCCAACACTATTGAGGACATAATAACATTCACTGAAAGTAGAGGAAATTTGACATTTATATTTGGCAATAAGGAGAACCTGAGACACAGCTTATCAGATCTGTGAGCTTAGTGACGATGTAAGCTATCCCACTGATGAAAATAAGAGAGCAAATAAAGGCAAGCCATCCATGAGCAATGTGATAAGGAGGCACAATTGCAAACAGAAGTCTCCACGGAGCGAGAAGCAGCTGCCAGCATATTCTCGCAAGTCGTAAGTGGATGTTGTTCAGCTTTCTTGATTCCAAAGTTTCCAACTGCCAAAAGGAATCACCAAATAGAATATAAAAACTGGTTACCAATTGTTAAGCTGTAGGGGAAGAACAGTGCCCATTCACCTATAACATGGACGAGTAAGAAATAAATAAGTCTGCAGAACATTTCGACAATTTCTTCTAAATAACAATTAGTGTTTGTATTGCTTACACAGTTCGACTCAACTCACGAGATAATTGCCATCCTATGAAACTTGGTACAAGAGAAACTCATAGAATATGCTAATATTTTATGTAGATGGCAACTAAAATTTAAACCCATGGCAGGCATCAAGGTTTACTACTTGCAACTTTGACTATAAGGCCGACCATAGTGGTTATCCGACAATCAATCATGAAATGTACATTCGTCACATTAGTTCAGCTTACAAGAATCAATGTGATGCCACACATGCACGACCAGTAGTATTTTAACTTTGTTTTCAGGCTGACTAATGTAATTATAACATTTTAACTTCCTCAAGTTTTTATATTAACAGCTGAGTAAAGGAAAGGTATTCACAGGCAATCAGAACCCGTGTTGTTACATGTGAAAGAGAAGATAACAATGACATTGAAGAAACTAAGTTTCATAATTACCGAGAGTGCATCCGCAAATTGTTGTTTCCAAACTGTAAGCACATGTGGGTGGTCTATATTCTCATCCGTCTCCTCCGGAAATTTACTACAGGAGGATTCAGCAACATCATGTCCAGGAACTTCATGATACACTAGAAATTAGAGGTATTAATAGGCGAGTTTATTACAGATTGCAATAAACTTGAATGGTACAACTTATTTTCATAAGAAACTAACGTTTCATAAAGGAAAAGTAAGGTATAATACATGATGTGTATGAACATCTAGAAATAGGCATGGACTATGTTAGATATCCATAAATGAATTAAATTTACCCAACCCATCAACTTAAACTTTTGGATTGAGTGGTAGTTTATTCATCCTTAACATGGTATCAGAGCGGGAAGTCCTGTGTTCGAACCCCTTACATTGTTGTTTCCTCCTTATTTATTATGATTTCCACTTGTTGGACCTTTGTGCAATTATCCAAGCCCACAAGTGAGTGGAAGTATTAGATATCCATAAATGAATTAAATTTACCCAACCCATCAGCTTAAACTTTTTGGTTGAGATGAATAAACAGACTATAACAATTTGAAACCTTATCATTGCATAACAAAAGTGTATAACTTCCAATACGTCAATAAGAAAACTGAGAAACGTTCTTTGAACTGAAAAAGTTTCATCATCTTCCTGAATCCTAACATGAATGAATTAATCTCCCATCAATCCCACTCATGAGCATTTTGCAGTTGGTAGAACAACAAAAACCATCTGTATAATGTAGGTGGATCATTAAAATACATGTTTATATCTTAATGTCATCGTCATACTATTTCTTGACCAACCAAGCATAATTCAGGGATGGTACATTTTCACTTTCCCTCGCATTTTGGTTATTCTATAAATCTGTACCAACAGAACTTCCATAATGCTCATGTCCACATCCTAGCAAAGTCTACAGATAGGAGTGAGAAATTTCTGGTCCCTAGAAACTAACAAAAAGTTGCATTCTCACCATCATAAGCTTTCATTAGGACAAGACCAACAACATATTGAAAAATGAATCAATTTAAACTATTACGGTATTACCTCTTTCATTTTTATCATGAACAGAGAAAATGTCAATAATCTCATTCTCATGGGCTTGAAATATCTCTCCATAGATATTCTCCCGTCTGCATGTAGCAGTCTCAGGTGGTACCCACTCCTCTGGCCTCTCAGTTCTTGCACTAGCAAGTCAGAATGTACATTAGAGGCATATTTCCAAAATTCTATTGGAAGTCAAGAAGCAAGTTCACTGTCTGGTGGTTCATCCAAAAGAACCTCCACCATGGAAAGGAAATAAAAAAGAAAGAGAGCAAGCATACAAGGGAAGAGACAAGTAGGGCCACCGCTTATCTTGAGCATAAGCATGTGTCAGCAGTAATCCATACTGTAGCACAGTCAACAAAGCTTCCCAAAGAGTTATTACATTTGGAGTCCATACCTAAGAGTTCAATATATGTCAGCAATGATACGTTGATATAATGTAGTTAGAGTTATTTCAACAGTAAAAGTTGAGATTAAAGAGAAAATAAAATACACTTGATGAAATACTAAAGGACAAGAAAGGAATTAGAACATTCTGCCAAAGAGAAAATGCAAAGTATTACCTCCAAAATAATGTATAACCAAATATAGGCCCAGAATGACCAAAGGAGCTCAACTAGCCAAACTCCTAGGTCAGATATCTTTTTCAACTCTCCTGCCTTGGGCACAACAACGCAAACAGCATGAATGGGAAAAAGGTCGAAAGCAGCAGAACCAACTAGTGTTCCAGGTCCCAGACCTAAATTACATGATATCAAACAATAAAAAGAAAATTATTGTATGGAAATAATCTACCATCACACACAACCAGTATTCTAGAAGGGGAAAAAAGTTCATAGTTTTTAGTCATAATCCAATGCCTTTTGCCCTTCCTGGCAAAAAAGGAAAAACTGATGAATTGTACTACAAAGTTAATTTCATGTGTTAGCCAGAAGCGTGCACAAGCTTATGGACCTGAACTGAATAACCAGATATCATTGATGAATGAAGTAAGTTTTAAATTTTAAATAAACGAAAAACAGAGTTCAGCAAGTCCATTCAATTGAAAGACCTATTTCAGAACTTATGCGAGGAAAGGAAGAAAGTGAAAAAACCTCCAGCATACAGGTTGCCAATATTTCGAATAGCATCAATAGTAGCTAATGATATTTGAGGAAAGCTAGTGCCAAATGCCAGTAAGCTGATATCTGCAATGGTAAAATTCCAGACCTTCTCATATCGAATAATTTCAGTATTGGTGTATGGATCTATCTCTACCACCTTCCTTGAGTGCTTCACAACATTCTCCATGGACCGGAAAAATCGAGCAGTAATAGCAGACAATCCAATGAAACAATAAGCAAGGCCCATAAAATATAGGAATATCCGAAATGACTCCCCAAGGGAAGTTTCGCCACTAAAAACTAAGTAGCTCTCACATTTGCCGATCTCAATACTACTAGAAATTTGTTGTCCACTTTCTTTAGCTAATGATGCCATTTTAATCAACTTTGAGTCACAAGTCCAATCAAGGGGGATCGATTTTTCTTGCAGAACATCAATGGGCCTGATAAGAAAAGAGTAGCATCCTTTCATGTAAAAAGACCACAAATTAAACCAAGAGAATAGAAATTGCTAGTCAAGATTGTGATCAACAGACTAATTTTTCTTGTAAGACATCAATGAGGACGTAAATTACTATAAAGACCTTTCATGTAATGTGACCATAATTCAACACTCCTTTTAAACATTAAACAAAAGAATGCAACATTAATTAAGAAAAAACCATTTACTAAAGTCTATAACAGCCTCAGGAATGTCAAAACCTTTAAAAAACTTCCTTCTGTCTAAAACTATGTGATGTGTCCCACAATATTTCAAATTTTATTTGTTTACTTGSAAGACGTTCAATGCATGAACTATTATAATTTAGTGCTAAAATAACCAACAGTTAGACATCCAAGCCCTACACTCAAAGGTGTGCTGGGCTCCCAGCCCAGTCGAGCTCACTTGTAATTGTAACATCTTGCTCTATGTCAAGCAAGCTCATCTTGAAACACTCGTCTACCCCAATCATTACTTTACTGATTTGTGATTCCCAAACAGTTGCCCATGTTCTTCCCTATTAACATGCTTTGAACAGTGCTAAGATATTAATTGATAATAACACAGTTTTAATATACCAATAGTATAGAAGTAAAGAGATGAACCAAATAATTTTTCAAGCCTTTGAGAGGCTTTAGTCTCTCCCCATAGTACACATAACTTCATCGCCTTTCACTTACATACCCATGTACTTTAAAGTTTAATACTGACAGTACTACAGAAGAGTGCCCCACCTATCATGCTAAAGCCCTTACGAAGATGAACCAACACGTGTGATTTGTAGACTCCTGAATTAACTCACACCTCACGAAAACTATTCACATGACTTAGCTCACGCAACTTTCACCTAGCATAAGCAAATCATATCCAGATGCCTAGAAAATTAAATCAAACACCTAGAGGGAAAAATGTTGGCTACTGAAATAACATTCCCAAGTAATTGCCCATTTTTCAATCAATGCAGAAAGTTCAGTCTTTTTATGTAGAAGATCACCATGACCTTAACAATTCCAGACAAGTGTAACATACCAGTAATAGATGAATTGGTTGATGAGCTCAATGGATCAACCATTTTTTCCAAGTTAGTTCTCAAGTTTAGGTTCCATGAGGTTTTTGAAACCAAAAATGACACACGGAAGACTACTTTTCCAACTCAAGTTTCTTGTCGTACCATCCGAGCTCACACATGCTCTAGCTAGTAGCTACATTATAGTTAATGTTGAACCACAAATTTTTTCGCTGTCTTTGTAAAGTTTTTCCTAGTTCTCTTTGATGACATTGTAAAACACCGGTAGCGAGGGCCTGTAAAATAAATTTACAGGTCACAAGAAACGTTGTCTCTTGAAAAAAATATATACATATAAATGACTTKAATAGTGTCAATTGTATGAAGAAAAATGATCAGTTGAAGTTCTTTTCCCCTAATAAGAAACAATCCGGTCATTTTTCTTTTTCCTGAGTCCAACAACTGTCCCATTCGTACAGGTAACTAAAAATTTATACATGACATCGTTCTTATGTACAGAACTGCATCATTTAAAATTGGAAAGATATAATAATAGTTTAGAAGAAGTAAAAATTGGAAAGTAGTGTAATATTCTCTCAGAAATTATATTGGGAGTATTCTTCTCATTATTATAATTATGAACAGAACGAGTTTATTTAAAGACTTAGTAATATTTAGAACAGAAATAACAAATGAATAACAGCAATTACACCAAATAACAACTAATCAACTCATATTGACASATATTAAGGGTGTGTTTGGGAGTGATTTTGACACTTCTCTCTCCATTGATCATGTTTGGCAAATTAAAAAATTGATTTTAGAAAAGTCTTAAGTTACTTTTAATTGATTTTTAAGGTACCACTTAGAGGGTGATTTTGAAAAACAATTATACTTATATCTCTTTTTCGAGAATCACTCATCCAACCATCATTCCCAAACACATTCTAAGTAACAAGTAGTAATTCTAATCATAGAACAAACCAACAGTGAGAAGTTGTTCTATCTGGTTCTCAAGCAAAGCAACATAACTTGTCGTGTTGCGAAGCCCATCAGAACAAAGCGAAAAGATCTTCGACAACCAGATGAAAAATCAAGGGGAAGGAAAATTACTTAAATCAAATAATCAACCGTGTAAGCGAAGATAAGACCAACAGAAATTGAGCAGCAGTACCAATCACAGTCAAATTATTCAACAAAGTAAGTAGAAAATGCAATGACCAAAACCACGATCTAATTACTGGAATGGGAATATTAAATCAACAAAGCTACCTACGGAAGACGTTAATCGCAGCTAAGAATTAAACAGTATCTAGACTAATCTGACCGCTGAATCAATATTCGCCGGAACATCACCCTCCCAGTGATCCCTCCGGCACCGGAGCATCACTGTGAAAAATCGGACGAGATGGAAAATTTATGCGGTCTAAAGGCATTTATTTGTGATGTGTGGAAGCGGAGGGAAACTGGACAGGATTCAACGTACCTGTACCGTCCATGCTATCGGAAGAATGAGATTATTAATTAAATTTAGCTCACATGAAACATATCTTTGACCTCTCTATAATTAATTAATTGTAAATTTGCCTTGATAAAAAAAAAAAAAAAGTAAATTTGCCTCACAGATTAAATTTTTGCGCTAATGTTATTTTTTTGTTTTCCTTTTGAAATCCTTACTTCATTTTTATTTCAATTATTTGTCCCAAATTCAAATCTCAGAGATTTTAGAATTTCTCACGATATCATACGAAAAATAATAAATTATTAGGAGGAAAAAAAAGAAATGTTATTTTCTTAATATTGGGATTGAAACTCAGGCATCAAGGAAAATAGAAAATAATTGAGCTATCTTCTAATGAAAAAACATGGTTATAATAAAAATGAAGGATTTAATTTTATTAATTGTTTCAATAATACTTCTAAAACTCTAAAAAATGATATTAATACTTTGACCAAAACTTTCAAAACTACAATTATTGTTAGGGCTATTAAAATCTTATCTGTGTCATGAGAAAAATATAGAAAACGTGGAAAATTTGGGCAAGAAATTCATATTTAAGGAACAAACGGCATCTTGAAAATAAAAAGAACAAAAAAACAAAAAGAAAAGGAACAAAAGGTGTCCAATGTTGACAATCCGCAACATATTAAAGGAAATTTTCTTTGGGTCGATGGTAGACAAAAATATTCACTTACTATATAGGGACGAAATACACGTGCTACGTATGTTTGACCAAAATGATGTGAGTTTAAATCACACGTGCTTAAGTACTTAATCGTTTATTTTTATATATATCAACTTAAGTATTATTCAACTAATTAAACTACATATGTTTGACTAAAATGATGTGAGTTTAAATCTTTATCCCCACATATTGAATTAAAAAAATAGAAAAATCGTTAGTATTATTTTTTTGGGTCACACTTAAAAACTTAAATTATTGATACGGATAGAAATATTGAGATGTCAATTTTATAGATAGAAAGATCAATAAAATAGTTTATATTTTAGATAAGTTAAACATTATTATTAATAGGTCTATATATTAGTGACATTTTATTAATATTTTTTATATTTTACCCTTTTTTTACAATAGGTGCACAATTTTTTAATATATCATAATTTGTAGACTAAATATGATTCGTATTAATTTCGCATAAAAAATACATTCTTCRAAATGTATTCTCTTATTATTTCTCTTGAAGCTTGGATAAGTTTCAACAAAAAGTCTCTATTGAATTCTCCTTTAATCAAGTTTCAACATAAGTCTTTGTCAATTTTCTGACATACCAGTGTCGTAAATTTCGATCAACACATCAATATGTCGGTCGATATGTTGATATGTCGACTCCTTCGACATGTAAATAAGRGAGAAAAATCGTTTTTTTCCCATTTATCGACGCATGTCAAAATTTAACAGAAATATCAGAAAATTTTCAACCTCCTGTCGAAAACATTGAGACTATTAAAAATAATTTTTTTGACTCAGTAAGGCTTAGCCCTTAAATTGGCCCAGCCAAGCCCAAATATTGATGGGGTCTCAGCTTTTAGTGYGTGGTGGGGTGTTGAATGCAGGAGGGGAGTACGAAGGTAGGTTTTTAAGTTTCAAAAAGTGATAGTTTGATCTCGACTTTTAGAAAATAGTTTTAAAAGATGTCTGAAGTTAAACTTTCCGTTGAAAATAGTAAGTTGGAAATTTTATAAATTTTGTATTATTTTTAATTGTGTAATCTTTTATATTTTCATCATCTCTCTTCTTTCCCTCTTCCCCTCTCTTCCCCTTTCGCCTCCGTTTCGTTTCCCTTCCCTCTATCTTTCTTTCTCTATGTRTGAAAAAATCTTTCCATGACTTCTGGTTATTGCCATGTGAAGATCCAAAATGTGGCGGTTTTGTAAGATTTAGACACAGGGAATTTGGAGGAACTTTTGGGTTCTTACTGAACCAATTTTTTCCTTTTTTTTTCTTAAATCATTTTTCTTTCTTTTTTATTTGCGATTTTGGCTTCTTAGTTRACCACATGGGATCTTTCTGCTAATATTTTTTCCCTCTCCCCTGTTTCTCTCCTCACCATATAAGGAGGGATAGGGGAGGGACAGGGGAGGGAAAAGGAAGGGGAGAAAGAGGGGAAGGGAGAGAAAGAAGGAAGGAAGAGAGAGGGTGGAGGAAATGAATAAAATAATTACATATAATTAAAAATAATATAAAATATCCAACTCATGCCACGTCAGCATTCCGTCAGTGACACTAACGGAATTGACGTTAGGGACCTT
The DNA here is from genome assembly GCF_001995035.1 of Momordica charantia. The sequence continues at coordinate 458,596 of NW_019104623.1, forward strand.
CTAGAACTATTTTCTAAAGGTCGGAGAAAAAACTATCACTTTTTGAAATTTAGGGATTTAAAAACCTGTCCTCAAACTTAGGGATCAAAAGTGTATTTTACTAAAAAAAAATATTTTTCTTTAATATATGATAGATATTATAAAGATTTCTTATTATTATTATTCTCACTTTCTTACTGATATTTGTTTTATTTTTATAATTTATTTTAATTATATTAAGTATTTTTTTTTATCATCTACTTTTATTTCTCCCATACAATATCATCTTTTTACTAACAATTAAGTTACTTATTCTACTTCATTCATTAAAAATTATATATATATATATTTTGTTCGATTATCTAACTAAAATTAGATTAGATTAGAAACTATCAATAAAATATAATCAAACAACAATGAACTTTAATTTACTAATTCAAATAATTTTCATGTAGGTATATATGATTTTGTTTTAACGTATATTACTTATATATTTAAAAATGATGGTTAAAAGTGATCAATTATGGGCTAATTAAGTTCCAAGTAAAGTTTTATTTACTAATTCATAAAATTTGCATTAATATCTACAACTTTCATGATTTTTCTGGAAATATCCATCGACATCGATATGTCCATGCATTTTGAACTTTGGCCATAACTTTCTGGAAATCTTCTTCCCCTCCGATGAAGGCTGACTTAATAGAATCTTTTATGGGCCTGATATGGGGCTTGGCCTTAACTCTTAAACTTGTGTTAACTTAAACCTGCGGTTCACCTTAGGCTTGGATCTATCTAATTATTTCTTTAATAGATTTGGACTTTATTTGGATTGACCCAAATTTATTTTAGTGAACTTGGATCAGGTAGACCATTTTATATGGCGGTTAAATCAGTTAAAGTGAATTATTTGATTGACTAAATTTTATGTCTTTTAATTTAATTAAATGAACATATATCAAAATCTTAAGTATAATTTTGTCATTCAATTAAAATAATAATGTGTGATGAGTCGAAATTTATCACTTAAGATATAGAAATGACAATTCGTTCCTTTATGTTGATGTCAAACTCATAAACATATCAAAATATTGATGGAAATACCAACATGTTGACAAAAATTTAATAGGTAACCTGGCCACACCACACCCTCTATTTAGTATATATCTTAAATTGTGTACTCTCCTTAATCCTAACGTGGAAGCATGTTTTGGACTTTACAATCGATAACCTTTTTGGCTCGACAAAGTAGTTTTGATCAGCTAAATGTAACACGTTCGCTATCATGACTCTTATATTAGATAATTCTTCATTTGTTACAAGAAATTGCTTCATGAGTAAAGCATTCAAAATACATTTCAAAGTTTTGCTTGTGCACTGCATGTTCATCCATGCTTCACTATTTCCTATCGAGTACAAAATTTTTTATTTTGAATTGGATAAAGATTCAAACTTCTGACTTTTTAATCGAGGATATATTTTAATCAATTGAACTATATTTAAGTTGACAATATATTGTCGATGTTAGTTGAACCTTCAGTACAAAAATAAGGTTCTATAGCAGCGATTTTACGATCCAGAAAGGGAAATTTTTTAAAGCAGTGTAGATTTTATATGTTTTCAAATTCTAAGTCTGTTACTAAACCCATTTTAAAATAGTAAAAACATGTAAAATAATTATGCTATTCATGTATTCTTAATCTTCAAATTCTAATTTCTTTTTTTTTTTTTTATCAACCAAACACTGTCTTCATCCATGAATTTGCAGAGCATGCATATATAAAACATGCCCTTGGATCTCTTGATAAATTATGCATAAAGCAAGAAATCTTTCTAAAGGTTGATTTTCATTCTTTTTCTTTATGTAAAATTGAAAATTACTGATTAACAGGGGCTGCTCAAGATGATATAGGAGTTTAGGCAAAACTTTGATTTAAAGGCCTTAATATAGAAAATATAATCTAAAATTTAGATGCAAAATTATGTATCAAATTTTGATAATCTAAGTTCATTCGAATGAATAATATGACCAATCCATTTAATTTCTTGTGATATAGTTGACCTTAAATATGATTAATTTTAATTTTAAAAAGCTTCTTTCAGCAGAAACAACTATTACTGCTATTGTTAATAATATTTTATAAGCAATATATGCATTTACCTTTTTTATATAATTTAATATTTTAATAGAGCAGTCAACTTAATTTTACAAGACTTCTCTTAATATTTTTAATTAAAAAAATTAATCTAAACAGCTAATTTAAGTAAATGTGTCATGTTTTAATATATTTTCAAAATTACTACAATATCTTTTTAGATTATCATCCTCTAATGACTTAAAAAATTTCATATCAAATAAGAAGTTAAAGGATATTTCTATATACATGAAATTGAATCTCGCGGTGATCATGTTTCTTAAATATCAACATTTTCATCCAATTGTTATTTATTTTTCAAATCGTTATTTTTTCGTGAAATATTGGTTGTATTTTCTTATCATTTGCAATTTTCAAAGCAATCCTTTTTCTCTATACTTTTTCGCTCTAGTTTGTTTTTCATGATTAGATGTTTCATTTATTCAACAACCATATCATTATTTACTATTTTTATTTCATCTTTTGATTTGTCTATATTTATCATTTATTCTATAATTTCATCATTTTTATTACTTTTACTTCCAATAACAAATTTATCGAGAGCACCTTTTTAAGATTAAAAGTTTTTCTACTTTTCTTTTATATTTTCATATCTTTGATATTATAAGTAAGTAAATCTCTTATATTAAGTTTTGAGCAATCAACGATATGAATAATTTATAAAAAAAAATGTAAAAAATTTTGAACAAAAAACTTGAAACTTTGAAGCCGCTAGGTTGAGTTGAGGAGATAAGAAGTTTCGATTTCTACTCTAGCAATTGATAATATTATAAGACCATATGAAGATGAAAATTTGATATTTGAGAGAAATTGAGAGTGAGAGGGGGAGAGTACTGACCAGGAGAGAATTCATCCAAAAATTAGTGTAGCCTAAGTAATACATTTATGAAGTTTTTTTTATAGTATTTGAAAAGTTTTGGTTAAAAAAATAAATAAAAAGATGAAAAAATATGCAACGTCACCACATTTCCAACTTGGGAAAATTTTGAGGAGCTTATTTTAATAGGTTGAGATTTTTAAGGAAATATGAAATGAAGATGAATAAAAAGATTAGGATTCACAAATTTGAAATGTAAGCTAATAAAACTCGAAAGAAATTTATGAGCCTATTAATTGTGTATTTTTTTTGGTAGGGTGTATTTTCAATATTATAAAAAAAATTATGAATTCCTCCGAAAAAAAATTATGAAAAGTAATTAATAAATTATTTTATATATTAAAATTAATTTATAATTAAAAATTAAATTAAATAAATACAAATATTATATATTATAGAAAAAATATGAGATCTTCCTAGAACGGGAGTTTAGGGGGTCGCCTTGCTTGCCTATAGCTTAAGCCAGCCCTGGTAACAAGCTTACTCCACCACAGTATAATATGAAATTATTACATGACACAATAATTTCCTCTGTAAAAAGTTTGGGAAATAAAATCATACATTTCATAGAGAAAATTCACTTTTAACCTTAAAATACCTTTACTCTACATAATTAAATCTCTCACAAATCATCCAAATGGCTACAAATTATTACTATACATATGTATATATACGTGACATGTTCTTTTATTTAATAATATCGAGTTGATATTTTCGTTTTTTCTTACTATAATAGAATTTTACGATTTAGTAAGAAATAGTAAAAGAATGTGGTTTTGGATAGGTAAAAGAAGAATTTATTGACTATTTGGGATCATGAAGACAAAATTAAAAATCTTAAAACTATCATACGAATCAAATTGAAAAAATAGTTCAAATCATCGAGATCAAATTAAAATTAAGCTCAAACTATGAGGACCAATTGATAAAAGGTAATCTTTTAGATATTGGGAGTTATTTGTAGTTTGAATTAAGTGTATTAAAAATATTTTTAATTTGTTAATTAATCTTTCATCATATATAACCTTAACCTAATTTAGGTAAGACACTTTTCATTAATTTATTGGTGAAATATTAATAATGTGTATATGTACACAGTTATTATGTAGGGACAATTTGCATTGAATAATCCTTGATTGTTTTCACTCCACAAGACAAAAAGGACTTATAATATTATTAGTTGCTATGGTATTTTATGTTTTAGGTTAGGTGACCAATTGACATAGATGTTGTTAATCAATATAATAGACTTTCAGGTTATTGTCCCACCAGCTTAGAGTTAGCATTAAAATTTTTATAATAGTCTCTAATATTTAAAATCCCATTAATCTCCTACCAAAAAACAATATCTCAAGATTATTATGAACTTTTATGTAATTTTAAATTCATAATCTATAATCAATATTGGATGTGTCGTGAAAACTTCCTTCTTGAATTTTTGTCATGATTTGAGTTGCATATATGTTAAGAACATTTTACTCTCTATCATTCGATCTTTCGTAGAGTGTTTGACTTTTGAGCTAAGTAACTTTCTATTTGTTCCGATAGATTTAATCTTAATGTAATTCACGTTTAACATAAACCTTAGGTTTAGTTAAAATTGAATTGATTTGAAGATTTATGGGCTATTTGATCGGAAACTCGGATTCTGTTTTTTGTTTTCAAATTCACTAAATAAAATACGCGTTTGGGAGGATTTTGAAGATTTTTTTAAAACTATTTTCGGATTCCGGGATCAAAACAGTAGAAATTCAGTGTTTTTATATTCAGAATTTGAAATTTTTAACCGCAAAATTACATTAAAAAAATAAGAACTTTGATAAATATATTATTTCATATTATAAACCCATTTTATGTTTGTTAAAATTAAAACATGTAAAATATAATATATTCTATATTATATAATCTTGTATATTAATAATTATATAAAGAATTATATAAAAGATAAATAACTTTTTTGCCGACGTAGAAAAATGTTGGAAAAATTAAATATTTTCCCCACGCAAAACTTTCATGGGGATAAAGAAAAATTATTATAGTACGTATTGTTACTGGGATTTTTATATCCCTGATGACAAGCTTCGGCCCAAGCAATCTACGGGAACAATGATAAAAAAAAATTTAGGTTTAGCGTCTTCGTTTCCTTGAATTTGTCCACGCGGATGAAAATTTGAATCTTTAACCTACCAGAAAAGTTACTTTAACTATGATGTTTAGGTTGGTTTATTGATCAAATTTGTAATATCACTACAACAGTGAGGGGTTTCAACGACGAAAAGTTTTTCGTCGCCAAAATCGAGTCGTTGAAGAGGTAAAGCGACATGGTTTATTGATCAAATTTGTAATATCACTACATGAGGGGTTTCAGCGTCGAAAAGTTTTTCGTCGCCAAAACCGAGTCGCTGAAGACGTAAAGCGACATGGTTTATTGATCAAATTTGTAATATCACTACAACAATGAGGGGTTTCAACGACGAAAAGTTTTTCGTCGCCAAAACCGAGTCGCTGAAGAGGTAAAGCGACATGGTTTATTGATCAAATTTGTAATATCACTACAACAATGAGGGGTTTCAGCGTCGAAAAGTTTTTCGTCGCCAAAACTGAGTTGCTGAAGAGGTAAAGCGACAAAAATGCGTGTTCGTCGCATATTGGCGACGAAAATGTACTTTTCGTTGCATATGCGACGTAAATTTTTGCGTCGCATTTGCCCTTCTGCGACGAAAATAATAAAATTTTGTTTCTGACCATATTTTCATTACAGTTTTTCTTATTTGCAAGTTTTCCTTGTTTTTTCATTTTAATTCTCCTTATTATGCAAAGTAAACACAAATGTTTAGTCGACATTAAAATTCGTCCCTAAATTTAAAATATTCAACTTGCAAAATTACTTAGATAATAATACGAATTTTATTAAACAATATATGTCATTGAAAACATATACAAATTTTTGCAAATAAAAACAATTCAATTAGAGTACCTACCTATAGAATGAAATTTTTGAAAATTAAAACAACAAAATCTCTACCTAAATTTAAAAATAACATTCTCCCTCCAATCGAGCCAAGGTTACAAAATATGTTTCCACCATATATCGTTGCATCAATCTTGTACTTAAAGCCTACACTACTAGACAAAATTAAACCAATATACTAAACCAATTTCACAAACACACCTCATTTGTCAAATAAACATATATAGAATAAAAACTAAAAAATTCAACTAATTTCATAAAATTGAACCACAAAAATATTTATGTTTTCCTCATTCAAACCCGAGAATAATAAAAAACAAATGACATTAAGCAACTATCACAAAATCTATCAAGAACTATTCAAGAACTCATGCGCTTACTCCCCCGGTCATGAACTACCTCTCGTTCTTCATCATGATATAACTCCACATACGCATAATTGAGAAGACATAAGTTAATCATGACATACATAAATCATAAGAAAGAACACGGAGAACACCCTTTAAACCATACTACACCCCCCTCCCAAACGCTTCCTGAAAAAACAATGGTGTCGTCAGGGAATAATGTGTCTCGTAAAATATTTCAATGAGACTTAAATATGTCCCATCTTTTCTTTTCTATTCCAAGAGATTATTAAATCATGGTAAGAAAAATAAGAACTTGAAATATAGAACCATGATAATTCAAATAAATGATATGTTCATACCTTATCTTCTCGATGACACTGAAATGGCTTCGGTCCACCTCGATGGTTGAATCTCAATTTACTACGTGCTAATTTATTTTTTGTAGACTTCTCCTACAAAGATGAATATTTAGTTTCAAAATTTTATTTATAAAAATTGTAACTTCGAATCAACATCATATTGTAATTATCTTCCATGCTGGAGATTCCCATCTATCGCATAAAACATTCCAGTCCTTGGGTTTAATGTCTCGATAGGGTTTTTAGCAAAAACGTGCTGGATCCCTAAATTTCATATAATATTGATGTAACCTTGCTCGATAGTCTTTAAATCGAGTTCCAATCTCATATACGATATATTGATAAACATGGTGCTGAGATATATCAATATTAAAATGATTATGCAAACATATCAAATAATACTAATTAACATCATATTCGATTAATGAAACACAACAAATATAAAATAAGAAAAAATAGTTACCAATAATGTTTCAATGATCATGTGAAAATCATTCCTCGGTATATCTTTCTTTTTTATGTATTTTACATCGATCATGTTATGGGTTAGGTAACCAATTTCACTATTGAATAAAGCTGATCCAATTGCAACAGGTCTCCCATGTTCTTTTGTCCATTCGAGTTTGATTTTTCCAGCGCGCTCGACAACTCTTGTTAAGAACTATATCACGAGTTTCCGCACGACCTCGCGTGAGTCTGGCAATGATTTCATCACCTTCACTGTCCGATGACATTATGACTGCAAAGATAGAACAAGAAACAAAACAAATTTTTAGGATTAGTATGAATCATAAATTATAAGCATACAAAAAATATAATATACCATATCGGAGTACTCGTCAATATCAGAGTCATCAATTTCATCCGACGATGTTGTATTTTCATATTCATCTTCATCTTCATCCTCATCCTCAATTTCGTTTTCAACTTCATTAAAATCTAATACTATCTCAAACGTACCGTTATTGTCAGATATTACACTTGGGTCTACATCTGCTCTATGAAATGTTTGTGTTTCAAGATCCACTTCATCCACTACACATGGATTAATATTGACTTCGCATAAATCAATCTCTCCTACTTCATGCACATCCCATAAATGTCTATGTTGAATTCTCTGAACTACTTTCCATCCATTACCCAACTGGAGATCATGGACATAAAATACTTGTTGTGGTTGAGAAACAAGTATAAATTTAATTATAATAATAACATATATGTTATTATTATAATTAAATTTTTTATTATAAATTTGAAAAAGAAAAAAATCAAGTATAACCCCCCTCCCCATTTAATTACGTTATTAAATTGTAATTACTGTTTTGTATTCAATTTTCCCTTTATAACTCGACCCCTCGTGTATAAAAAGAGTCGATTAGTACAATCTTGCTACACTTTTTTTTATTTTTTTTTCTTAAAAGTAAGGTAAATGCTACCTGATTTTGGAGATTTGAATTTATAATTTTTAAGTGAAATTACTAAAAGTCTTAGCCAATTGAATTAGGTTCCGATTAACATAATGTTGCATGATGTTAGATGCAGAAATTTGACCTCCTGGGATCTAGACAAATACGGGCTCCGATGCTTCAGAGTAGTCGAGTGTAGAGAATAGGGTGTTTTTGTATACCTCTTGAAGGGATGTGAATCTCGGAGCGGAAGTGAACCGTTGTTCGTGATATTTGGGAAACAAAATCAATTTGCAAAGAAGGAAAAACACAGGGGAAAAATTATCTTTGAAGAACGTTTCTTCAATGATTTCCCAACGAACACCACCAAACGACATTCCTTACTATCCTCTTGGGTTTCGAGAACACGCTTATGGGAGCGTTTCTTTACAATGAGAGGGAGTGCTAAGAGAGGGCTTGAGAGAGATTTTGGATTTAACCCCACATCACTTAACTCCCCACTCCCCTGCAATAATGCAGGGAGTTAATAATTAATATTAATCAATTAATATTAATATTAATATAATTAATATATTAAATAATTATTAATCAAATTAATAATTAATTAATATTAATAATTAATTAATTAAATGTAATATTAAATAATTAACAATTAATTATTTAACATTTAATTAAATATCTCATATTTAATTAAACCATATTCTCTCTTGTATAGCCTATAGATTTAATGTACATCTTATGTGCATCTTATGTGCATTAATTTTTAACCTATAGTTTTAATATGAATCATATTCATATTAATTTTATTTGAATCTCATTCAAATAATTTCTCTCATAATATATAGTTTTAATTTAGAATTAACTATATATTATAATGTATCAATATACATATAATCCCTTAAGAAATTTGAACAGTTCAAATTCTTCCAAAAACTTGATCCTCGTTTTATCCGTTATGAGCTAACAAGGAGACCTAATGGACCTACAGATCTGAAGCTCCAACGATACGAGATTAATCGGTCAAACTCATTGACCGAGTTAATCAACATTCGTTAACTACGGGTTACTCCACTAAAGACCCGCAGTTGCACTCTTCTCACTGCACAATGTTTTTGTGTCCATGGATATACGACCATAAATGACGAGTCAATCCTTCATGAGTGCTCGTAACTCAAGTTGGGTCAAATTACCGTTTTACCCCTGAGTTACATCTTACTCCTTAAATACCACTGCTCCTCTAATGAACAACCCGCTTATGGTCGACCAATAACCGGAAGTCCTTCTCAGGCCAATGAGAAGGTGGGGCCCCTTATTCAAGTATCGGAGTCAGCATTTAAGGGAACACTCATCTACTCCCCTAAAGTCGAAGAGGAGTGAATTCTATCTTGTGAAGTTATGTTCCCAGCTCCCCACTTGGTCTCGTCCCCAAAATGGTAGGAATATTGAGTCGGCAACTCGGGCCACTCTCACCCATACAGATCAAAGGACGARCCCTCACGGGCAGGAGTCCATAACTCACTCAGGATTGAGAATGAGATGTCTGGTCATCCTAAGAAACAACAATCTATTAGTTAACGGTGTTACATCTAAAGACTGGCTATTTCGTGGTCCGGTCTTATACAAACTCATTGTATAGTATACCCCCACTCGCATGTCTCCACACGAACGACCTGGATCGAGTCGTCTGTAACCTTTACAGGGTGGGCCGTATCCATAGTGTTGCYAGGATAAGGTACTCAGCCTTATCCATATACTATAGACCCTTTAGGTTATTCACGGGACATTATCCACTTGTATATCAGGGTATATCAATATATATACCCAATATATATACTGTCCCGGTTACACTAAAATAACCTCGGATGTTTAGTTTATTGGATTTTGGACAATGTAATACTATGAATTCAACAACAAATTTATTGAATAAAACTTTATTGAATATAGATTTGTTTTTACACAAAATACAAACTACAAGTTTAGGGCAACACACCCAACACCTCTTAGGTTTGGCTCACTCTTCTATTTATAGAAGTCGAATTCTCATTTCTTTAGGGTTTACCCTAGTCGAATCCTCATACATCTGGGCCCGCTCACTTCGTTGTGGGCTTTAGGTCGAATCGAGAATCAAGGTGGGACAATTCGGGTGGGATTGCGAAATGGTCGGGATGAACCGCTACAATTCTCGGTTGGGGGTCGAGATTTGCTCGGCGCCGACCACTGGCTGGCCGAGGGCCGGCTTGGGAGTCGAGTGCCGACCCCCTTTTCCTAGTTCATGCTTTCTCTCGGGTTTCCTTCGACCCCCCATTGCTTGGTCCGTTCTCCTTTTCTCTTCCCATAACACATGATAATTTTATAATTAATTATGATAAATCACAAGTTTAATCCCTAAACTTCTAAGATTGTGTCTAATAAGTCCTTAAATTTCTAAATGGGGCTATGGAGGAGAATCTTTACCTCCTCATTTTGCTCCCAACTTTTAAATACATACATATTTTGCCTTTCAAATTTCTACGAGAGACACGATTGTTCGAGTTAAAGTGTCTGTTGAGATAACAAATCTAAAAAAGTTGTGACCATTCGATGAAACAAGAAGTTTAATCCAAAAGAGTTGTAACTGTTCGAGTGAAAAGGTGTGTTGAGAGAAGTTAATCCGATGAAAAGTAACTGTTTGATGAAAAGATGCATCTATCCACGTATAGGTGCCATAACAAATAATCTATAAAATGAAAGATTATGTCTTTTTCTTCTATGACCTAAAACTCATTTCCAAAATATTAATAAAGATTTTTCTTATCTTCATGAGTGAAAACTGAACCATGTCAAAAGAATATTTGAGAATCCAGAAATATATTTAATCGATTAAGAGGTAGAGTAATAAAATTATGTATTCGTATATCTTCAACTTTTATTTTTTTTAAAATTACTTTTAAGTTATATATTCATGATACCTTCGTGTTTTAATATTTAGTTAATGTTATTTTCGAAGATAGCAAGGAGGTGATTTGTTCGCTGGGCGATTCARCTAGCCAAATCGCACTAATGCAATTCATTCGCCCTACGAGACTACAGAGCAATTCAAGCTCTTAGTAAGACTAGGGCTAGGGCGACTCATTCTATTCTCTCTGAAGTCAGGTAGGTGAAGCGTCTAGCTTCGGGGGGCGCGTCGAATCGCTGAAAGGCCTTGGTGATTCTCCAATTTGGTAATCTGAAGATAGAAAACCACAATGATTCCAAACTRAACTTCCCTCGTCTCGTATCCATGCTGCTTTGACTCCAAACTCGAAAGTTTGATTTAATATTTAGTTAATGTTGTTTTAGGTTTGATTTATATTTTATTATTAGTTTTCTTATTTATCTTATATGACTTTTTGATTGCTGTTGTTCTTATTTTATTTTTCTTGGTCATGTGTTTCTTTATCCCACATTTTTTAAATGATTTCATGGTACTACATAGTATTCAATTTATTTCTCAAATTTTCAATTCTTTAATTTGGTTCATTCTTTCTTATTACATAATATACAAAAGATAAAAGAATGAGTAAATAATTTAAGAAAACACACAAAAAGATTATTGTTGTATTCTTTTTAAAAAAATTGACAATGAATAAGAATTGTCCGGTTCAAATGAATTTTGTATTAAAATTATGTTTGCACAGATAGTAATGAATCATTGTGGGCACTGGACAAGAGTTCAGGAGAGAGCAATATAAAGTTCTTACTTTAAAAATATCTAAAAAAAATAATTATTAAAACTAATAATTAATAAATTTAAGATGAAAGAGACAGATCCTCGTTAATATGGTTAGATCTCATTAATATAGTTAGATAAGATTATATTTTTTTTTCTTATTTACTATTTTGGTTTAATTTATATTTACGTCATAAACTCCCATTTTTGTATTGTGTCTATTTTACTTTTAGTTTTTTAATATCAAAACATTATCTCTTTTAACTACATAATATTACCTTAATATATTCAATTATACCATCAAATTGTATCCATATTTAGATTAAGAAAGTGGTTAATAATTGTGCCAATAGGTATAGATTGTATTTTTTTAATTATTATTATATTTAAATGGTGTAGTATAATTTATACTTATCCTTTTAAAAATAGAAAAAATATATTTGATTTTTCAATTTTAGAAAGGAGCTTAAGAGTAAAAATAAGTAATTTTATTTGTTCCGATCATTTAATATTTAATTATAATTTTGACAATCTAACAAATTATTTCACTATTGTTTCGAAGTTTTAGTTACATAATTTGATTTAATTTATTATGTCTCAATTAACAATAGACTTGATAATCAAAAATTGATAACCACATTAATTATTTCAATTTTATAGTATATTCAATGTTTTGTATGCCTCTTATTTTATTGATTTAGTTGGAAGACTGTACTTTTTCTTTTATTGAAAATGTCTAACAAATAATAATATATTTTATTTGAAACAAAATATTAATATCATTTAAAAGTTTCGTTGGGTTGTTATTCTATGTGTTAAATTGGTAGAAATATTATATTAAATATATTTTATTTGAAACAAAATATTAGTACATTTAAAAGTTCCGTTGAGTTGTTATTATATATGTTAAATTGTTAGAAATATTATATTAAAATATTTATAACCACGCGCAATGCACGTGATACTAATTAGTTTTATAAAAGGATCCCTAACCTATTAAGCATATTTTAAAATTCATAGGGTTATTAGACAAACTTTACAAATTCGTAAATTTTAAAATTTTTTATAAAATGTTAGGGACCTTCTAGACACAAAATTTAAGAGACCTATTATTAGATATAAAATTGAACGTTTAAGGACTTATTAGACACAAAATTAAAAATTAAGGGTCAGGGATCTAAAGGAGAATCTTGAAAGTTCATAATTTAACCTAGTTTGTTTTAATTTTATTTTTTGTTACTCAACTTGAACAAAGCTCGATCGATACATATGTCTTGTATCAGAGTTCGAATTATCGCCCTCACGTGGGAACACGAGTCAAGATAAATGGTTTTAGTTAATTTTTGGCATAATTTAACTATTATCTCAACATGTATTGCTAGATTTGAACACTCAAAGAGTACAGGGACCAATCATTTAAAGGAGTTTTTTTTTTAAAATAAGATATAATCTAAATCAACTCTCTCTCTATTTTTTTTAGTACTTACCATTTTAGAGTAACCAATGCATGTGTTTTTGAAACCGTAGGAAATCTCTCTCTCAAGTCTCACGTTTCTCTTTTTATTTTTTTTTATTTTCGTATGTCCGGGTCAACTTACGCACCCCGACTAATCACGGACCAACTGCCTGACCTTATTACATTTGATTGACAAGGTATCTCGTAGGATATTAAATCTCGTGTTAATGAAGCATAAAAACAAAAATAAAAATAAAACTAATTAAATAGTTAAATTCTTTTATATAATTGGACTCTTTTATCTCTCAAATGTTATTATCTCGCTAAGTTTTACGTATTTTTTATGTTTATCTCATGAAATCAACGTCTTAATAATTCTCATCACCCACGCTAATTTGGATGTGGCTAAAAAAATTTGAGAAAGGTTGATCACTTGAAATTTTTTTATAAGTAAAATATAACAAGCAAGAAAAAAAAACTTCATACACATTCTTCGATTACTTGACTTTTTTTTTCTAAAAAGAACACACATATTCATGGATTTTTCATCTTTTTTTTTTAAACATAACGATGCATAAAATAAAATAAAACTTTGTTTTTATTTCTTATTTGAGTTATTGAGAAAGACACTGATGCGGAGAGTAAAAAAAAACAAGTATAGCATTTTAAATAAATTACTTTATATATTGTTGGTAATCAAGTCTCGGAAGAAAAACTAAAACTTTGACGTTAAATCAAACAATCGAACTAAAAGATAAGAAAAGACAAGACACTAACTAAAGAAGAAAAATATATCGAAGGATAAATAATGCTTAGTGAGAAAAAAATTGGAAGAAAAAATAAGAAAAAGTTATTTATATAGTTGTAGAATACAGGGAATTACAAAACTTTTGAAATTCCTTATTAGTTATGATAAAAAATAAATTATAATTTTTTAAATTAATTCATAGAAAAACAAAGAGACATAACGTATTCTAAACTCTTTCGACATGATTAAATAATAAAAACAAAGTGGAATTAAGAGGGAAAAAAAATGGGAGGGAGTGGTGTGGGATAAAGAGGAGAGAATAGCTTGAGAGAGAAATTTTTATATTCGAAAGTAGAAATAAACTTTTTTTTTCTCACCATATAGTATAGGTTTAGAAATTTGGCTAAGACTTATGAGGTGTTTTTAGAAAGTTAAAGTTTAATGTTGGTCAAATTGAATAAATGTCGTTCTTAATCACGAAGGGTTGATAGTTGGTTAGATGAAACAATTAATTATGTTGACACAATCCACCTCATGCCCAAAAAATATATCTTCCAAGTTGCAAAAAAATAGTCAAACAACATTAATTTCGAGATCATCACTAGTACTGGGAACTCGTCGTAGAATTTGATTAAACTTGCCATACTTACTATGATTTAGAAGTTTGATTTATAAGCTGAAGATTCTAAATTATGCCATCAGGAATCGAACTCACAACCTCATGATTGAATTATCGTTGAACTATGTTCGCTTTAGTAATTAATAATTTAATGTTTAATTGTAGATTTACTATGTTAAATTAACTTTATGATTCTCAACCCTCCCCTCCGTCACTTGTGGATCTCGATAATTGACAAGGCCCAACGAGTGGAAATCAATATAAATGAAGAGTAAAAAAATGTTAGAACTTTTTTTTTTTATTATTATTATTATTATTATTATTATTATTATTTTACCAAAATATGATATAGGTTTAGCCTTTTCTTATTGTGTTTAAATAGTATATTTGAATTTGATTTGAATTATATTATTGTTATGGGTGGAATAGAGCCTGCCTTGTAGACCATTCGCTTAGAAACACGTGTTCGTGTTTAGGCCTCGAACAAATCAAAGATGAGATGACCCTGACCCAACGGAAGCATAGCGACTTAAGAAACACAAATGTCATAGCAAGAACTAGCATAACACGACAACACTTTCAAAAACCTTCTAAAAATTCAAGTGAGTCTATCTTTTGTGAAGTCCATTCCTCTTAACCGTATGTAATTTATATGTTTTAGAGTGTACGTGTCCCACCTTAAAATTTCAAGCCTTCCACTTACTTTATAGATTAATATTTATTTTAAATTACTTATGTGAATACTTTTTAAATTATCAAAGAATATATATAGCTCAAGAAGGAACGGAGGTATCTGTCTTCAATTAAAAATATAATAAGTTCGAATTTCTGTCTTTATATAATTCCTTTAGAATAAAAATAAAAATATATATATGTATATGGCTTTGTTCTCCACTCGATGTGGGACTTCTCCACCTCATCATCATTTTAAAGATCGTTTCGATTCCCAAAACGCATCCCAATCCTTTCCCCTTTCATAAGATAACATCCAAAACCCCTCTCTCTCTCTCTCTTCTCTCCTTCTTTCTCTCTCCTCTCTGTTACTGAGTTTCCGGTTCCTCTGCCGTTTGTTGCAAAGTTTCCGAAATCTGTGAGCACCGCAACTGTCCAATTAATATTCTGCAGCCACCCGTACTGGAATAATCGAAGTTAACCTGGATGAATCGCAACCGATTCTGATTCTTCTTCATCTGCGCACGCGAAAATGGAGGTCGAATATCAAGAGGTAACTCAACGATCTAAAACTCGAACTCCGAAATCTTCTTCTTCTTCGAGTTCGATCGTCTTCCCCTTCCTCTTATGTGTAGCGGTACTGATCTGAAATAACGGACGATGGCTTATTTGGAAGGTGTACATAAGGAATTCAAGAGGAGTGCAGATCTTCACTTGCCGATGGCTGCCGCGGCTTTCTTCTCCGAAGGCGTTGGTGTTCCTCTGTCATGGTTGCTCTCTCTCTCTCTTTTGATTCTTCTTTCTCTCTCTAAAGAGTGAGAGTAATGTGTTGCTGGTGCGGTATTTAATTTCAGAGTTATTGTTATTTGTTTGTGGTTGCAGGATACGGCATGGAGTGCAGTGGTTTCATGAGAGGTAATAATTACTTCTTTCTCTCTCTCTCTTTAGTTTTCAGTTGTTTGATTTCGATTTGAATGCTCTGTTCCCCCTCATTCCGTTTTTCACGTTTTTTCTTATTAATTTTTTCCCCTAAATCATTCAAAATCCCCTCGAATCCCGGTGGCTGAGTTTTGTAAAACGGGATAATCACTCGCTCACTTCTTCGAAAAAATTTCTGATACCAGATGAGCATAGATATTCATTTAATTTACTAATACAATAAATAAATGATATAAAAAATTATTTAGACAAGATTAAAGAATGGACAATTTTTTAATGCATTATTCAAATCTAACGAATATTAAAGGCATGTAAATGGTATGCTAAGAGGCGGATTGTGTTAAGTTTAGGTTTCAGTAGAAATTAAAAAAAAAAATCAAGGAAATTAAGTGAATCTTTGAGTTCCTAAGGTTTAATTCAACCAGTGGGAAATTTTGAAATCATTGGGATGAAGTGTTGAAATTAGCCCCAAATTATAAGAACTTAAAGTGAAACTTTTAAAACTATTAAATTAAAGATCAAATTGGAAATAAGTTCTAGGTATCTAAATTTGTAATTTAATTTTTTTTATTACGACAATAATTTATTAAGATGTATTTTTAGTTTCTATATTTGATCCGGAAACTTTTTGTTTTAAGAAATGAGAAAAATTTATTGACGTATGGATCTTACTATTTAGATGAATGCATCCATTTTCCAATTTGTGTGGCGAGTAGGTCAATTTTTTCCCTTCTTTTCTTTTTTCTTTTTGCAGTGCAAGAGAGTAGGTTTTGGGCCACCTT
Organism: Momordica charantia; assembly: GCF_001995035.1. The sequence continues at coordinate 475,595 of NW_019104623.1, forward strand.
CTTTACATTTGTAAAAGTAGAAAGATTAAATTATTCAAAAAGTATAGGAACCACAACACAATTATTAGAGTCAAAGTGTGAGCTAACAGTAATTTCATGGTTGTTTGGGAATAATTCATTTTTACCTTCTAAATTTGATAAAGGCTAATAAAATTTTTTCCTAATTTTTTTTTTTTGGATGAACATTGTAAGTTTGACATTCTATTAGGCTTCTGTTTGAATAATTGTAAAAAAAAATTTTATGTGCATTCAGTTGACTGTAAAAACAGAGGTTTATTACAAAATTGACGAGCTTGAAAAAAATTGTGCTAAAATTATTTAACTTTAAAAGAACTACCGAAACAGCGGTCTGGTACCAATTGTTTCTCTCTCTCTCTCTTCTTTTTTTTTTTTTTTGAAATACAAAATTTTAAATAATTACCTAACACATTCTATTTTTATTTTTAAAAAGCAGAATCAATGACATAAAAATAGTAGACCCAATTATTTTGACTAAGTTTTTAAAGCAACCGTTGCGACAGCATTTGGGAATTTTGGATTGTGTTTATACTGGAAAAATTCCAGCACTATGAGGGGACCCGCTTATTACTCAATAAATGAAATGGATGGATCTTTAATACACTTTGAGGGTGCAAGTGAGCATACTACTCTTGTAGTACCAGATGTCATTTTTAATACACTATTGATATGGTAAGGAAGTATGATACTCTTGTAGTACCAGAAAATTTTTCTCGTCGCGTGGGATTTGGTGCCATTTTTTTTTTCATTTTTATGTTACTAAAAAAAGTGTACTTCATTCTCTCTTTTTTCAAAATTGATTGAAATTTTATTACAATCATGGAAACATTAAGAGAAAAAAAGAGTGAAAAATATCACGGCAATGGTTCCATTTTTCTCCTTTCTAACTTTTGAGAAATATTTTTGAAATTCTAGAAACAACAAAATTATATATACTTTTTTGGTTTCTTGTTTTCAAATTTTTAAAAACATAAACAAAAATATTATTCTTGTTAATTATAAAATGCATAATAAATATAACAAAATTATTTTGAGTTTTTTATTCTTAAAAAACTAGTTTCATTTAATTTAAAATTTTTTAAAACAAGAAAAAAATGATTAGTTGATATATTTTTATCTTTTAATAAAAAAACAAGGGAATATATTTATGTTTTAATTAAAAAGAAAAAAAAAAGAAACAATAAACTAAAATCTTAAAATAAGAAGTAAGAAATTAGAATACTAGGGCCCTTTTTGGTAACTATTTTGTTTCTAGTTTTTTGTTTTTAAAATTATGATTGATTTGTCAACAATTTTATTGGTGTGTTTTTACATTTCTTAGAACTTATATTCAAATTTTAAAAATAAAAATAAGTTTTTGAATTTTTTTTTGAATTTTTAAAATTTTGTTAGATTTTGAAAATGTTTGAAAAGTATATACAAAACAAATAAATAGTGAAAATAGTATTTATAAATTTAATTTAAAAAATAGAAAATAAAAAATAAAATGTTATCAAATGGAAAGATTCTTGCCATCTGAATCAAAATTCAAGACTAATTTTTCTTAAAAATAAAAAAAGAAGAAAAAAAAAGACTTTCAACAATTTCAGGGATGAAAATGAAGTGTCAAGATGAGGTTGGTTTGGAAGGCCAACAAACAAAGACACGTGTCCAGCATCTCACCAGATTTTTGTTTCATCTTTAGGCAACATTTCACCAAATTGTTTTCCTAACTTAGAAAGTCGATTCAGATGTTGACATAACCTTTCACCAAAAAGTTGATCGGCTTTCCTTTCATATTCGGGTTTGCCTGAAACCAATTTCATTTTCAATTTTCAGTTTTTATTTTCTCTTCACTGATACTTTCTTCTTTTAGCAAGATGTAATGGAGGTAGAATTAAAATAAAGTTCAATTACAAGTTTAATTTTGATGGTGGTATTTAATAAGTTTTTAATTTTAAAAAACGCATGACAAGTCTATGATAAGTTAAAGTTTAAATACCAAATTTAGGATTCAACCTTAAATTAGATTTCATGATTCAAGAACCTACTAAATTTAAATATATATTCAGAAAATTTTGAAATTTGATTGAAATTTCAATAATATTTATAGAAAATTAAAAATTAAATAAAGATAGTTTATTAAATAAGTTTAGTTTATAGAAAATAACAATCGGATCTTGGTTTTTCCTTTTTTTTTGTCCGTATCTCTATCTTATTCCTTGGACAAGTTCGAAAAAGCTAATAACATGGATTTCCTAATATTTACACAGAAATTCATTGAATACTAGTGCTTCTGTTTCACAAAATTATACTGTTAAAATTTCAAGTTTTCTTCTCTTAATTTATGTCAATTCACAAAATATTAACGGAAACAGAGGAGGAAAATTAATTATAAGTTAATTAAGTTACCCTTCTAACATGTGAAAGTTGGTTCAGGATGTGGGCACCGGCTGGCAACTTCGGGATACGCAGTGTTTGGGATGGACTACGAAGGCCATGGACGATCCAGTGGAGCTCGTTGCTACATCAAGAAGTTTGAAAACATAGTTGCCGACTGTTACAACTTCTTCACTTCCATTTCTGGTATGCATATGTCTCATGTCTGCGTGGATAAACAACTTAGAACAAAACATTAAAAAATGTGTGGTAAGTTTCAAAAGTTACAATGTTGTGTCTAATAGGTACTTTAAAATGTCTTTTGTAAGTTCTTGAGCATTTAATTTCGTGTCTAGTGGGTCCCAGAATTTTTGGGACCCAGTGATTTTGTGTTTCATGCTTTGACCTTTCAAATTTAGAACGTCAAAAAATTGAAAATTCAAATATATAGTTTAAGGACCTATCAAAAAGTTAACACAATTATCACCAAAAATGAAGTACAGATAAAATTAAAACTCTCAAAAGAAACCCTTGAGATTCTGTGACTTGATTGTGTAAGTTTCTGAGATCAGTATGTAAAATGGTGTGTACCAGTTCAGGAAGAGTACCGAGACAAGTGCAGGTTCTTGTATGGAGAGTCCATGGGTGGGGCAGTGGCCCTTCTTTTGCATAAGAAAAATCCCAGATTTTGGAATGGTGCTGTTCTCGTAGCTCCAATGTGCAAGGTTTGTAAATGAACGAACAGCTTTAATTTAGTTGATTTACTCTTAATCACTTTGTTGTCTTATTGAACTGTTGTAACTTTGGAACTGCTTCTCATCAAACTGCTTTGTGAAGCATTAGATATCCGAGAAGGTAAAGCCGCACCCTGTGGTTGTGAATCTGTTGACAAGAGTAGAAGAAATTATACCGAAATGGAAAATAGTCCCAACAAAGGATGTCATAAATTCAGCCTTCAAGGACCCCGTAAAGCGAGAAGAGGTAAATCAAATGCACGAAAACACTGTAGAATTAGAAAAATTATTTCATCCAATTGCCACAATGTATCTACCCTCGTAGTACGATAAGAGTTATTAATTTCTCTCTCATAGCATTGTTCCTGCCCCTCAAGTAATATCTAGTTGCCAACCTCTACTTTAATTCGAGAAACCCACAAGCTTGAACAATAGCATTCTAGCGCCCTACATATTATTTCTAAACTTGAGCTGAGCTTCTTAAACCTATTCATTTTTTCTGAATCCAGGCTTCTTAAACGTTTAAACTTACTAAATCTAGACTTAAGATGTTGAAACTGTATCCTAAACATTTTAAGTTATTAAGTTTTAAAGCCCCATACTTGTGCAGATTGCAGAATATGTTTAAACATCCAAAGTTCTTAGCACTTTAACCACCTTGAAAAGAAATGATACCTTATAATGGTCTATACCAGATATGGGCTACTCCTCTCATTGCCTTTCATGAGCAAATCATTTGAGGGTCTTTCTATTGATTTCTTGCTAATAATTGATGCAGATAAGGAGCAACAAGTTAATATACCAAGACAAGCCAAGGCTTAAAACAGCCCTCGAGATGCTAAGAGCCAGCATGAGCCTAGAAGACACCTTACACGAGGTAAGGGCCGCAAATTTGGTTATTCAAACACCTTGACTGCATTACAATTTCTGAAACTGACACTTGAAAACAACCAGGTAACACTCCCATTCTACGTACTACACGGAGAAGCCGATACAGTGACAGACCCAGAAGTAAGCAGAGCACTATACGAGAAAGCAAGCAGCAAAGACAAGACAATCAAACTGTACCCGGGAATGTGGCATGGCCTCACATCAGGAGAACCAGACGAAAACATCGAAATTGTCTTCTCGGACATCATAGATTGGCTGGACAAGCGCGCCGGCGGGAACTCGGTGGGGTTTCAATCGAGTCGCCCACATGGAAATGGCGTCGAGAGACTCAATTGTTCGATTGCGGTTGGCAATCGGAAAGGGCCGCATAGAAGTAACAATCGTGGGAGTTATCTCTGCGGTTTGAAGGGACGGTTGGCTTACCGATCGGCGATGTAGTTTTCAGTGTCGCCGGTGAGGGGGCCGGCCGCCATTGTTGATTGGTGGTGCTCTGGTTTTTGTCCTTTTTCATCTTCGTCTCCATCTGTTGGGTGTAAAAATCTTTGGGGGTTCGACGGAATAAAGCCTGAAATTAGAGGTAACCTTCGACTGTTTTATCACTCCCGTTGGTAATGAATCTTTAACTACTAACTAACCTATATTATAATATATTGTTTTATTTTAGTTTTGATTCTGGTTCGATCCGCGAGCGTGAGTTCGACGTTTTAACCTCAAGAACTTTTGTATTTATAGCGTAGATTTATGAAGTTTAGAAGAAAAAAAAGTGCATTAGTTTATCCAATAAATTTCAAGTTTGATTGTGAATTCAGTTCAACTGGGATGAGATGATTCCTTAAATCAAAGAACGATCAATAACATCAACATATATTATCGATAAATCTTAAATTCAAAGTGAAAAATGAATTTGGATATTTTGACAGTTAAGAAGGATTTAACTCTTAGAATTAATAAAAAAGAAAATCATGAGTACGTCCCACCCACTATTTATACTAAAAAAAATAACTTGAAGAAAAATCTACCATCTATATCTTGAGTGGAAAGAAACTCTTATATCAAAAAATGAACCATGAAAAATAATCATAAAAATATCACTGAATTAATTAATTTTGTTAGGATCTCAAAAATCATTTTAACTATTTTTCAAGTCTCATATGGGGTGGTTTAGGTTTATTGGTTAAAATAAGATTTAAACTCATTTTATTTTATTATCGTTAAATAAATCCTTTGTTATTGTATAATAAAAAATATATTTGCTGCCTGAACTCTTTAGAAAAACAATTTTTTTGCATGGTTATTTTCATGGAAAATACTTACCACATTGTTGAAAAATCTTATCCTCCTCACCACTAAATATGACAACTCATTTTTTTCCTTAATTTTGAAAACTACATCCTCGCAAATTTGTTTTGAGAATAGTAATGAGATAATTAGTAAAATTTAATGTTATTATATTTGATTGGATCTAACGACCATAGCTAGTGCGTTGCCGCCTGCCTGCACAACCAAAGCACAGGTTCGGCTCACGCATCGTCACCTTGGTGGCACCGTGCTACAAAATTGAGTTGATTTCTCTCTTTTCGATCAGTCTTTCTTCTATTTACTATCCATTGGTCAAATTTGAACCACCTTAGTCAATCAACCTCATCAAATTAGGTTATAACATTACTAAATTAATATTTACAAACTCAAGATTTTTTAAAGAATAAAAACTTCTATTTAACTTATTTTTTTCTAGAAAATGACACTAAAATACATATATAATTTTTTTTTCTTTTTTTAAATAATATTTAAAACGCCTCTATGTTTGTTAAGTTTGTATTTGATTTGTGCAACAAATAGGTTTACTAAGTCTGAGTTTGTTACGTCTATGTTTAGTTGGTGTTAAGTGRCTTAATTTTGTTAAACTCGCTTTATTAAACTTGTGTTCGGTTTGTTGAGATTTAATTTTCTTTAAAAAAAATATAATTCATAAACTAATTATTTAATTAAAATAAAAAGTTAATTTTTTTATGAAATTGGGAAATACTATTTCAAGGATATATAAAAGATTTTTAATACATTTGTCCATTCAATTTTTTTCCAATGATTAATTTTTAAAATAAATATTCAATTATCTATGAAAATAATTTTTAAGTATTTATTTGGCAAGAGTATACAAATTCATTAAACATAAATTTTACCGCAGAAAAAATGTTATCAACAATTCATTTAATTTTTCACTATTTACTATAAGTAAAATTGATTACTTAATTATTCTAAAAAAAYTGATTACTTAATTATCATAATTTACTATTAAATTTCACTCATTTTTATTTAACAATTACATTTTATTACAAAGTGTAAACCTTTTTAAATAATACTGGTTTAAAAACTGTTAACTTGATATAAAATTAAAATAAATAATTATACAAAATTATAACATTTGTTTTACAGTGACAACAAAGAGTAAATAAAATGGTACAAACAAAATGAACAACTATATAAAATGAAAAAAAAAAATTAGAAATAGATACAAAAAACAAACAAAAAAAATTTCTTGAATCATTTGAAAAAAAAATAGAGAAAAAATTATCGATAAATAATTATTTATTACATGTAATTTTAATTAAATTGATTTACTTATTTATAATTAAAATTATAATTAATTAATTTTCTCATTTATTTAATATATTTAATTGAAAAATAATGTATTTTAGAAGAGAGAATAAAAACAAAATATACCTAGTAATTTGGGAATACTGTGTAGCAAATATGAAAGGTGTAATAGTATTTACTATATACTGTGTAGCAAATATGAAAGGTGTAATAGTATTTACTATAGTAAAGTAAATTTGTGTTTATAAAATTGTAAAACAAACCTGGGTTTGTCTAATAAATCTTACTCCCCGTTTTGAAATCGGGACCCAACATGGGCGGCCGACCAAGCTCAAAGCTGGACAAAAATGTGAACGTCCAGTTTTTATTTTCTTTTTTCTTTCCCAAGTTTTTATTTTTTAACATCAACTCTTGRTCTGATGCTCGCAATCGGTGAACTAAAAAATCTTAATCAACCTAGCCTTTGATTAAAAAAAAATCAATAAAAATAAATCCTTGGGAAGTTTGTTTTGAATTCAAAATATATATAAAACAAAAATAAAATTCAAACAACTTTAACAACTTTAAGCATTGCCATATTTCTTTTTGGAGTTGCTAAAAAATTCAAACAAAACAGGTAAGAGTTTGGTAGGTAACAATAACAACTTTTTGGCTCAATAATTTTCATCCTTTTTTATTTTTATTTTTATTATTTTTGTTGTTTAAGAAATCTGTAATTGTTGAATGGGATGGGAACATAAATTTTCCTTAAACCACAAATTAACCCAACCCCACTTTCCTCTAATCAAACTTACAACACATAACAATTTTCCAAAATCATAAACAAATGGCTAAAAGGATCAAACTCAAATAATCTACCCTATTTTTCCATACACTCCCCTTTTGCTTCTGCACCACCTCCTCCTTATACTATTAACTTTTAACCATTATACCTTTAACATGACCCCGCAAGAAGAACTCGGGTTTCTGCGTTCGAAACGAACGAATCCTTCCACCAGATCTACGCTGCTGTGTTCGCTCCCCCGCTGCTGCTGCTGTCCTTGTGGTCGCCGAAGATGCGTTGTCGAAAGTCGGAGACCATGAGCGGGAGACCCTTACGGAGAGAGACTTTTGGTTCCCACCCGAGAAGATCCTTGGCCTTGGTGATGTCGGGCTTCCTCTTGTGAGGGTCGTCCTCTGTGTTCGGCCTGTACTCTATCTTCGCATCTGGGTCAATCGTTTCCTGCACAACCTGCTCACACAAACAAACGACCCATTTTCAACCACGTCGTTATCGTTGAGAGAAGTTTGAGAATTTGCAAGGGATTAAAAAGGGTACCTTGGCAAGTTCAAGCATGGTGAATTCACCGGGGTTTCCAAGATTGAAGGGTCCGATGTGCTCCCCCTCCATTAGCCTCATCAATCCCTCCACCTGTCCCAAAAAAACATGTCATATATCATACCGACAGTAAACGATCCAAAATCTTAGGTACACTGGTCGAATAGGGTGCTAAATTATCACTGAATCCAAAAGCTTCATAAATAACACGACCCAAATCTAAAGTAGCCTAAAAGCTTAAACATTGGACCAATTAGTCCATATTTTTTTTCTTTTTTTATAACCAGAGTTGTCGGACATTTACTCCCCTACTACCTTAAGGCCTAAACCTGGGGGACATTCTGGTATTAAACTCACCAAAAAGTTCAAACTTTGAGAACTCTAAACTAGTATGATCAAGAGATCCCAAACCTTTGGCTGTCATTGGACTAATCATATAGAATCATTGAGATTAAATATGTGATAGGTATTGATTAATCTAATTTAGAAGCATAAAAGAAATGAAGGGGGAAAATACTTACAAGATCAGAAACATATTGGAAACTTCTGGTTTGCTTCCCATCACCATATACAGTCAGAGGTTCCTTCCTCAAAGCCTGCATTTTCCCCAAAAATATTACATTAAACTCCTCTCATTAGTCATTTCTTAAAAGAAAATTAAGTATTGTATCCATTTAATTAGTCACTTAAATTATTTATTAAAAAAAAAAAGATTTACCTGGGCAACAAAATTGCTAACGACACGGCCATCATCAATGCACATTCTTGGGCCATAAGTGTTGAAAATTCTAGCAATCCTAACCTGTAAAAGTCAAAAGGAAACATAATTACTTTTAATTATTATTATTTGAATAAGAAACTTATAATTAATTAATTAATTAATTAAATATAATTATGGTTACCTCAACGCCGGCTCCTCTGTGGTAGTCCATGGTCAACGTCTCCGCCGTGCGTTTTCCCTCGTCGTAACAGCTCCGGACACCTGTCCCACATCCCGACAAAACACCCAACCAAACCACGTCAATTTTACCAAACTGTCCTTCAGATCTAGATTCAAACACGGCGGTTTTAAAAAATTAAAAAACCCACGCAGTTTACAGAAATGCCCCTCAACACTTCTCCGAATTACCAACTCTACCCTTCCCGGATTTTATTTCCTGTGACGCAGTGACGGAATATGCCACACTATAATATTAATGACAGTCCTATTTTAGTATCCGCCTGTCCATATAATATAATAACTAATTTTTCTTTTCTGAGTTCTTTTTTATGTTATTTCAATTCCAAATTCTTTTTTCTGAAATAAATTTTCGTGTGAAAAAGAAAAAAAAAAGTAAAACAAAAACAAAGTACGCGTGTGGTTAGTGGGGGACCCTTAAATCGCGGTAATCTCTATATATAAATGACGGCCCACGTTAGAATGCAGCCTAGGACTCTCGATAACGTACGCCGGAGATGAATTTTCAATATCTCCAGTCATAGATAGGCCGGCCGCCGGACAACGACGGCGAAGGTTAACCCATGCGCACACTAGAATAAAGACCAGTTTCCTTGCTAACGTGCGCTGGAATGAAAATTTCAAAATTCTCTTTCAAAAATTAAAAATTTTAATTTTGGGGTTTGAAAATTAAGAAAAAACCGAAGAAATGAGAGAGAAATTGAAACCGACCGAAGGGGAATTCAATCCCCATATGGTACGACGTCGCACGTTAGAATTCAGCCTAGGCCTCTCGCTAACGTGCGCCGGAGTTGAATTTCCAATAACTCCCGATACATAAGGCCGGCGGCCAGGGCACGACGGCCTAGGGTAACCCATGCGCACCCTAGAACAAAGCGGAGCTTTCCTACTAACGTGCGCCGGAGTGAAAATTTCAAAATCATTTCGAAATTTTCAATTTTGGGGGTGTTTGAAAATGAAGAAATGAGAGAGGAAAAAGAAAAGAGAAGAATACGGACCGATTGGATTGACGTTTCCCCAGTAAGTCTCAACTTGTGGGTGCTGCAGAGGATCTCCATAGACCTCGCTGGTGCTGGTGAGCAAAAATCTAGCTCCCACCCTCTTGGCCAGTCCCAACATATTCAAAGTCCCCACCACATTGGTCTTGTAAATTCAGAGTCAAAGAAGAAACAACAACAACAACAACAACAACACAGCAAAAACCCAGATCCCAAAAAGAAAAAAGAAATTAGAAATTAGAAAATGAAATGAAAAAAGAAGAAAGATGGAGGATATGATGGTCTTGACGGGATTGAACTTGTAGTGAACAGGGGAAGCAGGGCAAGCGAGATGGTAGATCTGGTCAACTTCGAGAAGAAGGGGCTCAACGACGTCGTGTCGGATCATCTCGAATCTAGGGTTTCCGAAGTGGTGCATCACGTTCTCCTTCCGCCCGGTGAAG
>NW_019104623.1:495646-528221 GCF_001995035.1 Momordica charantia
AAACAGCCTATGGGCCCGGGGATGAGAAGACCCCCTCCCAAAAGAACTAATGCATTGTCGCTTTCCAATATGGAGAATCGAAGATAAGCTGGAATTACAAAAGAAAAAAAATCCTTGTGTTTAAGGTAACAAAGAGATGTCATAAGTTGTACGCCATCTGTAAACATATCTATACTAGAGGAGATTCTTTAAAAAAACTCTACCATTCCGTTCTCTCCTTAAATTCCACAAAAAAGCTCTAATAGCACACCCCCATAACGTCTTAGCTTTGCCATTTAAAAGCCACCCATACAACACTTCACTGAGCCAACCATCAATCGACTTGTGCAAACAACATTTAAAGCCATTTAAAGTCGAACATGTTAGACAGAGACTCCCAAACAGTAGCGGTGAATTTACAATGCAGAAATAAATGATCCAGAGTTTCTTCATGCTAAAGGCAAAGACAACAAACCCATGGGGAAAGAGACCACCCACTAAACTTGTTTTGTAACCTTTTGTGTCTATGAGTTTCGAGACAACAAAATGTTGTAAGCTCAAATGGTTATCCAATGAGATTAGATGAGGTACGCAAAAGCTTTGGACCCTCGTGGATGACAAAAAAAAATCTTAGCAAATTCAATGGCAAACACTAATAAATGGAGACAACAAAATTGACTTCACAAAAACAATGAAACAATAAACCTTATGAACGAGGTGTACAATAAGTAATACCATATGATATAATTCTCCACAGTCCAACCAGATGTCGAATAATTTTCCAAAAGTGAATAACACAAGCACATAGCTTACTTTGTGACAAAGTCGCTCACGTCTTGAAGACTCCTTAGATCAGGAACTTGATGATTCTGAACAAACTTTCTAAGTCTTCGGGTTACACCAACAGGTTGTAATCTAATTGAATAATGTCGGAAATCAATGAGCTTGGTGTCTTTGTTATAATTAAGCAACACAATTCTCTGGCATGATGAAAGTTTAACCTGAATACATAGAAATTAAACTGATGTCAAGAGGGAAAGGAAGTCTAGGAACTTTTAATTGAGTTAAAGACAGAACCCACTGTATTTATATCAATAGCTGGAAAGATGTTCTGGAACATTATAGTAGTGAGCTTCAGATGCTGATCTCCACTCCCAAAACCAGAAAGAACAATCTGCAACAACAATAGCTTGATTATTCACATAGTTAATTACGAATAATCAAATATTGCCCCATGTTTTCTTCAAAATTTTCCCTTTCGCTTTAGTGTTTTGGGAAACATAGTACATTGAGATTGCTTAGGAGACGACACAAAACAAAGAGCTAATCATTATTGTCGATCTTTTCCCTAGGGAATATCTCATCAACCAACACACTGTAAAACCTAGAACCTCAAACAGAGAAATCTGCTTTACCTTTAGAGAACTGAGAACATGAAGCACTATTTGGAATTTTACCATAAAGGTACTGAGACTAATAATACCAAGAGTGTCGTGTACATACAAGGGCAAGAAAGACAATTACCAAAGGCGGATTCTTGAAAAGGTCTTTTGGACATCTTGGGCGCAATTGCGATTGAGCAATGTCCACTGCAAGCGAATACTCAAGTATTTTAAAGGTAAGAGTTGGCCCCTGAGGAGTCCTAGCAACTCGCAAATATGGTGCACTCTCAGTTTTGGAGAGTATGAGAAAGTGTGTAACACCCATAGGCCCAGCAACATTCAAATAGTCTTTAAGATTATTCCGTCTTTTCTCCTGCAAAAGCAATACATACAAATAAGAAAAATGACAGAAAATAAAAGTAGATCAAATACCTACCATATGATTAATGCCCGAGCATCTACTTATCCTTTCCAGTATGACAGTTTGTCCTAAGCGTTTAAGAAATTTTGTTTCAATCATGGATTTAGTCTAAGAAGCATAGATATAACACGGCAAGGACACATTTATTAAATATTCGTTTTTGAAAAAATATATATATCATGATTATACAATAAAGTAATTTTAAAAAGTCAATAAGTTCATGCATTTTATACTACAAAAAATGAATTTGATGTAATTTGCTTTAAAAATTTATCAACTTTTGTCATGTATTACTACATACGTCTACTTATTATGCTTAGTAAAAATGTTCAATATGTGACTAACAGGTTTTGCATTCATATTCAATTTGTATAACTAAGGTCTAATGCACATTTATTGAATGTCTGCGTGCTTATTAGTAATGAGTGATAGAATCACCTGAAACCTCTCTTTAGAGATATAATACATTACAAAAGCACTACTTTCCCCATCAAAATGGTATGATGAAAAGAGTCGTATAACTTAACTAGTTAAGACAGTAGTAGCATTTCCTAATCAACCCTTGTTTGAACTTGGAAAAAATTCTAACTAATTAAAGAAATTTTCAGTCACTAATAAGAAGAAATAACAACAAAAGTTGACCTTCAGATTGAGAGCAGTGTAGGGAAGCATCAACTTTCTCAAATCCATTTGCAGTTGCTTAAGCGGACCAGGCAGCTTCCCTCTGGAAAAAACAAAGCTCTTCGGGATTTTCTCCCCAGTAACATGATCTACATTAGATTGTTTCTTCACTGTAATCGGCTTCACAAACCTTTTCTTCGTCTGTCTCAATCAAACAACAACAAGAAAAATTAAACTAAAAGAACAAAATAAACCAAGATGATCACTCAGTCTAGCTTGAAAACTTCACCCACGACCAAAAAAAAAAAAAGTGGCTACAAGACAACAGAAATTGCAAAATACTGTGGGGGGTGTTCTTACGTTTCCAATACGAGCCATCGGTTGCAAGAAGAATTGTGAAAGCGGAAGTTTCAGAAGCTTGCTGGTGAAGAACTCCCGCGACCTCCAAAATCAAATACGAGTATTGGGTAACCCTAAAGTACAAAATTGAATGCGAGTGGAAATCGGGTCGATCCCAGAACCGAATAGTGGAGGCGGACCGAACCGGTTTGGACTAAATCGGGCCTGGGAGCGGCGGCGACGGCGGCGACGAGAAGAGAGATGGAAGACGGGCGGAGTTTGTATAAGTCCAGAGGCAGAATGGTGAGGGTTTAGGGTTTTATGAAAACTAAACTTTGTCCCATATATAAATAAATATATATAAACTATATATACTTTATAATAAGTGAGAACGAGAGATTCGAACTCATGATCAATTAATGCGGAGCTAAATTTAGATTGGCAATTTTATCCAATATATTTTAACTTAAAATCTAATTTTTGAAGTATGGATGGTAGGTCATAGAAATGATGAACTTTAAAATTATCTAATACATCCCTAGTTTTATTAAATAATTTTTAAAATGAGTCGAATCTAATAGATACAAAATTGAAACGTTAAATCCTATTAAACAAAATTGAATTTTTTTCATTTAATAAATCCACAAATTTTTTAAAATAACAAAAATCTATTAGATACAAACTTGGAAGTGAACCGATGGTTCAGGAATGGGTTAGAATAGAATATTTTTTAAAGTATTCTTAATATTAAAGTTTAAAAATATATTAAATACATTTTTGAAAGTTTGATTCAACTTATAATTTAAATAATAATGTCGCGTTTAGTTTGGATTGATATACTATGCTCGATTCATCGATTTAGATAACATATATTAAAAATACTTCCAAAAGAAACTGCGGGTTAAACAATAAAAGTGTGTTCCTTCCCACTGAATACAGCCCCATATTTCATATCAAAATTAGATGTAAAAATGAGATGCAGAGGAAAATAAGTTTATTATTCTAAAGTACATTTTTCAAAACAAACACAGAAAACACTACTACAGTCTTTAGTGTTCTTGATAAAATTCATAGCTATAAGAGTTTTCCTCGAAAAATTTCATTCACTGACATAATTTTAAGCTAAATTTTGAAATTTGAGTCCAACTTTCCCTTCTCATCAATTGGCTAAAAGGGTAAGAAGTTGAGGCTTTCTATAGCCCCAACAAGAACCATAGACCAACCACAAAGAAATATAGATATGCAATGAACCAACCAACAAGAGGAAACAGAAAAAGGTTTCAAATTCTTCAAAGGGAATGATCAAAATGCTGATCAGTCAAGCAAATAACTGAAATTTAAAGCAATTATTGCAGAGAAATCCACCATCTTATCCAGATTTGCGCAGAAGCTCTTCTGAAGGCACTTCAAGCGTTGCACCAGCATGATCTTTACTCGGCTTCATTTCTGCAGCAAACCCATAAATCATATTCGGATTCCATAGACTTCGTTTATAAAGAAGAACAAACACATTTACATGTCAGTTAGAAGCTTAAAAGGTATTCCATTCACAAGTTAGAATGGCATAATTCAAAGTCTAGATATCAAACCTATGTTTGATATGAGTTTATCTATCCCAACTTATGAGTTTGTTAATAAGATGCCATCCAAATTATTTGAATTGGTTAAAGAAATTGATAACCTCTTTTAAAAGTCAATAGTTCCAACCTCCCACTCATCAGACAAAACACACTATCCATTACAGAAATTTAAGTCTCTATAACTTATTCATTCTTATCAGACAAAACACAGATTACACAATCTCCAATGCCAAACCTACTAAAATTATGAACAGAACATCCCCAGAAGACTCCACAGTAGTTTCCAGAGTATTTTCTACTGGCCCACTTGATTAAAGTAAATAAAAAGAGGAAGAAATCGGGTGAAGCATTTTATCAAACAGGTGGGCTGCAAGGCTACCATTTCAAATTCACGATGCGTTAGCCAAGTGTTGATTAGTTGTAGGGTCTATCGAAAATGAATTAAAACGTGAAAAATAGAACGGGGCAAAATACCATAACCGCCACGAGAAGTGAGCTTGGCCTGAACGATCATATTGGAGATGAAATGGGAGGCCTCCCGAGCTTCTTCGAGCAGTTTGCGAATCTCGGCCTCGGAGGTCACGTGGCGGCTCTCTTCGAATTTCCGGCGGACCTCGGCGGCGGACTCCGTCAGCATCAAAGTGTCGCCGGCGAAGGACTTGTGGGTTGCCCTGAGCAATGCTCTGTACGCGCTTAGAACTTCTCCTCTCATGATCTCCGATCTCCCCCCGTCTTGGAAACTAGTTTCGGTGCTTCCTCCGCAACAAAGAAGCGCCCAAATGGCGACGACGTCGTTTCGAGTCAAATACCACTTTTTAAATTCACTTACGGACAAATTGCACAAACCACCTTTTGAACTAAGTTAGTTGTAACAATTTCACCCATAAACTTTTATCGTTAAAAATCAAACCCTTAAGCTATTATAAATGAAAAAATTTGACCCCTAAACTTTTAACGGTAAAAATTAAACCCTTAAACTTACCAATGGTACCAATAAATTTCAAATTCTAAAAAGCACACTCTCAAAATACCTTCCATTAAACCCAGCAAACAAGATCTGGAAGAAGATGAAGGAAAATTAATACATTTTGTCTGAGAAATAAACAAATAAGAAGCTAAAAGCAACAATTCACATTGAACTGCTTCAACGAGTGGTCAAATTGGGAAATTTTCGTTCCAACCCATATGTCTCCGTCGTCTTCCCCAATCGCCAGGGTGTGGGCAACCTTATTTTACTCATTTTGATAAGGAAAATTAATTAATTACTCTAATAGTCTAATCGATGTTTGTTCGATTTATAATGTTGATTCCGACTGGTGAGGCGCACCGCCAATGGCCAAGCATGCTGCAGAGAATCTACAATCGGCAAACTTTGGAGCTGAACGGCGGCAAGGGCGAGATACCGCCATGGGACCTCTACAACTCTTAAACCTCCCACTGTAAAAATCTTCCTTTTAAGGTAGAAGAGAAGCCTCCCGACGGAGGTTGTTTAATTTGAAGGTGAATTTTAAAATAGATTCAATATTCTTTTTAACTTGAGAGTTCAATTTTTACCCATTAAAAGTTGAGGGATCAATCTTTTCATTTTATAAATTTTAAGGGTTTAATTTTAACTATTAAAGGTTTATGGGTAAAATTTTTTCATTTTTAAAAGTTTGGGGTTTAATTTTTAACAACTATCATAGTTGAAGGACGGTTTTTACAATTTACCCTTTATTTATTTATGATATTTGTAAGTGTCTGGACTCATAAATAGGAATCAAAATTTTTATTATGGTATTTAATCAATTGTAGGAATGAAATTTATATAGAACTCCCCTCAAACTTTATAATCACTTAACTCACTTCAATAATTTCTTCTATAATAATTATTTTATAATTTTTACAAACAATAATTTTTTAATTAATTGTTTTACACTTTTTATCCTTTCTTTCTTATGTGTACTCCTAATCATTTTTCTTCTAAATAAATTAATACAATTTTTATTAATTGATGAGATTTTTCTAAAATATATTATAAATTTATATTTCTCTCCTTTCCTCCGTGGAAAGAAAACGAAGAATCCTTGTTTTTCTCTACAAAATTCGCGATCTCCTTGAATTTCGAAACCATGTTGTATTCGAAATGGTACTATCTCTGCCATCGACAACATCAAATCTTGATAGTTATTGTGACGATTCGATTTAATTTGAGGTGGTTCAGAGTGTGGACCACTGCTTGGTGTGCAATCGACGACGGGTATGGCAATCGGATCACCGTTGTACTTGCATCGAATAGTAGTGGTTCGTGAATAGCAGCATTCGATAGTTGGAGAAGGAGAAAATCGATGAATATATGCAACCTAATATTTTAATACATACTAATATAAAAGTATGTATTATATAACTTACTAAACGAATATATGTTTATCAAGACTTAATTAAAATGCATATATTATATAATTGTGGTTAGAAAAAATTAATGGATCATCAAAAAAGTGAACTAAGCCACCGAAAAAATTAATGGGTCGCCGGAAAAAGGAGCGGTGGAAATAGTGAAATAGAGTTTCCATTGATATGAACGGCCACCGAAATATTTTCGTAATACAAAAATAGTGAATGATGGAAAGTTGAAATCTTCCCCAAATATTTTCATAATTAGCTGAATTATTTGCATGGATTAGTTTCTATATTTGTTGCGTTATTGATTAAAATATAATAATTTAATCATAAATGTAAATATTTGCATTAATGAACCAAATATAATAATTTAATCATAAATGTAAATAGTTGCATTAATGACCCTCAATCCTCTATAGGCAAAGAAAAGGATACTATTTAATGAAACTCATTTGAGAAAAGCTAAATTCAAACCTGAAAAGTCTAGATTTGTAAATATCTAAAGCATTGGACATTTGTGAAAATATCAATTTTCATATGATCTGCTAAGTAGAATTTCTAATTTGAAAGAGTAGTTGTATTTTTTAAAAAAATTTTGTTAGCTTAACCATTGCATGTGACTTGTTAAATTTAACCACAAGGATCAAAATAGAATTAACAGTCAAAATTACATATTTTACTAAGTTCATTTACGATTTATGAAAATGCACCCGTCGGCGTGCGTCCGCGAAGGCAGTGTTTTCGAGTTCATACAGCGATCAACAAAATATGGAACACAAGAGCTTGATGCTGCAAACTGCAATTTAATTCAAGTACATTCACAATTTTAGAGCCTTTGCAGTTGAAAATTCCAGGTCTGAGAGGCATACCAGCAGGTGAGGACCATCGGCATCAGGCGCTTTCATAGACACAGTATTCATCACCTGGTTTCGATTTTTGCTTCACCTCAGTGCATCAACCATTCTACATTCGTGCTTCTTACGACGACATCTGTGGTGCGATTTCTGATCTGCAAACGTGTTTTCTCCAACAATTTCCATTCTAGAATCTGCAAGGATGCAACCATCTGTGACTTAGATTAAGAACCACAAACAGGGAACTATATGTGCATACCAAAACTACAGAATCAAACGTTTAATTCTCCCATCGAAACCAAAATCTCTATTTGGTCAACGCCACGGGTCGTGTGTTTGGGAGAAGGAGGGCAGGATATGCAGATTACAACAAGAGACAATCAACTAAAACAAATTAAGTAGAACAGTAGAAGCCAGTTCTTAAATTAACTCAGATGTTCTACCAACAACCAAGAGGCAGTTAATGACGGGACATATGCATTTGCTATGTTCAATCAATGGATTCTAGTCTTGGACATGTATTGCAGCTCCTGAAGAGTGTCAAAATTGAAAGTGAAGTAAAAAAATAACAATGAAACAAAAACTGCGATAGTCCCAAACGGCAACGGGTATTAAAAATCAATTGCGAATGCAACATAAATACTACATTCAGAAGTAATCTTATCTCTAACACCTTAATTCTACTGTGGAGATGGTTACAAAATAGTTTTTTTTTTTTTTTTCTCCTGAGATTCTTTGATCTTAACAACAAAGGACAAAGCCCGATTTTTCGGTCACAATTTGACGTCATGCTATCTTAAACCAAGCCTCCTCATGCACATCACAGACACCATCTTTGCAAAGTAATAGTGCTTTGTGAGGAAGGAGTGAAAAGATCAATTTCAAACCGAAATGATGATTGATCCTTTCTAACAAATCCGCCAACAGAACCAGAATAAGAACACATTTTGATGTCATCAGAAATCAAGCATTAGTTCGAATGCAAAGGTGAAGCATGAAGTGGCCTACCGTGGAGCAAGAAAGAGGAATATAGTTTTCAGTCCATAGAATGCTAAATGTCAGATCAGAAGTTCATAGAGCAACTGAATCCAGATGCAGATTCTGCTCTACGAAATAAATGGACTATTACCTTTGACTATATAGTATATGTGGATAACATGACATTTCTATTACCTATCTGACAAAATTTAGATTATTTGGCAAGATGTTGTGGGTAGAATAAAGTAGATAACTAACAGAATAAAGTGGAACATGCAATATGTTTTCTTTTTTGAAACAACTTATCGAGTCCCTTCCATAGACAACTCCCTTCTCCCGTTTGCTCGTCATCTTGTACCAAATCAATCAATGTTACATAATCAACAATGTTAAAAGTAACACATGGGACACAATTAGACCTTTTTAAAATTCTATGGCTAAATAGACACATTTAGAGTCTGCTTGGTACCTCATAATTATGAGTGATTTCAAATGAATTTGTTGTTTGATATCTCAGGATTTTGAATGATTTGAAATCTTACCTGATTATAAAACATTTTCTTCATCAAAATGGTCGGATTTGGTAAGATTTCATAGAATTTCAAAGTAAATTTCTTGTTTTACCTCGTTACATTTTAATTTCTAATTAATAAGTTTAGATTAGAAGCGTAAACTTTTTATTTTCTCTTCCTTTTTTGCAAACATCCAAACAAAAAGAAAAAAATTGATTACATTCTCATTCCAAAATTTGAGTCATTTCTCGGAGTTCAAATCAGATAATTTAAAATCATTTGTTGAGCTTTGTTGTTAGGCTTATCGAAGTATAGGCTTAAGGTGCCATGAACCATGTTCTTCGAGGGACTGTACTTCCCCAGCTGTAAGGTTTGCCAAACAGAGGTTTTCAAACATAAATCAAAGATGCGTTTGAATAACCAGGAAATTGAACCAAAACAATCTATATGAACTCTTAAAATCGAGAAGAAGAAGAAGAAGAAGAAGACGAACCTCCCAGTCGTTCACCCCACAACAACAATCTGGCGTCCTCATCCTCCTCATCGATCTCATCGCCATACCCGAACTCGCCATCTCCACGATACCCAGGTTCACTTCCATACCCAGACTCGTTCCCCTGAGCATCAAAACCCCCATTCGAACCAAAACTATCCTTCTCCTCTCTCTCCCTCCTCGAATTCTTCGCCTCGCTCACATCCGACGACCAGTTCGCATCCCCATTCACGAACAACTCCCCACTCGAATCCGTCCCAACCGCCACAGGGAAATCGGAGCAGGTCCCGTGCGCCGCCGAAGCCCCAACAGAGCAGCACCGTCTCGTCCCACTCCGGTCGCTACTCCGCCCCGAAACCGACCTCGATCCGCGCCGCCGCCGCTTCCCAGCCATCAACCGGAAACTCCTCCGCGTGTAACACCCAGCCGCGATGGACGGCTTGTCATCGTCGATCAAACTCAGCCGCGACATATCAATGGCGTCGACGCTAAAAGAAGTGGCGCGGTCAGAGAGACAAGGGCGCTTGGTGTGCAGGCCAGTGGATGAGTAGTAAGGTTTGGAATTGGTGGGCGCTGAGTTATGGACATCGGAATCTAGGGTTTTGGGCGCGGCGTGGAGCTGGAAGGGGCGCCAACTATGGAGCTTGAGAGTACAGGATTCAATGGATTGGCGCGAATCTAGGGCTCTGCGCGACATGAGGTAGTAACCAAATCGACTGGTTTCTTTCTGGGTATTTTCCCGCAATTCTTCAGAATTTGAATTGGAGCCAGAAACAGAAACCTGCGATTGAATTGCAGCTGCAGAATCGTTTCAATGCCAAAGATGGGAAGGATTTTGAGAGGGAGATGACACTGTTCGTCAAATTCCCGAATCTCGAAGGAAAATTCTTTGAAGGAGGGCTCCTGGTATTTATAGTTAAGTTCGTCCACAATATCAAATTCTAAATGGAAGGGGGAGAATCTAGGCATTTTTGGAAAACATTATTTTATAATTTTATTACATGCCCCTCATTTTTCTCCAACTCAATTATTGAAAAAAAAAACATCGGTTAACCACATTTGGTCTGTATTCCCGCTGAAGCAACAATTTAATCTTAAATTAATAATAATTTAGTCCATAAATTATTGTAGTATGTAATAATTTAGTCTTTATAGTTTAAACTTTGTAAAATTTAGTCTCTGCTACCAAAAACCACATCAAAATTAAGTGTTGTTTTTTATCCTACCATAATTTATTTTTTTTTTTATAAAAAAATGATTTTAATCTTTGTGATGTATAAACACATTTGTTTCTTTATTGATTTATCAGTCTACATATATATAAGAAACTTAATAAAAATTTTAATGATAAAAATTTACAAAATCGTTATAAATCTTAAACTACAATGACTAAGTTATTACCTACTAAAATTCAGGGACTAAATAATTATCCGTCTGAAAATATAGAGACTAAATTGTTATAGAATACATTGCAGTTACTAAATCATTATTTCAATAAAAGTACCGGTAATAAACTAACACCACATTCTCTAAAATTTATCATCTCAATATGTTGTACTAAAAAAAATTAAAGAGATATATGAATAGAATAAGTTAAATTTGTACTTGCTAGAGTTTCAAAGTCTTACACTCTTTTTCAAGTTTTGAAAATATTTCATTTTAGTTTTGGTGGTTAATTATTAATAGGGATTAAATTTATATTTTACTAAATGATGATACCGGAATATTTAATAAAATTTACAACCTAAGATACCTTTTAACTGTCTTAGTTTTAATTTATTTATTTTGAATTATTTTAGATTCATTTTCCAATTTGTTAATGGTAATATGAGTATAACTTGAAAGTCATTTGGTTGTACTGAAAAAACATCACAATCTTTTTTATTTTTGTTATTAAAATTTATTTGATTTATTTGTAGATCTATTCCATTTTGTTTGAGAATTTTCGCATCACGAGTCTCACGTTATTTGTTTCTTCATTATTTTTTCTCTCTATTTGTCTCTAATTTTGTCTTTTATTATATATATATTTTGCCATCCTGATTATTTTTCAATTTGTCTGTTTTTCCCTGCATATCGGTAGTCCTTTTTTCTTATTTAATTTTATTGCTGTTGCATTTCTTCACTGTTCATGCTATTTCCTTGTTTTTTAGTGCTTTTTTTTGCATGGTTTCACTTTTTAGTACCATTGAGGCTCCATTTGGTAACTTTCTTAAAAAATCTAAGTAATCTGTAAGTAATTATTTTTCTTGTTTCTCCATTTTTTTGGAACATTCACAAATTATATAGAAATTTTATAAACAAACAAAACAAATTTTTTATTTCTTGTTCTCATTTCCAATTTATTCCAAAGCATAGATACAAACATTATTTTATCATACTTGAATTCATGGATATTGAAACCATGCCTTTCATTTTTTCTATTATACAACTGCATTTTAATGCAATTGAACACCTATGCTAATGTTTTAAATGCCAATGAAAATGTTTTGTTTTTAAAAGCAAATGTTAATGAAAATGTTGGATTTTTTTTTTAAATATGACTAATATTTAAACTTATTTTGAGAATAAAGTTAATTCGAAAAAAAAAAACTTGTATATCATCTCTTGAGCCTATGGCATCCCTAGTATATATTTGTGTTTTAAAAATACTTTTGTAAATATTTGTAATGGTAAATTGAACAAATCACTTATGAAGTTCAATATCTATCGAACTTTTAATGGTAAAAAAATTCAACCCTCAAACTTTTTATAAATTAGAAAATTGCACCCCAAAAGTTTTCAATTGTAAAAATGATACTGCTGAATGGTACCACGACGATTAAAGGCGATGCATTTCATCACTCCATGTTTCAGAAACTCCCCAACTTTTGGAAAGTCTCCCCCCAGAGGATCTTGGAAAATAAGAGAAGATAAAGAACAAACACATTCTCCAGTGGGAATCTTAGTATGAAATAGAAACAGCAAGGAAAAGACTAGAGCCAGAAAGGGGGGAGAAAAAATGGGAAAAAAAATGTAGAGAGAGGTCAAATAAAATTTGAAGGTTTAATTTTTTTAATTTCAATTTTTTAACTTATAAAAGTCTGAGGATTTAATTTTTACAGTTAAAAATCTTAAAGTACAATTGTAACAACTATTATAATTAGTGTAACTTTTACATGAAAGTGCTTGTAAAAAAAATTTACCAGCGCTCCAAATAAATTTAACCCAACTACTTCACCACAAAGCAATTCAGGTGTAAAACCAAACATTTAACCCAACTACTTCACCACAAAGCAATTCAGGTGTAAAACCAAACATCATCAGTCATTTGTGATTGAAAGACTTTTGGCTAAAAATACTTACTCTAGAAGCACTTAAGTCACTTCTAATATTTATGCAACCAAACATTCATGAAGCTTTTTACCCCAAAAAAAAAAAAAATTACTTTTGACCATACCAAATTTAAACACGTAAAAAGCATACTTTTCTTCTCAATATACCTTGACATGTAATAAATATAATACTTTCTTTTCTCCATCCCAACTCCCAAAACTATTCACATTCCATACTTTATCATAAGGCGTTCTATTTTCAACAAAGTTCTATGTAAAATAAGTCATCTACTTCTCTTGGTCTTTTATAATTCAAGTGGCCTTCTTCATGCAGGTAAAGGCAGAACTATAACAAAAATAAATTTCCTAAGTCAGCAATGAGACGGTGCAGACCAGGGAGATCATCTAAGTACCTTTCTCGATATCGCATAGGCTTTGACGGAGTGTTGCTCGATAAGTACCAAACTGGACGCTACTAGGCGGTCGTAAGTTGAAAACGTAGGAAATCGGCCTCGACGCCAACATTGGCTTTTTAGTTGTTACTTTGTCGGGCAACTCCCCAAAGCTTGCTTCGTCGTATGGAAATGACTCTGTAAGCAAGAAAAAGCTATATCTACCCAACTTCTCAACCTGTAACAATGCCAATAAAGTACTCCCAAAATCACCCTATAGAATATTCAGATAATTAAATTACAAATTTAGTACCTAAATATATAGGACTATGTCTAATAAGTCCATGATCTTAAAAACTATCGAATAGGTCCATAAGCTTCCTATTCTGTATCTAATAAGTCTTAAAAAAAAATTGTATCTCATACCTCCTGAATTTTATGTCTATTTTATGTCTAATAGACCCCTGACCATTTTAAATATTTATGGACTTGTTAGATACAATATTGAATTTTGTATCTAATAACACCTTGATCATTTAATAAGGCTACAACGATCAAGGCTGCAATCTTTTTGAAAAAAATTGTCTAATGAATCAACGATGCTATTAGACACGAAATTGAATGTTTTGGAACCCATAAAACACTTCTAAATTTCTTGTGAATTTTTAGGAGCTTATGCTAAACTTGTAAATTAACCTAAAATGTCAAAGTTGTGAACTTTTAAGAAATGACCCTAAAAGTTTAGGAACTAAACCGGTAAATATCATCTAGATTTCGATCATGAAAATATCAACTAAACACACATTCTTTCTTTAATCTGAAAGACTCAACAATTACCTGCAGTTGTGAAAATCTGATGTTATTCATGGTGAGAACGACTGAAACCCCATGAAGTGAATCGGCCAACATTCGGATGGCCAGAAGATCAAAAAACTTCTGCAACAGAATCTTCTCTATGTCGAGATTTTCCTTCGAACTCGCAAAACGTGGAAACCACATTATACATTTGACCTCATACCAGGGAATTAGATTTTTCCCTGCTTTGGAAATGATGGTTTCATATGGGTCGGAAAGGTCCCAGAACTTTCTTGCGTCATTTAACGATGCATCATAGGTAGATGAATGTGGAAGGCTAGTTGTGCAAATGATTTTGGATGGATCACAGTGGCGAGCCAAGTTTGATGAGAACTGAAACCCGCTGTCATCCATTACAAGAATGCATCCTTCTGATTTAGGAAAATATTTTTCAAACGTTGAAGCATGAGCAGCTTCATCTTCTGGCAAGCATAAAGTTGATTTCAATGAAAAAGAGTCTGATGGACTCTGATCATGAGAAAAGTAACAAGAGCTCCCATTTCGACAACCCTGACATAGAGAAAGGTCGTATTATTAGCTTTATATGGGATTAGGAAACAAAAGAAACGACATAATTTAATAATAGAGAAAGGTCATGTAACCCTAGACCATACAAACCTAGACTTCTTAAAACCGCAAGCAAAAGAACACCTAAAGTTTCCAAACTCATGCAAGGTCCAGCAGTCTCATGAAATGTGCTTTATTCAAGAAATTTAAGAAATGTATGAGTCGAGATATTTTCTTATTCTTCTCTAAACAGTATTCCCATATTAGCTAATAATTTAGTTTTCTCCTTGCTTCGGAAGGTTCGGATTTTCAAGGATAGATTTTTTGTCCAGCAGATTGCCCATGGAAGGATTAACATCATGGATCGTATTCAAATATTGTCTTCAGCTCTACTGGGCCTGCAGTGGTGTAGATGTAAGAAGGCCTCGAGAAGTCGAGATTATGTCTAGTGGCATTGTCAGTTTGCTTCAACGATCTGAGCTTTTTGGGGTCTTTTGGTGTTCAATTGGCTCGCATCCGTTCTTGCAAGTCAGGAAACCTTATTCTATCCCTTTTGTGATAGAGGGATGTTTCTCTAGCAGGCAACTTAAATTGCTGACTTTATGAAACATATCGCTTGAGAGAAATAGGAGGATCCTTAGTGACAAGAAAGTTCTTGAGAGGGTGTTTTGAGTCTTGGCTAACTTCAGCGCATCCTTTAGGCTTCCATTACTAAAGAATTTATCGATTATCCTTTATCTCTCATTCCTTTTAATTGGAGTCCATTTTTATAATTTCATTTTTTAAGCCTGCTAGTTTTTTAGCTCCTTTTGGTCTGGGCTTTCTTTATATTGCCCTCTAGTATTCTTTTCTTTCATTTGTTCTTAATGAAAGTGGTACTTTTCATTAAATTAAAAAAAGAAAAGGAAATAACCAAATAGATACCTGGAGAGAGAAGAAAAATTTGCAAGTAGCTCTCTGTGCTTGAAGTGAATGAGAAAACACGCACTGATTCCCTCGGTTGCAGGATCCATTGACAAAGAAAACACAAAGAGAGGTCCCATTATGGTCATCAAAACCACCGTTCATAGAATTTAAGGGCTGATTGTTTGGTTCTTTTGCATACATAACTTTCATCTGTTCAAAATGAAAAGTTAGTAAATGTCCATATTTCGTAGAAGGGACAAAAAGATAAGACTACCTGTTTGATCACATCTGCCAACTTCCCAGCAACTTGATTGGTCTGGGCATAGCTAGTACCAACATATGGTTGAGACACACAGGTTCTTGATTCACTTGATTGGTCATCTCCATTTCCGAGACATTTGAGAATGCATGAATGCTGAAACTGAGTAGGATTGTAGGACGATCTTAGAGTGTCACACATACCTAAAAATTTGGGCCGAAACTGGTGCAACGTATGTACAATATCTTCATCTGAAAAGGCAGACAAAAAAGCTCAGGATAAGCTGAGCTCTAAAGGAATATAAAGATGCAGAGGGAAGCGATAATTGCTAAAAGAAAATAAAGAATAATTGAAGCAAGATGAGAATGAAGTCCATACACATTTCAGCGACGTGATTTAGAGATGAATGCACAAGACTGTGAGAAGAACACCATTCTTCTTCATTCTTGGAAGGTGGTGATGTGCTAGCTTGCATTTTACCAGGCTTTACAAGTTTGCTCAAATATTCAACACGTATCTTATCCTATATGGAAAAAATTATTAGATTACATGGCTAATCATAGGAAACAAATTCATACCTCTTCAAATAAAGACGTAATACCTTATAAACTTTTTCCCAGAAATGAAAAGCATGCAAGTTTCCCATGAATGCCATTTCCTTAAAGCCAAGAGGAATAGTATCAATACTCTCTCCATCGAAGTAGCATTTTATGTGCTCTGCATACTGTATCCAATACCGTCCAAAGTTGATTAAATCACATGCATATATTAAACGTGGACATCCAAATAACAAGTAATTAAGAAATACCAAATTATTATCTCCGAAAGGACGAAGTACAGGTAAGGGCTGTGTATCCATTAATATGCCTAGCAAAATGCCTTCATGGAGCATTCCGATGTCTCCAAATTTGAGTATTAACACAGAAGAATCAAAAGACAGTGAGAAACTAGCTAGTAGACTTCCATAATATGTAGGTTCATACCGGCCTCTCGGAGATTTTTTTAATGCTTTCATGTGAACAAGCAGATTCAATGCATCTTCAACGACGTAACAATCAGGTGGATCAAGGGTCTTCTGCAGCAAAACTAACCATGTTCCATAAATCAATTGTCCGCCCAGTTAGATTATAGTAATGCCACAATACAAAAAGTCGACACTAACTAAAAAGCACAACACCATGAGATCAATAACAATTATACAAATTTCCACGACTTTTACTGCATGCACATCTCTTACACTTTCAACAAACACATGCTGACTATTATTTTTTGAATAATTAAATTGAGATTGAGTTAACAAAAAACTAAAACCTTTTTTTTTCTTTTAACAAGATCGGACTTCTCATTGATTAATGAAAAAGAACAAAATTGTTCAAATGATATAACCTCCCAAAGGAAAGAAAATAAAAGAAAATAAAAAAAGGGAAAACAAAAACCCAAAGAGAGAAAGACAACCCAAAAGAACATGAACGATAATAGACAAAGACAAAAAAGAACATGAAAGGAGGAGATATTTTTTTGCTTTTTTTATAGTTGTGAGTATCTGGACCAACTTGCACGCACCTCGACTAATCTCACGAAACAATCGTCTGATTCTACTATATTTGGTTGTCAAGGAAACACATAAGAAATCAATTCTTAGATAGGTGGCTATCATGGAGTTCTGAGATATCTTTATAAGTCCATCCAAGAAGCATCCAAAACGCAAAACACATTCATTAAGAGAATCAAAGCATCGAACATTTATGGAGAGCTTTGTGTTTTAGTTTCTTTTTTGGAGGGGGTCTTCTCGTCCCTGGTCCCTTAGGCTGTTTTTGGCTCCTTTGTCTTTCTATGAATAGTTTCTTTATCCAAAAAAAAAAAGCATAGAACATTGAGAACAAGCCTTGTCACTCACAAGGAACCCACTGCAAAAGATTTTAAGAGGCTTGAACATCATAATCATTTCCAAAAAAATCTTCAGGAAACAAGGCTTCAAAATTTTGAGAATATTTGGCCCGAATTTCAGCAATCTCTCCATCTCGTTCAGCTTTTGGCTCCAACTTCCTTATAGAAGGAGCTTCTATACAAATAACTCTTTCTTTGTTAATCCTTTCTAACTCCATGTTTTGAAAAGCTAACCAATCATTGATATTGATAGTAATTGCTCCTGAGGGCTCAATGAGAAGGGAAGGAGAGGAGTTGGATGAATCCTTATTAAGGATTTCAAGGAAGGAGGATTGAGGATCCATTGATCTAGAGTAAAACTTAAATGAACTTAAACAAGAATATCAATCAATTAGAATGCTGAATGTTTGAGGCAGCAGAATGCAAATTTAAGTCTGATGATTGCTGTCAAATTAAAAAACAGCAAAGGATTTCATCCATGGATATGATAGTGTCCTGAGTTTTAATTTCATCTTACACTTACAGAAGTTGTAAAAAATAAAAATATCCATTAGTTGAGAAACTTTTTTAATCTACTTGTGGCTAAGCAACACTAATTTATCAGTGCCAGTTTTTGTGGCTAAATTGGCCTTTTTTTTGGCGGTATTTGAATGTGTTGGCGCTGTATTTGGGTTTTTTTTTTTATTTGGGTTACTTGATTTTATGGCTGAATTAGGCTGTTTTGTGGTTGGAATTTAGGTATTTTATTATCTCTAGCTCTATAGATGATTTACTGGTTGGGTCTTTTAATCCAATTTTTAATTTGGTTGTGAGGAGATCAATAAGTTCACAAACTTTGGGAGGTAATTAGAGCTATTAATAGAATAGTAAGGGTATATAAGTAATTAGATAGGGAAGTCTTTAAGGAGAGTTGTTATAAATAGAGTGAAGGAGAAAAGATGGTGAGCAATTGTGTAGTGTGATTTAAGCGTAAGTGATCTCAAGAGGGTGGGTCCAAGTACCTCCAATGACTTGGGAATTATTTTAATCCTTCTATCATTTTATCTTTCATTCTATTTTAGTTATTTGTTCCTATCCATCACTTATCCCATTTTCCAAATTTAATATGAATTTAAATCATTTAAACCTTTTTTATGTTCCCTCCGGTTTTGAGATTGAAAACAAATCTTCCATAAAAAAAGAGGAAGGGAAGATAGCATGCCCTTAAAGTAGATAATAAAACTTAGAAAAAATGCTAGTCAGTTAAACAAACAACTTTCACCAAAGAAAACTACTATACCAATTGGATCATTAATTGCTTTGGATTCAGTCGAGCAAATTAGAAGCACTTGCTGCCTCAATGATAACCTCAGTATAGCTGGTCGTTCGAAATCTTCAAAGTTTTGGTAAAATGATCTTGTTACCAATCGATAAACTTGGCCATCACAAGTTCGACCAGTCCTTCCTCTACGCTGCTCAGCCTGAGAGCATATTGCAGTATAAATATATGAAATTTGGCCAATACTTAAGCTTCCGTTTCTGACCGTACATATATATTTAGACCAAAAAAAAAAACACCCGTGAAGTTAAAGATAGAACAACAAGATTCGAGGCAATTCATGGTGACATATACTATACCTGAGATTTAGAAATCCAGACAACCTGTGCAGAGTCCTTTTTCTGATTATTATCCCAATACACTTGTAAAGCCCTGCATGAATCAATTACATATGCTACTTTTGGTATTGTGACGGATGATTCAGCAATATTTGTTGCTAATATAACCTGCATAAAATATTTTGATGTATCGTGATCAAATAACAGTTAATTATAAGAAAAGGGAGTAAGAAAAAGGTGGTGGCCATGTTGCCATACATAAGTAAAATATTGAAAGCTGACAAAGCTCATCAAGAACCATGCGGACATCAAATTCCACTCCAATTTGGAAGTATCCAATGATCAAATATGGAGAATAAAATGGCAATCATCTCAACAGAAGCACCGTCATAATGTTCACTTGACATCAAAATCAACAAACTATTGATATGCTATCTCCTCTATTTCATGATTAGACATTATATATTGTTTTAGGTATACATACCTTGCGACGTGATTTCCAAATCTTCATAGCCGTCAGGGCTTGTTCAATGTCAATACTGCTATGTAAAATATAAACTTTAAAAGAACTATGTGACTTCAGAAGATCCCATTGTTGCTCCAGGGAATAATATGTCGGAAGAAAAATCAAGATACTCTTTTCAATGTCAGGCTCATTCTTATGAATGTGCAACAACAGATTGTGAATAAGTTTGTGTACTTCGGGCCTAATATCAGCAGCAGATGTAGAAAGGCTTGTACCGTTGCAATATCTAGGAGATTGTAGATCTGACCCAATTCCAAGTAATTCAATAACCTGCCAATGAAAAAATAAATCATAATTAAATAAAAACAACTCAAAGATGATCGCTTATGTTTTATTAGCTCAATTTAATTATAAGATCAATGCTCCTCCTGTACAGCCATTTTTTGCACACACTCCGATCTTATGGATATAATTCTATTTCTAAACTCCATTAATCAAATTAATTCATAGTATATTAATAGGAACAGGCAATTTCTGTCTTTTTTAATTTTTTTTAACAGGAAACAACAGGGACTTTCTGTTTATATACCTTATTTACCTACTTCACACTTTGCTATTCCCAATGTTGGGAACTGCATCTTTGCATATAACATAATCATAAACATATAGTATGAACTACATATTAATTCATTCATGGCAGATTATAAGGAGCAAGAACTTTCTGTCTATATGCTTTATTTACCTACTTTACCCTTCACTGTCGCTGATTTGGGAACAGCATCCTTCGCTAACTTTATCAGAAGGATGAAAAATAGCTCAAAATGATACTCCATAATATGTTTCTTTAATTTCTTGCTTTTCTCCCAAACATCCCCACACCATTACAATAAAGCATCCGTACATAATAACGTTAAATAAATATAAGTTCAAAAAATTCTCAGCAGCAACACAAACAAGAACAATGTTTATTTTATTGAAATAAAATGTTTTGATCCAATGTGCAGTGTCAACAGAAGAGAGGTTGCACGTCTGTGAAGAAATAGCTTGATATATATGACTAAGTTAATAAATCTATGATTCTGAGTTCAAAACACTTCTGAAGTCCTTCTGTTAATTACTTTCTTATTTATCTGAATAACTTTTCAAGTTCATTGCCAAATGCGACAAGTCAAAACAGAATAAACATTTCACTTTCTATGTTAAATCTGCTTCAATTAATCATATATACACACATAAGATGTGTTACATTGCAGTTTGAGCTAGTCCATTATTGGTTAGTGGCAGTAATAATGACATATGTTCTAGGCTTCAAGCCCAATACAATTTTTAGGAAATTGGTTGTGATTGTTTCCGACATAAACTAATATTGTCAATAGTTTATTATGAACCCCATCAAAACAATCCGCACCAAAAGTAATGTGAAAAATATTAACACACTGAACTACCAAACAAGGAGCAAAGATACACAATTATACAATGGTTAGGCAGAGAACCGGTAGAATAAACAAGATTGATTCCAAATAATAACATGAGCTCACCTCTTCAAGATATGAAACTTTTCGTTCAAAAAAAGTTTTCTGGTTTGAGCTAGGAATTGCAAGCACTTCAACACGTTCACCTCTACCAAGATCCTTGAAATAATCCCTATACCTTCCAATATCAGCGGTTGCTGACATCAATACCACCCTAAAAAGACTCAAACAGATCAGCTGCCAGAGCAAGTATGGCCGCCCAAGAATGTCAACTTACAACAAGTTGCATCTTTTGTTGTTTACCCACAAATCAGAAAACAAGGACTACTAAAGCAAAGTGCTGACCTCAGATCATGGTTCTTCGACAGAAACTGCTTCACGCACACAAGAACAAGATCAGACTCCACAGATCTTTCATGCACTTCATCCAGTACAATCACCTTGTAGTTGAGTGCGTTTAATCCCCTGTCTCGCATTTCTTCCAACAAAACACCAGCAGTTTTGAAAACAATCTTCGATCTGGAAGCGTGAAGAATTGGTAAAAAAAAAAATCTAAAAATAGAGTAAGCAAAAATTACTAGTAATGTGAAATTGACGATTCATATATCTTCGTGTACCTTTCCGATGAGTGTTTCGAATGACCAATATGATATCCAACCTCATCTCCCATGTTACAGTTCCGAGCTCTAGCAACCATATTCGCAATGGCAACAACAGCAAAACGCCTAGGCTGAGTACAAATAATGGGTCCCATGTCTTCTTCCAAGAGAAATTGAGGAATCTGAGAGCTCTTCCCTGAAAAAACCAGGCAATAGAACCTAACAAACTGATAGACCATAACCAATGTAATCGAGCAGAAAGAAACTAACAACCATGCAGCTTAAACTAAGAGGCAGCAAGCGGATAACAAGCATCATTTCTTCCCTTAGACCAACAATTTAAAAACACAAACGCAATGATCCTCTATCTTCGATCACTCCCTCATTCTCTTTAAAATTCAAGTAACTAGCACAGTAGCGAAAGTTGCAGCGAGAACGATAACCGTAAGTTCATGCTTCCTCCTTGTTAATGCGCAATCAAAAGCCAACAAACCACCAGGAAAAAACACTAAGAAGAACTAAAACGAAATGAAGGCAACCGTACCACAGCCGGTCTCGCCGACGATAAGCGTGACACGATTCTGGCGAATTTTCTCAACGATTCTCTCTTTAAGCGACATGACCGGAAGAGCCGAGAAATTGAACGGCGGCGACGACGACGACGACGACGGCGACGGAGAAGCCATTGAAGAGAATCCTTCCGTCTGCTCTTCCGTGAGACTGATTCTTCTCTCTGGTCTCCAGAAATTTTCCCGCTTTCTGAGTTTCTTTTTTTGCTTTGCTTTGGTGAGGAGTGATCGTGGAGGTAGATGAACGGGCTTTTATATGTTGACACGAGGTCAGAGTCCGTCTTCGGTAATTTGACCAATTGGCGAAGGGCACGATTGGAATTAGGAAAATTTGAAGGGTGGAAAATGCTCTAGAATTTTGCTTTATGGTGTACGGTAAACTTCATCCCCAAGGTTTTCGCTGAGCACGTGGGCCCGTCTTCAATTTTGCCTTTTTGGAGTTTTGCCACTTTTTTAAAAAAATTTAAAATAATAATAATAACTTAACAAAGACATACTTATTTAACCGATATAAAGCAAAGTTAAATTCAACGACAGTTGACACATGTTTAGATGGGAGGTTCGAATTTCTTATCTCAAATAAATATTTATTTAAATCGTTAATGAGAGATTTTGTCTGTACGAGTACACCTACAACCAAGTTTCAATTTTAGTGTCTTTATATTGTTGTACTATTATAAATATTAAATTAGAAAGGTTGAGCATCTTATTAAAGATTGCATTGTTAAAAATATGATGTTGTGGTAGGTGAAATTATAATGAATACAGTCGAGAGTGATAAAGAAATAATTAGCTACTAAAAGACCAAGCTAAATATATGGTTGCAAAGAAATGTGTCTTGTTGATTATAACTTTTA
Source organism: Momordica charantia (assembly GCF_001995035.1). The sequence goes on from NW_019104623.1 coordinate 518,864, forward strand.
GTAGCGTAAATCAAACTTGGGCCATTACTTTCACGTGTAGTGTATTTTGATTGAATAGGATGGTTTATATAGTTTGTGCTTTGTTTTTTAATTGGTTATAATGGTGGGCGAAGTAAGAAGTAAGGAGTGTCTTGGATGTATTAAGAGAGTTTTGGATGATTGGCTGGGAAATTGGGTTGAATATCATTTCTTTGCGAGGGAGGATCGATTTTTACCTACCTTTTTCAAAATCTTTGTTTTTTTATTTTTTCTTAATCTCTATGATTCTGATGACCTTTAGCAATTGCTGGCGACGGGTGCATCAAAACGTCGAAGAATGAGGCTGGCCTACGATGTAAATGGAGAAGTAGATAGAGAGAGAGTTGAACAAAAGAGTTGAGAGATTTTTAATGAGATTGTTCTTCCATAGTATCTAAAAATAGATAAATATTATTTTTCTTTTTTTATTCGATAGTATCTAAAAATTTGATAGTATATTTTTTAATGAGAGAGACAACGAGAGGGGGGAGAGGGAGAGGGGGAGCGAGAGCAAGAGAGAGTACCGAGAGGGGAGGGTGATCCATAAACACATTTAAATGATAATTAATTAATTTATTTGGTCAAATAATTTAATTTCTTAAAATCTATTTATAAAATGAATTCGTTTTGAAGGGATGTTTATCAATTCAAGTCATTAAACAAATTTATAAAGTCATTAATTTTAAATATTTTAAAATAAAATGTCGTGTATCTATAAAATAATAATAGTAATAATAATAAAATGTGGTTAATTTAAATGAAATCATAAACAATATTAAATTAATAGAATTGAACAAATAAATAAATTTCGAGCGAGAGAGAGAACGAGAGACCGAACACCAAAAGCATGATAGATTTGAGCGAGAACCAAATAGATCGTTGAAATTTGGAATATGTGAAACTATATAACCCAAACGAAAAAAGAAGAACGAAGGGAGATGGTGGGAGATTGTAAAAGAGTAGAAGATATGGAAGAGAAACAAAAAGGTAAGAGATGATGGAGAGAGACACTGCAATGATTAAAAAATTAAAAGAGGAGTAGTGAATGTCATTTGTTATTCAGGGTGATGGTAGCAAATATTAGAAAACATTACTTCAAAAAAAGTGGGTAAAAATCAATACGGAGAAATACTTATTCAGTCTAAAAATCCATATTTGTTGGCCAAAGCGAACATAGCTCAGCGGTAATTGACATATACCTCCAACCAAAATTCAAATTTTATTTGAATGACAGTATTCGAATTTGAGCTATTAAATTTCATGTTTAAAAGTCTCTTGAATTAAATGTGACATGATTGTTTTCTAACCACTGTAAGAAAACTTGCCAGTCCTAATAAGCTTTTCACATAGCAATTTATTTATAGTCATGAAAGTTGAAGTCTAGGCATAAAATAAAAGTGTATAGGATTTTAAATTTGTATCTCTAATTTTCACCATCAATTTTTAGAATTGACAAATTATATACATTAAAAGTTGGGAGTCAAATTTTGTTCCAACACAATTGCGGATGCCTCACTTGCATGGTAAAATGCATTTTAACTATAAGGAACTTTTAGAAGGTCATTTCATTAACGAGTCTCCTTGTTTTTACAAGCTTCTGAAATTTTTTACTGTGACATAGATTGCAATCTTGATTGGTGAGTAACTTATTCCTTGTCGTGGGTCACTCACCGACGATCTAAATCGAGAAAGAGAGAGTTTGGGGGTGCTGGTTTTCACAAACAAAATGGGCAAAAAGGAAAAAAGAAGATCCTATTAAGAGAGAATGATTAGTGAGAAAATTACGTTGAGAAAAAGGTATAAATGTAAAATAATAAAATAACTAGATAAGGAATGAGAATGAGATCGCTAGTTTTTTGGGTAGTGATTCCCAAATTTGAGATAGGCGACATTGTTTATTCATATTATTTAATTTTTGTAAACACCCTGAGGAAATGAACATTTTTATTCCCATACGTTAGTTCTCCTGGGACCTTAATGGTGGTCAGTATAAGCTACGTTATCGAATGAGGATCAAAGAGTCTGTTTGGTTGGAAATTCGGATTCTGTTTTTTGATAAATATATTATTTCATATTATAAACTTATTTTATGTTTGTTAAAGTTAAAACATGTAAAATATAATTTATTCTAAATTATATAACCTTGTAAAATAATAATTATACAAAATTCATACAAAAAATGTTAATAAATTAATTAATATAAGTTTAGATTAAACTAAAATTTAGTTTGTAACTACTTTTATAAATATATTACTAAACATACGTTGAATAATTTTTTAAATTATATTCAATTATCAAATCAGCTACCAAACACAAATATGAAAAGATTAAAAACAAAGAATATAACTCTTATTTTTATTAAATCATTGTTTTCAAATTTATGTTTTCTGATTACCAATCAAACGGTCCAATTTTTTCCTGACAATTATATATTTGTAGTCTTTCATAATAAAATCACATCATTTATAAACTTATATAATGCGACAAATTACTAGTAATATAGATAAATAAATAAATAATAAAATTGTAAAATAATTAATTAAAAATTTTATGGTGTCATTAATAAACGATAGAAAAATGATAAAAACTGTAAATAATTATTGAAAAGTTGTAGAGCGCATGAAAGATTAAATGAAGAATGAGATTAGTTTTCTAGGAGGGTGATTTCCAAATTTCATCCCTGTCCATTCTCAATTTAAAGGTTTTTAGGTCAGTAACACTCAGTAAATCATTTTTGTACTTCCCCAAATTCTCACCCGTCTTCTCAAATTGAGCATAACTCGGCAATTGATATATATCTTTAAAAAAGAGGTTGTGAGTTCGATACATTACCCATATATTATATTAAAAAAAATCCCACTCTAAAAAAGACCATTGTTGATCCGTTCTTTTTCTTTCCTTTGCATGTCCATGAAGTTTTGAAAAATCCAAACATCTCATATCTCGATGGCCCAGCCCATAAGGGCCATGCGAACTTGACGTCATCCCCACCTTCCTCCAGTATATCACTGGCAGTCCCTCATATCCAACCAAGTCTTTGACCAGGGAACATGAGAATTCCCATTACCGCTGGCAGGCCAGTCGGGCCGTGACAGCGGTGTGGTAGGGTTTATAACAAGACCTAGGAGAGGAGTATCTGAAACATGTAGAGACTGTTCTAGAAGCTCTGCATGAGCACCAGCTTCAAGTCCATATGGATTTGTGGAATTTCAACCAGATTTGGAGGATGGAGGATGCTGATTTGAATTGGAAGCCTTAAAATCAGATCTATTCGGCTTTCGCAGGCAAAACTTCTATTTGTTTTTTGGTGCATATCTTCTTCGTTCGAAAATCGTCGGTTGGGTTGGTCCAACCAAGAAAGGCATGGGAGTATTTAATAGATAAATGATCCGACTTCAAATAGTAATACATATATCAATATACTAGTTGGTGGGCATACACATAAACCACATAAATTTGTTAATGTGGATATTGAGTAAATCAATGTTAAAGACTAAGTAGGGATTCTTAATTAATAATACCAACTAATTTTTTTTCCTTATCTATAGCACAAACGATGAAACAACTTGAATGGACCGGACATAACTCAACTAGATAATTGTGGATGTCTCATTTGCATGGTAGAAATTTAAACTATTAATGTCAAGAGAAGTAGTAAAGGCTGTTGAACCATATTTGATATTACTAGTAGCCATCTAAACCTTTTAAAATTATAATCACGATATTAAATTTCCGTCTATATGTCAATATTTACCTATGTTCATTTGTTATTAATTTAAATATTTATTATCAATTTTTATTTTTATAAATTTTATAGAAATAATAGAGATCCCATAGGCAAAATTTTAAAAACTAAGTTCCATTGTTGCCCTCGGAATTGGAACCAGAATCCATTCCATTTTGGTAATTTTGTCACGGAGTTCCCTCTGCCTCACGGCTCCAGCCACCAAAAAACTCAACCCAGAGACTCCGATTCGGCGTAACCTCGAGAGATACACAAAGATGGCGTCAGGGTGGGGAATCACCGGAAACAAGGGCCGATGCTACGATTTCTGGATTGATTTCAGCGATTGTATGTCCCGCTGCCGAGAACCCAAGGACTGTGCTCTACTCCGCGAAGATTACCTCGAGTGCCTCCACCATTCCAAGGAGGTGAGACCCCTTCCATTTTCCTTGATTTCTTCCTTCCATTTTGTTTATATTTCAACTTATATGAATTGCTTGAACAAGTATTGGATGTGTGGTTACCGATTCTTTTCAACTTTTGGCGTTCAATTCGACCTTCGCTCCACGGACGGTTGCGTGAGATTTGGTTTAGATCTGTTTTTCTACGTGGATTGTGGATTGACAACATTTCCGTAGGAATTTGAATTTGCGATTGATTTTAGGTGCTAGTGATCGATTAGGGAAAGGTTGGATCATATCTAAGGAAATAGAAGGTTTTGTGGCTGATGAGTTGTTTAATCAATGAGAATGGATGTTTTAGAGAAGCATGGTGGATCTCTCAGTCTCAGCCTCTTACATTTTAAGTTTCTTGTATGATGAGGGATAGGTTATCTTTATTTCTTGCAGTGAACCGCTTGCCACACATTGCGTGTTATGGATTATCACGATTGCGTCTTTGGTACTAGATTTGGTGAAAGTTATAGTCTGTTTAGGCATTTCTGTTCATACCCAATTACATGTTCTGGATATACTTCTTCTCCTTAAATATATGGATCTATGTACACTCACTCTAACAAAATTGAGTTTTGGTTTCTTAGTTTAGTGTAAAGAAGTTGTTTTATTAAAAAAGAAAATTGAGGAGAAGTGGTATTAGTTTTTGGTTAAATTGAATATATAGTGTATTTGTGCTTGATTATTAAAGTGGAACAGCATACTTTTACGTTGTTGAAGATATAACTTACCTGTGGAGATTTTAATTTGTCAAAATCCACTTAAATCACAAGGGATACTTTTCTAAGTTTAACACATATGATGAGTTAGATCGGTTTTTGGATAATGTGGTGGCTTTATGCATGTTTGTTAAAATGAAGAATAGAAGAATGTCTCTTCCTGATATGGGAGATATGTAACTCTAACTATGAACAATGAGAAAATACAAAAGTATGCTTTTATGTTGGTGGAGACAATCTAACTCTATGAGCATTTTTCAAAAGTAGCACTCTTAACAACATCAAGTTTTGCAAACTAGAGTGTTTCAGTATTATTCATCTTGGTGCTGAAATCATCCAACTCTATCTCATTTTCAAATGTTATTCTCTGATATTCTGTCTATTTTCCACTGTTATCTTTTTAGCTCTTGGGGGCACTTGGATCTCTTACCACTTTCTAATTTTCATTTTTTTTTGTTATATCCTGATAGATCCTTTCTTTTTCTGATTATGTTGGCACCATCTGTAGCTTACTTTTGTAAGTTCTTATGGCTTGGAAAGTTATCCCCTTGTGCACATAAGCGCCAATCCTTTTTTGCCACATTTTGTTTTATTGGAGGTGGGCGATATTATGGAATAAATGTTTCCTTGTTCGTTTTGCTTTTTTGGTTTAGGTGTTGGTACCTGGTACTCATTTAAATTTGTCTTCATTAGTTCCAAATGATCATGCCTTATGCATATGTGATATGATTTCTGAAAAGGACATGAAAATATGAATCAATTTTAATCCGTGAGAATATCATTTGCTTATCTTCCTTGTTGGTCATGTATTTCCTTGAATTTATATACTCTTTCTTTGTTTTGTTTTGTTTTTTTGTTTTTTTGTTTTTTTGCAATGGTTGAATTTATATACTCGCATTGCTCTATATCTCCAAGTGCTTGGTATCAACCTCGAAGTTGCCATACCTGACTCTCCTAACTGGCTCACTTTTTCCTTTTATTTTACTGCTCTGAGTGGTTCCTCTCTCTCAGTTTTACTTCCAGTTATCTTGGCAGTAGGTGGGCTCTGATAAAACTTCTAGCGCCAAATAACAAAAATCACGGTGCTAGGTTTTTGTAGGAATAAGGTTTTTTTTAGCATGATCACGACTCACTATGCATTCAGATGCACTTTGTCTGATTTCTTGTGGATATAGCTTTCTTGCGAGAGAAATGACCACCCTCAATCTGATTACTATTTTTGGCGTCACTTTATATTGGAATGTTTTATTCCTCCTGTGCATGTCGTTGAGTAGTGTGGTCTCTTCAACTGCTATTGCGTATTTAAAAGGATAAGTTTGTTATGCCACTTGCAAGCACAGTTTGAATGTTCATGTGGAAAAAGGTGGGTAGGTGGCAAGGTATAGTAGAATATTGTTGCTTAAACTCGAAGACTGCAGCAACTATGGAGCAAAATATTTAATGCTCATATAATTGCTCCTTAGATAATCCCAAAACACTATTGATTCAATGACTTGGTTTAATATGGTCCACGCTTGGCTAATTCATGCATAAATATTTGACATGGTTCAGTATGAGACGAGGAGTTTCTGATCTTGATGGTGGATTTGCTAAATTTGATAGTTTATTTACGCGACATCTACATTTTGACCTCTTTTATCATGCACATTTGTTCATAGGGAGGAAGCCACACTGTTACATCTGTTTAATATTTATTTATTTAATTCTGCATCTCTAAGTCCATAGTGGATTGGTTCACTAGTTAAGAGTGCAAGCGGCTACACTAGATATGCCTTTGAGGGCTCAGTCTTGGTTCCAAATTCAAATTATAGCCACCATTCGATGCATGCGAGGAAAAAAATTATTTAGGAAGTTAAAACTTTTTTTTTGCCCTTTCTTTGATTCTTTTCCATGTACTTTATATGCTGTTAGTTTGCTGTGCAATGGAGAGTGAGTCGAGCTGATACTCTATTTTATCCAATCGAGTACTAATATGTCTTTGGTGACGGCCGCACATATTGCTTAGATTATGTTCGTTTTATTATTCTTGCAGTTGTATATTTAACATAAAAATTAGTTATATGAATTTATGGAGCAAGATAAAAACAGTTTTTAACTTGTTTTGATTTTGAAATTTTCTAGAAAATAGTTGGATTCTAATATTTACTGAGAACTCATTTGAGTGAGGGATTCAATCACGATGTTTCTAAATCGAATTAGGAAGTTTGTTTGCATTTTGTTTATATCATTAATCGTTAACATCATTCACTTATACAAAATTTCCATTCTTTTTTTATATTGAGATAAAAATTTGGACCCGAATTGAAATTTCTAAGTTGCACCTATCTTGTCTGTTATTTATCTCTTTACCAAATACGATTATATTAGTGAGGAGTTTTATGGTGGCTCTTAAGGGTTACTATTTTTTTGGGGCTAGAAAGAGATTAACTCAGATTTCTAAAACAAACAAGAAATTTAATCAAAATGTTTAATTCATGACATAAGGATTAAGTATATCATTGTCAAAGAATAGGAACATTTGGACAAACGTCCAAAATGCAAGGAGTATATTAATAATTAGATAGTCTAAACTATTTTTAGCTGGGAAAACGTGTTCAAGTATGATCTGCCTTTATGACAAATAGTTCTGCCTACTTTATTCTAATTTGTTCTAATTCAAATTTGCCTGTTTGATCCATGACTTACAGTTCCAAAGAAGAAACCGAATTTATAAGGAGGAGCAGCGTAAACTAAGAGCAGCCGAACGGGAGGCCAAAGAGGGTAAACATGTCGATGCTGCTCATGCATAGTTATAATCATCTTTCAGAGATTGAATAATGAAGAATGCATGGACATGCCTTGTTATTTGAACAGTTTTTGACTTGTTAATGACATTCTATTCTGTCTTTCCTTAATCTGGTATGAAATTCACAAGTCATGCAACAAGGCCAATTCATTTTATTTTTCCTTGCTCCATCAGAAAGGCAGTATTATCTGCTTGACCATGTTATTGGCACTGAAATCTTATTTCCAAGTACTGGTTTCATCAATAAGCTCTTAGCACACTGCCATTTCTATTGATTTAGGACGCTCCCCCCGGCTCTACCCTATGCAGCAAATGTGCCTGGGGTAGGGTCATTAGAGTATTTGGATTGCCATCGACAGAGAAAGGAGGGGCTCGAACGGATGTCAGAAATGTTTTGGAAAGCCTCCAACTGGTATTTTACTTACCTCTATTACCAACTCTGAATATGTAGATGAAATCGGTGAATGGAAGTAGTAAAAGAATTAAGGAATTTGTGCATCAAATGCTAGATGTGTCGATTTTAGTTTCAATTCTTGGCATGCGTCTTGAGTTGTAACTCAATACCATCATACTTACGTGCATCATTAACCAATGAGATTGGAGAGCAGGGACTAATAGTAGGGATTGATGCATTTTAGGAAAAAAATTTGAAGTAGAAAAACTTTAGGTAAAAATAGTAGTTGGCGCAGTTATTGTGCGCTTAGACGAGTCAAAGAATTTCTAGTGCTTTATTTTGTGAAGAATCAAAATCATCTTTTGGTTCATAATCTGTTTTGGCCTTCATATAAAACAGATTTCATTGGTTCCAGAAATTGATGTACTCCATTGATTCAGTATTATTTACATTCTCATGTCATTTTCTTAACAAACTTACTCTTAGGTCCTAGGATTCTAACTTGATGGTTGGAGCTCTTTAGCCGATGCCACAACAATGTCTAAGTCTCTTCTTGTGGTGAATTTATCAAAATTTGAAGTTATAGATCAGATTAACTTCAACTTTTCAACCATAAATGTTGAAAATCCAGAAAAAATTAAATGCTTAAATCTTATTTTCGTTTCTACACTTTTAAAATGTGTATTTTGTTATTTGAATTTAGGTTTATTTTATTTTAGTTCTTAAAACTTTAAAATGCCCCTTTTATTTCCTAAACTAAATAAGTACCACAAGTGCGCTAACATGTGCATAGGTTGGTTGAAACGAGTATTGAGTAAACATGTTTATACCATCAAATGGTAACAAAGATAGATGTTTTTTGTTTTGGATGTTTAGAAATCAAAACAGTCCTTTCTTTTTAAAGTTTAGAACTTAAAATAAGAAAGTTTAGAACTTAAAATAGATATTTTGAAAGTTCGAATTTTTCTTTTTCAAAAGAGAGAAGATTATAACAAAGAAATATTTGACATGAAGGTATGTGTATAGATAGAGACCAAATTGGAAGATAAGATTGCAGCAATTTGAAAGGCTTGATCATCTTGAAAATGTGAAAGATGAAAGAGAGAATTGTGATGTTATCAAAAGATAAGATAGAGATTTAAAGGAAAAAAAGGTCACTGGGAGAGTTGTGAAGTGAAAGGGTTGCACTAGAAGGGCCATAGATTCCTTTCTTATCAGTGGGGGCTGAGTTTGTCCTTTACATAAATAGATAGATAGATAAGTTTC
>NW_019104623.1:528281-543307 GCF_001995035.1 Momordica charantia
TTTCTTCCGTCTCAACTCATGTAAGGTCACAGATTTGAAGATGTAGAATAGATGTTTTAGGATTCGTTTGGTAACGATATGATTTTTTATTTTTTTTAGAAATATAAGCGTTTGGTAATCTCTCTTGTTTTGAAAAATGTTCCTAAAATTGTGTGGAAATTTATTAACAACAAAATAAGGTTTCTTGTTTCTGTTTTCAAATTTTTTTTTTTTGGCTCCAAAGCATACATAAAAAGCACTATTTTATCATTTTTGACTTATAAAATGCATAATAAATTTAAAAAAGTTAATTTTAATATAAAACTTTTATTTTTATTTTTAATTAAAAATTTTAGATAACAAAAAACAGGAAAGAATAATCAAACATATTTCTATTTCTTTTGTTAATAAAAAAGAAAGAATGAAAAATAGTGGCTAAGTGCAATTATGTTTTCTTGATTAAAAAAAAAAAGAAATAATAATGTTACCAAATGGATCAATTATTTTTTTGTTTTTCTTGATTAAAAAAGAAAAACAAAAAACAAGTTGTTCTCGCGTAGGCTTTCTTTCTCAACTCCTTTTCAGTATATATTTATTTTATTTGTTTGTCTGTTAATAATCGTTCAACTACAAATTTAATTTGGTACTTCGTACTTTATGGTTATGTCTAGGAGATTTCTAACTTAAAATAATGTCTAATAATTTCCTAAATGTCTAGGAGATTTCTAACTTAAAATAATGTCTAATAATTTCCTAAATATTCAATTTTGTATTTGATAGGTCATCGAACTAAGTTCGTGAACTTTAAATTTTATTAAACATTTTTTTAAGACTTGTGGATTTATTAGACAAAAAGTTGAAAAACTGGAGTGTTACTAAATACAAATGTATTTAAGGTAAAAAGACATATTAGACACATTTTAAAGTTAGGATATTTATTAACCACAAACTTACAAATTCATAGCTAAATATGTTATTTAACCTGGAAATAATTAAATTAAATTATAAAGTTGGTCCACGTACTTTGAGCATTGTATCTACTCAAAATGTGTTTGGGATGATTTTTGGGTGGGTGAAAAGTGCTTTTTAACCCATTAAAATTACTTTTTAAAACATTGCATGTTTACCTAATAAAAAATGATATTTAAAATTATAATAACACTTAAAACAACACCCAAAGTACTTTGAGGGAAATTACTTAATTAATGACTCTCTCGAAAAGTGCTCATGAAAGAAGTGTTATATATATATTTAAAAAAATCTAAAACTCCCTGTTAGTTCAAAAGTTACATAATTTTCTTAAACTTTGGATAATATTTGACATTTCCATTAGCATTGTGTCTATTTGTTTGTTTCTTTTTTAACTTCAATTACTTTCGAATATGTAATTAAAGCTTTTTTAAATTTACGATTAAATTGACACAATAGTCAAAAGTATGGGCTAGATAAATGTCCCTACATTTTCTTTTAAAACATATTAAACAAATCCCATATTTAGCCTTCTACATCTAGTCATATAAATCGAAGAGATATTTATATAAATGATATAAAATAAAGATGTACTTTTAAATATAGTAAAAACTTAAAGTTTTTATAAAAATAACATAATCTAAATCAAACTTTAATTAATACCATTAAAAAATGCCACATTTGTGCTATATTTGAAATTAGGTTAAATTATAAGATTAGTCCTTAAATTTACAAGGTTGTGCATGACCTTTTTAATTTTATGTCCAATAGGTCCTTAAAGTTTAAAAATATCTAATAGGCCCTTTGAATTTTCAATTTGGTGTCTAATAGACTCTAATTCCCTTCTAAAAACGATAGTTTCTTTCACATTTTTTATGTGTTCAGACTTAAATCAAGCAAGCTTACGCGTTAATTGGTATGTCATTTCAAATTCTATCACGTTAACTTTTCGTTCAAAATATTTATGGATGTTTGCTCAAAGAGTATATTTGAAACTTTTATATAAGGTTAAGGGTAGTATTGAAACTTTTTGAAAGATAAGAGTATTTTGAGAACAAAAGCCAAGGTTTAGGGATATTTTTAAGAAAAATACTTGCTCATCTGATTGTTAGATTGTTAGAGGGATCTTGTCTTTACCACCATTAAATATTTCACAGTTCAGAGATAGAAAGGTAAAACAAACATTTTTAAAAAAATAGAATGAGTTGTTAATTTTTAAATGATGGTGATGACAAAATTTGATCATAACTATTAAGGAGCTAAGTTTATCTTTAAAAACGATTAGAATTTAAACCAACTCAAAAGGATCCGTAGTTTAAATTTTTACCCAACATAAGAACCAACCAAAAAGAAAAAAAAAATTTGAACATTGAAATTTAAGAACATAGAGTATAGGATCAAATTTGTAATTTGCCCCAAAAAAAAAAGGGAGGGAATTAATTGAATTTCCGTACATGGGTGGTGAATTGTGATGCAAAGAAAGGGAATTTGTGTGGACGGAATGCAGAGGCAGTGTGTGGATGCAAATGGCGAGAAGCCATGAGAGGACAGTGTTCCATTTCAAACCAACCGCTTCGCCTTCAACGCACTATTCGAATCTCGCCCCTCTCTCTCTACAAACCCTCGATTTTTCTTCCGGTTGCCCACTGATTTCATCAATAATGGCGGAATCTGCCTTCTCCAACCTTCCCGAGGACGTTCTTCTCAACATTTTCTTCAAGCTCGAAGACGATCCCCGCAACTGGGCGCGATTGGCCTGCGTTTCCACCAAATTCTCCTCCACCGTCCGAAATGTCTGCTGGAAGACCAAGTGCTCCACCGCCATCCCTTCCCTCCTCGCCGATCTTGTCGTCGGCGACTCTGTTCCCGCCGGCGGGTGGGCCTCGCTTCACAAGCTCGCCGTCTGCTGCCCGGGCCTCCTCCATTCCGGTGTTCTCCTCGAGAATTCCGATTTCGGCCTCGAGCGCGAGCTTGGGCCCGATGAAAATTATCTCGAATTGGCCCCCTCTCAGCACCCTAAACCGGACACGGACACTCAGTTCCAGGTCAATTCTGATTTCTCTGCTTCTGCGTCGTCTGATTGCGCCTGGTCTCTCTACGATGATTTGTATCTCGATACTGTGTATAACGATTCTGAGGCGCCCGATGTCCCCGATCCCCAAATCGGGGCCACGAAAGTGGAGAAGGGTGTTTTTATGGCGGACAGGGAATTCTCTGCTTCCAAGAGGAGGAAGATCTACAGGTCCATGAGGTCGCATTTGGCATCTGGTGTTTGGAATTTGAGCAGGGAGCAAGGGAACAAGCTTCTCCGTAGCCGATTCCGAGGCGATTGTTTGTACATTTGTGATTGGCCTGGATGCGTTCATATTGAAGAGAAGCGGAACTACATGCTTTTCAGAGGCATTTTCAAGAACTTCAAGGCGTCTCATGTTTGGAGAACGATAAAGGATGGTAACAGGAACAAAATTGATCTGAATTGTGCGTTTTGTTCCTGTCAGGAGACTTGGGATTTGCATTCTGCCTTCTGTTTGAGGCGGGTTTTTGGGTACCATGATGATGGAGAGCCAGTTGTTCGAGCTTATGTCTGTGAGAATGGCCATGTCTCTGGAGCTTGGACGGATCTGCCATTGTACACTTAACTCTAACTTCTGGTTTTGCTCTCTTTCCTCATTCAAACCCATAAGAACTGAACAAAGAAATTGAGGGAATGTTTCGGGAGTTCTTATGTCTATAATTCATATCATTTTACAGTTTAACTTTTTCTTTCTTTTTGCCTGTTTTTATGAATTGGGTATGAGGTTCCATTAAAGCATTGCTGTTGGTTTCATCTCTGTGTTCTAAGAACTCCTTATATTACTTTTAAGAGGTTTTAACATTTGAATTGAACATGTTTCATTTATCAGTAGCTGCTAAGAAAAGGTAGCAGATGAGATGTTCTGGGGAGAAGATATATAGAGGAAAGAAAAATGCTGTTAAAGATGGGGCAAAGCTTGGAGAGAGAGTAGAGTTGAAGGAACAACCATGGGAAGTTGGAAGTGCAAATGGAGCAATACTTAAAAGATAAGTAAAAAAAAAAAAACTTTGGTATTTTTGTGCCTATGATCTTCTGTTTGTATACGTATTCATTTGTTGTGGTTGGACTTGGGAGTATTGTTTTCCCATTACTAATTGGATGAAAGATATGCTAAAAAACTATGTTTAGAGATTTGTAGTGCCAACGGAACTAGGTTTGTGTAATCTTAGTTCTCTTTTATCCTAATTTCGGCCAAAGAAGTTGTTTTTTGGCCGAATCCTAATTTTGTTTTGCTTTTTCCGGCCGTCAAGCCTGATCTACTCAATCCAGATTTGTTTGGTTTGAGAATCCATGAGCAGTACATCAAAGAAAACTGAAACGGGAGGGAGGATCAACCCGTTCAGTAGAATTTCGAAGAAAAAAGGCCCTTTCCTTCCTGCTAGTAGAATGGGTTAGATACAGGGGTGGGGTGTTTCTTAAAGTGAGTCCCCGTTATTTAAAAAGTTTTAAATTCAGCCCCTTATGTATTAAAAATTTTCAAATATCCTCTTTTGTTTCATGAATGTTACAATCAGTTGATGATAAGCTTACATAGTACAATATTGGGTCAATTAGTAGAAAATTAAGAGTAGAAATTTAATTCTCCATATTTGAAATTTTATGCTGATTAAGTATCATGTGATGTAAGTTTATCATCAATTGGATTTGGATTTAACATTCATCGATGAAAGGGGTATAATTGAAAAATATTAATACATAAGGAACTAAATTGAAAAATACCCAAACATTGAACCTACAGAGTTCCTTCGAGAGAAGCATGGCAAATGTGGTTACTCTCTTTAAAATGTGCATGGGTTTGAATGAAGGAACTTGACAAGATCATGAACAAAGTTGCAAAATATTGCTATGAGATAACTTGCCAAAGTAAATTAATTATGTGAGTAGAAATATTAAAGCTATATTTATGTTAACTTGTGGAGATAGCATGCTAAATAAGTTCTAAAATTTTGGGACTTTAGACGATGAATAACAAAAAAAAAAAACATCAAGTTGAATACTTGAAAGATTTTGAGTTCAATATGGCGATTTAATCTTCATCGGTAAGGAAAGGTCATTGGTAACTTGTTTACAGAGCTATATTCAGATGGGTCGAAAAATTTGAAAGTTGATCCATGCATTATGCATTGAATTTGATTCTAGTGAGTTTTTTTTAGAGAAAGTATCAAAATGAGAATCCCTCAGCCAATTATAACATTTTACCATCATTGATAACCACATTCCAGTTAAACTAATCCATCCCAAAGATGGAAATGATGGAATTTTTCTCAAAAATATTTTAGATGTCCGGCATCTTTAGATAATCACGTTTGTTTCGTAGGTAAATTTATTAAGATATCCAGAAATATTTGAATAGTCATGTTTGTTTTGCAGGATTTATTCTCGGGGATGTGTTAAATTTATAGAATATTCCAAAAATACCTTACGAATATTTATATAATTTATAAATTCATTTAATATAATAGAGATTTGAAATAATTTATTTTTTTTATATATTTTTATATGTTATTTTGTAGAACAAATTAATTCATATTAAATTAATATATATTTCATTTTCAACTTTAATAGTATTTCAAAAAGAAAGTCATATAGTTTATGCTATCTTAGTTGAAATTTATTTATCCTATCATCACATTATATTTTTTAAGAGAAAAAAAATATCACAGGTATACTGATCGTAAAAAAAATGTTGCTTTAAAATTATATATTTATGATAATAAATATTATTAATAATGTAATTCCTTCAGAATATTAAAAATAAAGTGAGATATTATATAATTTAATTGCAATTTATTTTACAGGTAAATCTAATGTACAAATGTATTTAATAGCATAAAATTGTTTATTAGTCACGAGTACATTGATTTATTTTAATTATAAATTTAAAATATTAAAATAAAGACGGGTAAAATATTAAAAATTAAAAAAAATAGATGAATGAAAATATATGAAGAAAAAATGAAGGGTACAAATGTAAAAAGTAATGTTCTCAACATGGAAATTTTAGAAATATGTGTTTTAAAAAGACATAAAAAACGTGGGAATTTAGATGTTCGTCCAACAAGAATCTCGAATTCCCATGAAACAAACTGCTAATAAATTGTGTGTTAAGTAAAACTGGATTTAGTTTTTTTAATTGGATCAAATGCATTAAATTACATTCAAAAGCTAAATCTATTACTAAAAAATTAGCCTCTAGAAAAACCACATGCATCCAACAATCCCATCCAAAAGAGTGGGGTCCAAATTGAAAGATTTGAGAGAGAATTAACCACTAATTCCCCAAATTCTGAAGCAAACATAGAATAAAGAGAAAAAAGATTTAGGGAGATTCCACTCTTCTATGATTGAGAAGAGATCTTTCATGATGCTCTTGGTAGGTGCAAAAGTGTGCCATCAACAACTAAATAAAAAAAAAAATACAAAACAATTATTTATTAAAAAACTCAAACATAATAAGAGATCTTTCACATGCTCCTAGGTAGGTGCAAAAGTTATAATGCACTCTCAGACAAGACCCTACGAAAGAATAGATATAACATATGAACTAATTTTAGATCGATCCAAAATCAAACTTTGTGTATCGACTGACCAATCACCTACACTCTAGATAAAGGGTACAATGTGTTAGAGGAGTAAAATAGAGATCAGACTAAACAATCGAAAAGACGAAATGGAGTCAAAGAAGAAGCAGACCCAAAGAGAGGTAAGTGGGTCAGGGCCTAGCAACCCGGGTCGGTGCCGAGCAGTCCTCGGCAGCGAGACCTCCTCGGTGCAGAGGAGTTTCGACCCAATGGTCGAGTTCACCGATTCACCTCGACCCTCGTGCAGCCCGATCCGAGTCGACTTGGTCTTGGCCCTGAATGCAGCATGAGGCCCACTCGGTCTAAATCTCCTGAGTGCATTAAGATTTTAACTTATGTAAATCCTAAAGGGAATAAGATTCAACTGATTAAACCCTGAAGGGATTAGGATTCAACGGATATAAATCTTGAAGGGATTAGGATTCGACCTCTATAAATAGGGGAGTAAACTAAACCCTAAATGTATGCTCATAACACCCCACATTTTATATTCAACTGCTCTGATTCTGACTTAAGCATCGGAGCCTGTGTGGCAAGAGCGACACCGGTCTTTAATGCTATTCTATTTTGCCGGTTTCGTCGATCCCTTTTATTCTTGAAGATTGTACGAATTTAGCAGAATCTCAGGAGGTCAAATTTCTGCATCTAACATGATGCATTCTCACATTAGACTAAACAAAGGAGTAGATATGTCATATTGTCAATTGAGTAACATCCTACACACAAATAAACATAAAACTATGAGTGTAAATTTTGTGGATCTCCTAGCTCTATTATGTATAGATTTATTTTTTAAAAAAATTGTTTCAATGTTAATTTACCTTTTGATTCGTGCCATGTCTCTTCTAATTTTCACACGAGAAGAAAAATCAAATCTTACATTCTCTCTTAAATATATGATATATATATATATTTTTAAGACATAAGGTACCACCATTAGTTGTAGGTTGGTACATAAATGACATACCCTAACACAGTCACATATTAAAGATTCGTTACTATTAATTAGAAAAGCGTTTGAGAATTTAAAACCGAAAAAACTTATAAAAGGAACTGTTGGGTGTGTTTCCATAAACTCATAGTTTGTATTTATGTAAAAACAACTGTATATTCAATAAAGTTTTATTCAATAAATTTGTTATTGAATTTATAGTATTGCATTGTCCAAAAATCCAATAAACTAAACATCCAAGGTTATTATCATGTAACCGGGACAGCTGGGTATATATATTTGATATACCCCTAATATACGAGTGGATAATGTCCCGTGAATAACCTAAAGGGTCTATAGTATATGGATAAGGCTGGGTACCTTATCTTGGCAACACTATGGATACTGCCCACTTTGTAAATGTTACAGACGACTCGATCCAGGTCGTTTGTGTGGAGACATGCGAGTGAGGGTATCATATACAATGAGTTTGTATAAGACCGGACTGCGAAATAGACAATTTTTAGATGTAACGCCGTTGACTAATAGATTGCTATTTCATAGGATGACCAAATAATTCATTCTCAATTCTGAGTGAGTTATGGACTCTTGCCCTTGAGGATTCGTCCTTTGATCTATATGGGTGAGAGTGGCCCGAGTTGCCGACTCAATATTCCTACCATTTTGGGGACGAGACCGAGTGGGGAGTTGGGAACATAACTTCACAAGATGGAATTCACTCCTTCCCGATTTTAGGGGAGTAGATGAGTGTTCTATTAAATGCTGACTCTGGAACTTGAACAAGGGGCCCCACCCTCTCATTGGCCCGAGAGGGACTTCCGGTTATTGGTTAGACCATAACCGGGTTGTTCATTAGAGGATCAGTGATATTTAAAGAGTAAGATGTAACTCAGGGGTAAAACGGTAATTTGACCTAAGTTGAGTTACGAGCACTCGTGAAGGATTGATTTGTCATTAATGGTCATATATCCGTGGACACGAAAACATTATGCAGTGAGAAGAGTGCAACTGCAAGTCTTTAGTGGAGTGACCCGTAGTTAACGAATGTTGATTAACTCGATCAATGAGTTTGACCGATTAATCTCGGTATCGTTGGAGCTTCTAATCTGTAGGTCCATTAGGTCCCCTTGCTAGCTCATAACTGGTAAAACGAGGATCAAGTTTTTGGAAGAATTTGAAATGTTCAGGGAATATATATATATATATATATATATATATATATATATATATATATATTGATACATTATAATATATAGTCAATTCTAAATTAAAACTATATATTATGAGAGAAATTATTTGAATGAGATTCAAATAAAATTAATATGAATAAGATTCATATTAAAACTATATGTTAAAAATGATGTGCATAAGATGTACATTACGACTATAGGTTATACGAGAGAAATTCAATAGAATATGATTTTATTTTTGTAATAAATAATTAAGTGTTAATTATTTATTTAATTTTTATATATATATTAATTAATTATTAATTAGATTAATAATTAATTATTATTTAATATGATTATATATATATATATATATAAAACTCCCCGTAAAGTGACGTGGGGTACTGTCTTTGTTATCTTTTACTAGTTCTGCAACATAGGGATAACAAATTAATTAGAAGAACACCCAAGGATTTTCTCTCAATAAAACACAATCTCTCTCAATTCTCCCTGAGATTCCAAACGAATTGCTCCCACAAGCGCGATCTCGAGACCCAAGAGGATAGCATGGAAGATCATTTGGTGGTGTTCGGGTGGAAATCGTTGAAGAAAAGTTCTTCAAATGTAAGTTTCCCTGTATTTTCTTCTTCACACTTTTGTTTTTGTTTTCTAAAAAAATCATGAACGATGATCTACTTTCGCTGCGGGATTCACATCCCATGAGGAACAACTCTGAAACAAAAACTCAAAATCCCTCAAAACAAGATGAAATTTAACCAAGAATACGGTTGAGTTTTAGATTGTCTCGATGGATCTGTTATCTCAGACTAATAAAATTTGTTCCTTGTTTGAAATCCGAATCATCCCAAACGATCAAAAGAAGATCAAGACATGCTTGAATGCTTCCGCACATGCAAACTATCACTAATGGCAAAGGATGTTAACTCTTGGCTTAACCCAGAAGAAATATAGCCACTAATTCCCAACTAATTCTTAAGGAAATGAAAAGATTGAACACTAAATATAACTTTGGCTTTGTTAAATGCATCTAAACTTGAACTTGAGTTATCAACAAATGAAACTTAAAGCTCATCTAGTGCATCTACACCTTGTTGTCAACTTTGAACAACATTTTATTTGGAGTCTTTGAAAATTTTGTAGCTGTCATTTGGACACCTCGATTGGGAGGAAATAAATAAATAAATATTTAAATCTTATATTGTCAAACTAAGTATAGCTAGTAGTAATTGACATATATCTCAAACTAAGAGTTTGTGAGTTTGATCCCTGCTTTCATATGTTGTGAAAAAAAAAAACTTTTATGTGCATTTTACTTAGGTCTCAAAATTTTTTATAATGTCTAAGAAAGGGAACGGGGTGCAAACCTCCGGTCAAAATACTAAGATTGCTTGCTAACTCTTAACCACTTGTTAGAAGATTCTATCCGACAATCAGGTAGATTATTTAATTATATTTCTTGAGATTGGACTTGTTGTGATAGGGGATGTGATTGGAATTGGGCTTTTATTTGTTTGAACCATCGAGATACTCGAAGGGCCAGCCATATGTACCTTACCTTGGGAGACCCGACCCATTCAAATCAAAATTGAATGAGCACCAATCGTATGTTTGTAATAGCAATGATAGAATTTTAAATATACGAGGTATATGTAAACTGTATAATACTGATGAACAGATTACAACGTAACTGGCTACAAACGATATAGTTTTGATAATTTGATGAACACCAAAACTTGATAAAATAGTCGATGCGCGCTTCGATAGCGCTGACTTGAAGACAATTATTTGCTCTGTACAAGTTGCTAGCAGACTACAACAATTGTCTCAGCAGGATACAACGACTAACTTCGGTAGAACAGCAACTTTGAATTACTCAGATCTGGCAGAACTCTTAGACACTTGCTCTCGACACAAACAAGAACAACAACCCAAAAGAAAGAACTCTTGGGAGAGGAGGAAGAACTCAAAATGAGAAATGCTTGGATATATCATGAAGGAAAACAACTATAGATAGTTGTCTAAATTTGTAACATCTCCTAAGAAACTTGAATATATATAAAGTTACAATTGTGTAACTTTGTAACTTTAACCAAATAAAGAAAAAAAAAACTTCTTATTTAAAAAGATAACTTCATCTTTAACAAATATGTAATTTTAACAAATTTGATGTTACATGACACAAAAGTTGAAACATAAAGAATTTGTTATACAATAACAATCAAATTCTTAATACACGAATTTAATTTTTGGATGTTAAATTCATATATTCAACGGTTTTTTCAATATCTTCAAGTTTCACTTTCTTTCCCTATTAAAAATCCAACATTTTCTAAATCCAACATTTTCTCAATTCCAATTGAGTAGGCATATTGCATCTATTCATTTAAGTAAATATATGGAAATCTCTATTGATTCCTAATTAACATCGTTTCAAACACAATGAGGACATTTCAAAATTACTATTATTCGGACATCTTTACCCTTGGCGCTAGAAACCTCCTTTGGATTTTTGATTCACGCAACTCTTCCATTTTTCGATCCAAACTCAAGAAAAGAAGAAAGAAAATAACAACCATTTTGGTCTTTATTTTTGTCGTGAATATTTGTTCTACCCAATACTCACCTCTAGCATCATACTTTCAATACATGCATAAGTCAATGCACTAATACACATATTCAAAATTACATCATCCATCTATTAAACAATTGACAATAACTTAAGGATAAAGATCAACATAATTATTTTTTAAAAGTTTTAAACCCAAAATAAAATAAATCCCAAAAAATTTTCGAGACAACATACCAGTTAAATTTAAAAGGAATGATGATATTTTATTTCTAAAAAAAAAAGAGGCCCTATATACAAATAATTTAATTATTTGCATATTTTTGAAATTCAAAATACATCATGTTTTCAAAAAAGTAAGATAAAAAATAAAGAAACACAAAAGTAAATGTGTTTTCATACTTAATTTTTAAAAATCGAAAACAAAAATGGAAGGTTTATCAAATGGGATCTTAGTTTAGAGTGGCTTGGGGAGTGATGGCATAGAACGCGTGAAGCGAAGGGACGAGACACCGATAGGTACGAGAGGAGTTCCTTTCATGGTTGAGACGCGATTCGAAGGTCTCATCCACTCGCCCTTCCCAATCCATATTCCAATGTCGGGAAGAAAGCTTAATATGGTATAGTTGAGGTAGATGCCTCTGTAATTGTTAATTGTTAAGTATAATTGATTTTTTAAAATTATCATTCAAATTATATATTCAAAATGAATTTGAAATAATTTTAAACTTTTCTAAAATCAATTTTTTTTTAATTTGTCAAAGAAAATTGGAATCTCTTGGCAATGACAAAAATAATTTTGGTCATGCTAAAATCACTATTAAATATATCTTTAAAATACACTAGGCACGACCATGAAGGTCAAGAGGTTAAATTTGTAATTGACTAATTTAATATGAATAAATCCAACTGTTTGCATAAAACGTAACGATCCTCTGTCGTTTTGCTTTCGCTTTTTTGGTTTTGTTTAAAGAAATGTGAGGCCAGCGTCACTATGGACCCTATGGATGAATCGAGGAGGTACCAAAGTCAGAAAAATCCAAAATAATGTATTTTACATTAAATGGTCCTTCTTTTAAAGTGAAAGACTTAAAATTATTTTTTTAAAGAAGTGAAAGACATAATTAAATTATATATATATATATATATATATTCACTTTAAATAAACCTTTTTAAGAGATGAGTGGCCTTCAATGAATAGGTTTGATTTGATAACGTTTTTGTTTTTATTCTTAAAAACTTTACTCTATTTAATAAATCTTTTATTTTTTTTATTTCTACTTTTATTATCCACTTATATTTTTGTTGTTTTAAGAAATTTCATTTCCACCTTGACATTTAAAATAGATCCAAATATGCTCCTGAATAATTTTACTGTCGAGAGTGATAGAAATTGATGTGGCTGCTTAGTTGCAACACTTTTCAAAATGAATGGAAAATGTGGCAAATTCTAATAACCACTAAACTATCACGGACGTGGGATATGTTTAAAAATGAACAACAAATGTTGTTTGAAAAGTGATTATCGATATTTGTCGTGCTCATTTTACAACTCAATAATCATGTTAGTTTTTCGCACTAATTTAAGGGTAATATTGTTCAGAGGCATAGTTGAATCAATTTTAAGATCCGTTGAGAAATGAAACTTTTTAAATAGTAAGGGTATCGTTGAAATTAACCACAAAGTTCAGGGGCATTTTGAATAATTCAACACTTTCTATTTGTTAAACTAAAAGTTTCCTTCTGAACTAGTAAAGTTGTATATATTTGAAAGATACCCACCTAGTTACGCTATTTAGGAGAAGAAAATTGTTTATTTGATCTTTTAATTTGTATTTAATAGTCCTGACGTATTCGAGCCTCAATCTTTGTACCTGAACTATGCTCACATCGTCAGTTTTAAAATTACTTTAAATATATACGAACGTATATGTTTTTAAATCGTAAATATATATCATTAAATAATGAACTTGTATTGACAAATATATTTAGGAAAGAAGTATTAAATTTCTCGTAGACATATTCACCCTTGAGATTAGGTGACCAAAACGAGGTCATCTTTCCCAAATAATCAATCCATCTCTATCCTCTCCCAATATTTAAAACTCTCACTTAAATGGTAAAAAAATAAATATTTAAAAACACAAAGACGAAAGTGAGAGAGATTGAGGGTAAGAAAACAGATCCATTTTTAAGCTTTATTGGATTCTCTCGTGAAATTAGATCACTTCAATTTCTTATAAAAAGTTGTGTATTCTGAAGAACTGATATTGGTGTTTGGGAGAAAGATGTCAAATTTGGGTGTGTTTTTGGTATTTTGGATGCTGTTAAATTCAAGTTTAGGAGCCGTTGGTGATTACAATAGACATGATTTTCCATCTGATTTTGTTTTTGGCTCTGGCACAACAGCTTATCAGGTCAGTTGTTTCTTGAACGTAATTCAAGAATTTATGGTGGTACCTATCGTCCGGCTTTAGTTATTTTACCTCTGGTTCATAGTGATGTTTATACTCGTCTTATAACTTGATGGGATGGTGATTATCCTAGAGTCAAAAAACTTTGACGGGTTTTGATTGGGATTTAATTTCATATAATTGAGTTACTTTTATTTTCTAGTTCAGATGTTTATGTTTATATTTTTTAACGGTGTTTGTTCTTGTTGTTCTTGTTCTGGTTCTTGTTTCTGCTACATTTTTATTGACAAGTTTTCTTTATCTTATTGTGCTTTGATCTCGAGCCACGACCAAACACTTTAATTTCCTTGCAATATACTCCTAATTAACCTTCACAAAAAAGAAAAGAAAAAGTACTTCACTAGAAAGCACTTAAATCATACCTACTCTTGACGTATATTTCAAAAGTGCTAATAGAAAAGATGTTTCACTTGAAAATATTGTTTTTCACGATTCGTCGTTGTCGCAATGTCATCGCGACGCGGAGCGGCTGACGGTATCCCCTGAAGGGTCTCTTTTGAGATAGGGGTTTGGAGTCGCCACCAATCATATACGAGGTATGATTGGTCACCTATTTAAAAAAACGGACAAGATGGTCTGCGAAAATAGAGTTTTAGTTCGGAAGTCGATTTGTGTGTAGGGAAGGTGTTAGCACCCCACAACACCCGTTCGAAAACGRTACCACATTTTATCATAAATCATCCTATTGTTTTACTTGGTCTGGAAAGAAAAKAATTTTGTATTTTTGTTTAAATGTCTCACAGTTTACTAATTCATATTTTGCAATAAAATATGAACCCAATAATTGTGAGTGACACGAAGGCCATTAAGAAAAAGTTTATCACCTCGGGAATATTGGAAATTCCAATTTCCGTCCTTGGAGTTTTTGAAAAAATAGAAGAAGAAAAAAAAATAATAAATAAATAAAATAATAAATAAATAAATAACAATTCCCTTGGAGAGGCTTAATCTCGAGCCTTGGATGTGAATACCTCAGTCTTTAGCCACTAAGCCATGTTTTGGTTTATAACTTAATTTCTTTTGAAAATAAAACCTTTGAAAATTTTATTTCTAAAATAAAAATCGAAATCTTATCTTTCTTTAAAGACTTTAATTTTAAACAAGATTCCTTAAAAAAAAAATCCGTTTTAAAAAAAAAGAAAAAAAAATTAATTTCTTTCAAAATTTTACTTTTTTCAAAGACAAAACAAAACAAGCATTTATCAATTTTTTAAATTAGCATTTAAGTTTTTTGGTATTTT
>NW_019104623.1:543698-588863 GCF_001995035.1 Momordica charantia
TGCCGGGCTTGTGGGGTGCCGCTGCAGGTGTCGTCGGGCTGGAAGCTGCTATCAGAATGGATAAGGAAAGAACTAGAATGCGAAGAGATGAGTCTGAAGGTGATGAAGAAGAGGGATACGGTGGGTTGTACACAAAGAGAGAAGGAAGAATGAGATTTAAGAGAAACAAAGTTTTTTTCTCTGACTTCAAGCCCTCTTCCCCCTTTAACTCTCTTTTGCGTCCTCTTAAATACATCACTGGGCAACGGTATAATATGCTAAAAAAAGTAACTAAGAGGTAAAAGGGGAACAAACTGGAAAAGAAAGTAGGCCTTTGACGAGGCAAAAAAAACTTAAAAAAAAATCTTTTAAAAACGTTTTTTATTCTTAATAATTAAAAAAAAGTCAATATTTGCTAAAAATAAACTTTACCTTAAAACACAATTAAACATAAAAGCTTAGTCTAAAATCCAAATTAAAGATAAAATAAAACAATAAATAAATAAACAATGTAGTCGGGCCAAATACGGTGTCTACAGCTGTCATGACCCTTGGCGATTTCACTTCAAAGATACAAGAACGAGAGCTAGTAAAGAACAAAGCTCTAGTCAAAAGACTCCAAGCCGATGGACAGGTAGCAGTCATGAGAAATGGCACTGTTTGGGTAACTGCCAGAGGCAAAGAGATAGCTTCCACCTTCCCCCCGGAAGAAGAAGCTACATTCTCTCACCCAGTAATACCTGCCATAAAGATGGTGTCTTCACCCTATAAAACAATAGATGAAGACAAAGTCCAGAAAGTTGGTGTTCGAGAAATCAAAAACATCCAGCATCAACTCAACTACTCAAACAAGATCCTTTCTGAGGTATCTAAAGCTGTAAAGAGAATTGAAAATTTAGTTCTTCCTACCGTCTCAAAAAGACCAGGGATCCCTCCAGTAGACCCCTGCCAGCCAATCTTTCAACCAAACAGTTTTAAGATTGGGCCTCTCAAAGAAGACCCCTCAGGTCTTTTTGCTGAGATCAATAGAAGACTTTCTTCTTTGTCCATTAACAAAGGAGATTCTTCTCAAAAGAATGAAGCGGCCAAGAGTATAAATGTAGTGGCTACCATGCCTACTACTTCCCAGGCTTCTTCCTCAACAATACTTCCGGTCACAATGCATACGGAAATGAAGAGTCATTATCCTGGACCCTCTCCCCCGGATTTAGGATGGGACGATCTCTGCCATGATCAACGATCTTATGACGGATCTTCTATAATTACTTGGAATATCGATGGGTATTCTGAAGCTCAAATGATGAACACATTTCAAGAGATGATGATGGCAGCCACTACCTTCAGCACCAAGAAACCGGTTTTACAGACAGCCCAAATCCTTATTTCGGGTCTCTCTGGAAACCTAAGAAGCTGGTGGCATAACCAGCTAACCGATAAAGATAGATTAAGGATCCTGACGGCAACTAAAACAGTTGTCAAACAGGAAGGATCTAATGCTATGTAAGTTGATGAGCCAGATATGGTGAATCAATTAATCTATGCTATGACCAAGAACTTTATTGGTAGCACTCAAGTCTACTCAGATCTCAATGCCGAAGCCCTTTTAAGCCTTCGATGTAGAAAGATGAGTAACTACAAATGGTACAAAGACACTTTCCTGGCACGTCTTTATACTATTACAACGTGCGGAGCAGATATTTGGAAGCAAAAATTCGTTGAAGGACTTCCACATTATATCGCTCAAAAGTTCTATCAAACGGCTGCAAACTCTGCAACAAATCGCATTGATTGGGCAGAATTAACAATCGGGGACATCAACGCCACGATTCAACGAATATGCGTTAATCTCTGTCTAGAGAATAGGCATACAGCCAAGGTCATCAAAGATCCCGACTACCAAAAGGAATTGGGAACTTTCTGCAAGCAATATGGTCTTGATAACAGACCTGAAGAGGAACGGAAGAAGAAGAAGAAATCTTCCAGCAAACGACTCTTCAACGAGAATAGATCAAAAAATTCCGAATTACCAAGGCGTAAACGAAAATATTACAACAGAAGCAAAGGAAGGAAGGATTATTCTAAGAATCATCCTCGCAAATCCTCTGTTGTCTGCTACAAATGCAACCGCAAAGGACACTATTCTAGTAAGTGCCCTTTAAAGGACAAAATCAACTCTCTAACCATAGATGAAGAAACAAGACAATCATTTCTCTATGCCATCAGAAGCGAAGAAGAAAGCTCTTCGAGTTCCGAATCTTCTACCGACAACGATGAGATCAACCTCATAAACAAAGAAGATTCTGATGAAGAGACATTCTATTCTCAAAGTGATTCCTCTGATGAAGATGGAATTATTCCTTGCACTGGCCATTGCGCGGGAAAATGCCACGGCCATATCAATGTCATCAGTAGAGATCAAGAGGCCCTCTTTGACCTAATTGATAGACTACCCGATGAAGAATCCAAGAGAATGTGCCTTGTGAAACTTCGGGAAAGCCTTGAAGCAGAAGCTCTTCAAAGGAAACCAGAATATGACCTAATAGAATATTCTTTTCAAGATATTCTAAATAGGGTCAAAGGAGAAGCTAAGAAGCCAATCCAAATCGAAGATCTTCACACTGAAGTGAAGAATATCAAAAGGGAAGTTGCTAGTAATAGGCAACGACTTTCTACTCTTGAATTCGCCTTTGAAAAATTCAAAGAGTCAGAAACAACAGAAGGAGAAACCTCCTCCTCAAAACCTGAGCAAACTTTACAGATTGGTTCACCAAGCGGGATCAATTACATCAGTAAAGTTCAAAATCAGAAGTGAATGTCCAAGATTATGTTCAAAATCTGTGACTTCCAATTAGAAACATTCGCTCTTATCGACTCTGGAGCCGATCAGAACGTTATTTAAGAAGGATTGGTCCCTTCAAAATATTTTGAAAAGACCAAAGAAGTTCTCAGCGGAGCCGGTGGGAATCCGTTGAATATCAAATACAAATTATCAAAGGTCCACATCTGCAAAGACGACGTGTGCCTTATCAATACCTTCATCCTGGTCAAAAACCTCAATGAAGGAGTCATATTAGGTACCCCTTTCTTAACTCAATTATATCCTTTTTCAGTCACTGATAAGGGAATTGTGTCCAAGAAATTCAACAAGGAAATTATCTTCGAATTCAGTCAGCCAATAATTTCAAGATATATTTCGTCCATTGAAGAATACATCAGTATTTATATCAACAACATCGCAAAGAAGGAAAAACAGATCGAGTTCCTTCAAGACGATATAAAGTCCTGTAAAGTGGAAATGCAAGTCAACACGCCATCTACGCAGCGAAAAATACAGAATTTCCTAAAAAAGCTCGAAAAGGAAGTTTGTTCAAATATCCCGAATGCATTCTGGGATAGAAAAAAGCATATGGTGAATCTGCCGTATGTTGATAATTTCAAAGAGGCTGGAATCCCTACCAAGGCTCGGCCCATTCAGATGAGTAAAGATCTGGTCAGAACTTGTACCGATGAGATAACAGATCTTCTCAAAAAGGGGCTAATCAGTCCTTCCAAAAGCCCATGGTCATGTTCGGCCTTTATGTCAACAACCAGGCCGAAAAGGAACGTGGAATTCCCAGGCTCGTTATAAACTACAAGCCTCTCAACAAAGTCCTAAAATGGATTAGGTATCCTATACCTAACCGACAGGATTTGCTTAAAAGGATCACTTCTGCGAAGGTGTTCTCAAAGTTTGATCTAAAATCTGGGTTTTGGCAAATTCAGATTCATCCAAGTGACCGTTACAAGATGGCTTTCAATGTTCCATTCGGACAATATCAATGGAACGTCATGCCATTCGGATTGAAGAATGCTCCATCCGAATTCCAGAAGATAATGAATGATATCTTCAACAAATACCAAGAATTCACAATAGTCTATATTGATGACATTCTGGTATTCTCAAATACTGTAGATCAGCACTTCAAGCATCTGCAGATATTCCTCAACATCATTAGAACAAATGGTCTTGTGGTCTCCCAACCAAAGATTAAATTGTTCCAAACAAAAGTTAGATTCCTCGGTTACGATATTAATCAAGGGATCATCAAACCAATCCAAAGGTCTCTGGAATTTGTGGATAAATTTCCAGACGTCATACAAGACAAAACACAACTACAGCGGTTTTTGGGTTGTGTGAATGATATTGAAGACTTTATTAAAGATCTCCGTACAATCTGTCGGCCACTCTATGACAGATTGAAAAAGAATCCAAAGCCTTAGACTGTAGAACATACACGCGTAGTCCAATCAATCAAAGCGCTGGCAAATAGCATCTCATGCTTATCCTTAGTGGATGAACAGGCGCACCTCATTATTGACACCGACGCCTCAGACATCGGTTACGACGGTGTTCTCAAACAGGAAGTTAACGGAAAAGTCTCCATAATCCGTTATCATTCAGGAATCTGGAATAGTGCCCAGAAAAACTATTCCACGGTGAAGAAAGAAGTATTAGCAATAGTACTTTGCGTTCAAAAGTTCCAGGGATATCTTATCAACAAAGATTTCACTGTACGAACGGACTCGAAAGCAAGCAAATACATCTTTGAAAATGATGTAAAGAATCTTGTCTCAAAGCAAATCTTTGCAAGATGGCAGGCCATACTGTCTTGCTTTGATTTCCAGATCGAGCCTATAAAAGGAAGTGAGAACTCCCTTGCTGATTACCTCTCAAGAGAACATCTCTTGAAGAAAACAGAATCAGCTCTGACCTCCCTTCCTCAAGATGGAACCTCCTCCCGGCCGGAGACGGCCAAGCTCCCAGCGGCCTCCGCCGCAAAACAATCAGCGACCTCCGTCGCCGAGAAATGAATCAAACATTTCTCCTCAAGCAGCAGCATCCTCTTCTAGGGCTGCCATCTCAAAGGACAAAAGGCCCGTCACTCAAACGTCTGTACCATCTCCAATGAGTGCAGAAAATTATGCTATGGATATCCAGTATGAAACGGTATCCAGGCGTCAGCAAGGTTCTTCCCAGAGAGCCTTGATTATTCAAACAGGCCCTCCAAGCCTTCCAACCCCTTCAAGCACGTTGTTACGCCCTCGCAGCAACACAACGAGGAACAGGGGCCCTGCTACGGCAGCCGCCGCTTCCAGACCAACGATTCCGAGGAACCCTTCCTCGTTTTCTCAAATAGTTAGGCCAAAGGTTTTTCAGCCAAGGCCTCCAATCACTGGGTATTTCACCAAGACTACCCTAGTAGATTCAATTATTGAACCAGAGTTCGACGGACCTTCAGTCCAAGAAGTCTGCAAGCAAATATTTCCTCAAGGCTTCAATTACCTACCAAAGGATCTTCAAAAGACCCGAACTTATTATGAGTTTATTCTGGTAGATTCAAAGTCTGCAGAAATAACTCATGTCCCAGACAGAAATGATCCTTCTAGGACCATTTACTCAAAGCTCAGGATCTTCCGCATCCTTACCCCTTCCTCTTGGAAACAGGGTATGTTTGTAGGGAAGAGACTGTCAGTAACCTTCCAACCGCAAACTTACAATTACCGCGACTACATGAAAGCGTGGTATATTGTCTTCTTGTTGCAAGGCTATAACCATTCCTGGTTTGTGACATTCTGTAAGCAAGCTTACAAGTCTCACTTTCCGATTTGGTTTCAAACATGGTGGACTTACTTTGGACTCTCCGAAGAAATTTTTCCGGTAGAAGTTCAGAGATCTTACCACCTATTCCAACAAAGTATCTATTCGTCTCCTCTCTCCAAGACGTTTAGATTCGCTTTGTATTTTCAAATACCATGGATCCTTTGCTGGAATTTCCAGCTAGGACCCAGTCGAAATTTTAAAGCGTTGAGCAAAGCTCTCCGCGTCAAATGGTGGGAAAAATTCGATTATTCCTACCTAGAATCAGACAAGATGAAAGATTGGTTAAAAACCAACGTTCATCTTCAAGTCGTGACAAGGCAAGAAGACGAAAGCTTCCTTCTGGCCAAAAATGCTGTCATGAGTTCACTTGCTGGAGCCGGATCTCAAGCCGACTTCAACTCGGTCCTCAATACCGTCGCAGTTCAGATCTCTGATTCCGACAATGTCCAAACAGATGTAGATTCTTCCGCATCTGTCAACGATGATGTCGTAGATGCCGTAGAAGACTTCGATCCCTACGATGGATATGACATCAACGACCCATATCTAGATTCACAGCCTAGCTGAGACTAGATATTTCAATTGTTTAATTTAATTTTCTTATTGTAAATTATGTAAATTAATTTGTTTAAATTTTGTTTTGAATTTGGATAAGATCATTGTATTCCGATCTTATCATCACTATCCCAGTCTGTTTTTGTGAAGGACTTGCAGAAGAAATCACGATGCAGTAGATGGCATGCTTCTGATGTGGAGTAACCAACCACAAGGCAACGCATGACGCGTATAGGATTGACTCAGATGAGAGGATTTCATATCTCACAAGGCAACCCTGGTAGAAGATCGATGGTGTTCCTTGGGCAGTGAAAGGCGGGAAGCCGAGAGTAAGACCCTAGATGGAACGGCCTAATTGGAAACCATAGAAGCCTTTACGATTGATATACAGAATCCGCAATCCTCGCTAAATCAGAAGAAGCCGGGTGACTTCATCAGATTTCTAAAGCAAGCATCCAATCCAAAAACAGTCATATCAGCCTTTATTTTCTGACTTTTCTTTATTTTGTCAGTTTGTAATTATTTCCGCTTTACTTTATTTCTTTTCCTACTTTTTCAAAGATAAGATGTCTCTTGTCGGCCACGCTTATCTTTACTTTTTTAAAGTAGATTCCCAAGAGATAAAGATACCAGTCAAGGACTTGTCTTGTCAGCCAAACCTTATCTCTTTAGGATGTATCAAATTATGTTGAGACAAGTGTCAAGACAATAGTAAGAAACCAATAATTGTGCCCTGGCGCAATTATCGGAATTCTTCTATATATAGCACTTGAGTTTTATTTATCTAAATACTTTAAAGCAAATAAATTTCTAAATATTTAATGATGTTGAGAATCTAGGATATATTTTTAAAATATTTATAAAAACAAAAGTATTTAAAGAAAAAAATTGTAATTTCCAAACTGATTTTAAAAATAATGTGAGAGAGATCATGAATGAATTTTAGAAGCTTGAAATTAAGTAATCTGTGGGAACTAAAAAATATTATTTTTTAAATTAGTTTGAAAATTACAATATTTTAATAAATAGTTTTATTTTTAACAATATTTAAAAAATATATCTGAGAGTCTAAGGTTCCATTATACACACACATATAATAGATTTTTTTATTTTTTTTATTTCAGATTGAAAGACTTTAATTTGAAACTTGTGTTTGATCATAAATTTAGAAACAAACAAAATGGTTAGTGTTTCAAATTTTTCATACAAAAATGATAAATTAAAATATTATTATATTTTATTAACAAGATAAATCTCCATCTCAATAGGTAAAATACTTAGTTTTATATTTATTTAAATTACTTTTAAAAAATGTTAAATTATTCTTTAAAAAATAACTGAATATACAACTAAGATGTTTAAATTATATATTTTTGTGAAATTTTGTATTCATGTTATTTATAATTTTAATATATATATATATATTATGGGTGGGGAATTTATTTCAAGACCCCATCTCAAAATATTGGAGGAAATATTAACTTCACATTTTTTTCATTTTGTTTTAAACAAAGAAAACGTCATAAAAATGAATGTATTAAAGAAAATAAAATGAACATAAAATAGGGAGAAAAATATAGAAATTGATTATATTACTCTTGGGCTTGTGCAAGAAGATTGGGATTGGGGAGCAAGTAATGGACTTGGTAATTGGGCATATTTTTTAATATTTGTTTCATAATATGTTATATTATTTCCCTTGTATTTTTTATTTTTTATTTTTAAACATGAAAATGAAAACATATCTATTTTTTTCCCTTGCTAGACAACAACATAATCAAATAGATAAATGATTCATAATTAGTATAAGAGATTAATTTTTGTTCCTACTAGTTTGGGATGCATATGGAAATTCTTGTTTGATTTTACTGGGTAGAAAATTAAAGTTTAGCGAGTTTAGTTAAACGTGACAGTTTAATTAAGATGGTGATTTCAGAGCTGGTGCCACATAGATGCCACTGGAGTGCCACGTACCCCTTTATCTTCTAGCTTGAGATTCACTTGTGCACACAAATATAACACTAATATGATGCTCTGTCAAATGGACTCTACATTTAAGTGAACTTAAATCGGAACAAACGAGTATTAAGCAAGTAGAATAAATACAGTAATCTTAGTAATCTTAGCCACACTCTGCTTGAGAGTGTATGTCAAATTCTCTTAAAGATTCGTGTAGGAAAATCAACTTGCTTACCTTGATTTAACATTTTTCCATGGAGTTTTTTTAAGGAGAAGAGGCACGATGACATTTTAGGTGTTGCCTTTTTATTTGGCCGATAATAGATAAATGTTTAGTTTTTTCTTTTACTCAATAGATAATTTGATAAGTGAATTAATTTTTTTTGGATGTTACTAAATATAGTTAACAATAAGCTCTTGCGCTTGTACGAGTACGAAGAAAGTACTCTGACTCCAGCGATTAAAAATAAAAAAAAAATAAATAACCAATTAGCAATTGGTCAAAATGTGAAATTTTTATAATTTCCCATTTTGGGCCTGATGAAGCTGAAAATTACTACCATGGCGGCTTATGCGGTCGTCTTCGTCTATATATACATTCTCTTATCTTCTTCAATCTTTTAACACAGTTTCTCACGCGAGATTCGGAGAAAAATGGCTGGCGCTTTTGCTGGGTCACTCGGAATTGCCCTTCCAGGCTCCACCAAGCTCTCCCACACACCAACTTCACGATGCTCCCGATTTCCTCGCGTCAAAATGGCCGTCACGCTTGACGAGAAGAAGAACTTCACTCTCAAGAAATCTGAAGAGGCTTTCAATGCCGCCAAGGTACATTCCCCATCTTCCAAAATTTTCCCTTTTCCATTTGACCCTTCAGCGTCTTCCTTCGATTAAATTACATGAAAGCCTCTTTTCGTAATCAGTTTAGACAATAATCCACTGGGGTTTAGATATGTGTTAGGGGAATGAGAATTCAATTTGAATTCCGTGGTTCTTCTGGGGTATTGGGGTCTGCGATTCTGATTGATAGCGGCGGCTTGAGCAACCGAGGAGTTGGAATATTGGATCCGATTTTTGTCTGATTGTGTCAGTTTCTGACGCTGGATAGTGAAATTTGTTTTGAACGCTTGTGCGAATTGTACGCAGGAGCTAATGCCTGGTGGTGTGAACTCCCCTGTTCGTGCCTTCAAATCTGTTGGTGGGCAACCAATAATTATCGATTCTGTAAAGGGCTCCCACATGTGGGATATTGATGGTAATGAATACGTTGATTATGTGGGATCTTGGGGACCCGCGATTATTGGTCATGCAGACGATGAGGTACAATTCCACTTAGTTTTTCTCTACTTGTGTATTTCAGTTTCAGTCACTTGGGTCTTCTGCTTTGTGTCCAAATCTACTTCATGTTTATGAATCTAAGATTTCTTCTTCTTTTTCAATTTTTTGTACAAAGTTCTGAAATATCATTGCCTTTCCTAAGTTTGGTTAGTTGTGAGACCTCTATTATTATGATCATGTTGAATCTCTCTCTCTGTGAACAGAGTTAGTAAAAATGATTAATACTAAGTCCGCACTGTTTACTCCGAAATTTCCATAGCTGAAATTACCTTAGTTGGGCCCCTCGTAGTGAACATTGATGATCAGTTTGATGTTTGATTCCTATTTCTACTTGATATATATTTTTGGTTTTATGAGGAATACAATATGGACTTTCCTAATCTAATCGATCATGATGAATACTGTAATTCTCTTTCTATTCTATATTCATGTAGGAAACACATACTTTATTTCTAGCATCATGTTGGTTTTAGACTCATCTGACATGAACATGCTTAACATTTCAAAAGTTTTTTTCTTTAAAAAAATTGAACATGTTGGGACACTCAAAGAACATGTTAAGGTATGCTGAGACATGTTCGTTCAGTAAATGTTGGATGTATTAATTAGAAAACTGATGCGAAGATTCAAGTCTAATATCTATATAAAAAACGCAAAAGCTATCTCCAGGATAACAGGGAAGAGGAAAATAAAAATATGGAAAGATAGATCGAATGGCCATATAAATTAGACCCAATTTTCAGAAAACCACGAAAACGGCGGATTAAATTATCTATTGAAACGAGGCTGCTTACTTCTCTTTCTTCTATCTGTGGGATGTTTGACTACTTGCAAACACTGGATAATGCTGTATCTTCAGAAGAAGATAAGTTCTCTCTTGACATTTCATCATATAATTCACTCTGTCCAAACTCTAAGATGTACAAACGTAAATTTTCTTAACAATTAATGGATTTTTAAATTTTGTTTTAACTCAACATGTACGAGTGGAGATTTTAACTACCTTTTGATCAATGATATATGCCAGCTATGCTGAGGTTGGCTTATGGATGTATACTTGTGTTTGTGTCCTAACTTTTTTAAAAGGACATGTTGCAGTGTATATGTTGTGCTTGCGTTTGTCCCTGCTTCTGAGTAGATATTCATCACAATAATATTCTCATAGGTACTTGCAGCCCTAGCTGAAACAATGAAGAAAGGAACCAGCTTTGGCGCTCCGTGCCTTTTGGAAAATGTTTTAGCTGAGATGGTGATATCTGCTGTTCCAAGCATAGAAATGGTTCGGTTTGTTAACTCCGGTACAGAAGCATGTATGGGTGTGCTTCGTCTCGCCCGTGCTTTTACTGGCAAGGAGAAACTCATCAAATTTGAGGGATGCTACCATGGCCATGCCGATCCATTCCTTGTCAAGGCTGGTAGTGGAGTGGCGACTTTGGGCCTTCCCGACTCTCCCGGTGTTCCCAAAGCAGCTACCTCTGAAACTCTTACTGCCCCCTTCAATGACATCTCAGCTGTTGAATCTCTATTTAATGCCAACAAAGGAGAGATTGCTGCAATTATTCTTGAGCCTGTTGTTGGAAATGCTGGCTTCATTCCTCCAAAACCTGATTTCCTTAACGCCATACGCAAACTTACCAAGGAAAATGATGCTCTCCTCATCTTTGACGAGGTTATGACTGGATTTCGTCTTTCTTATGGTGGAGCTCAGGAGTATTTTGGAATAACACCTGACTTAACAACACTTGGAAAGATCATTGGTGGTGGTCTGCCCGTCGGTGCATATGGGGGACGAAGAGAGATAATGGAAATGGTGGCACCAGCAGGACCAATGTACCAGGCAGGTACCTTGAGCGGTAACCCATTGGCAATGACTGCAGGGATACACACGCTAAAGCGATTGAAAGAACCGGGAACATACGAATATCTGGACAAGATCACAAGTGAACTTGTTGACGGTTTGGTGGCTGCTGGAAAGAAGGCTGGGCATGCAATTTGTGGAGGCTACATAAATGGGATGTTTGGGTTTTTCTTCACTGATGGACCTGTTCACAACTTTGAAGATGCTAAAAAGAGTGACACTGCCAAATTTGGCAGGTTTTACAGAGCAATGTTGGAGGAAGGTGTATACTTTGCCCCTTCACAGTTTGAGGCAGGGTTTACCAGCTTGGCACATACTTCTGAAGATATTCAACAAACCATAGCAGCAGCTGAGAAGGTTTTCAGGCAAATATAGCTCCAATATCTATCTGTATTGCTTTTTCGAATCCCGTCTTCCTTACGAAAAGTTTTCCTGTAACATTATGGCCTATTCTGTAACTGAGAGTTTAGTGAGAACTTCCTCTAGGAGATCTGTATGTGAGTAAGTTGGTGGTTGTTTCTAGTGTAAGGTTTTTTCTCTTTAAGTTTGGCAGTAATCTCTGTGTGATACTTATTTTCTACTAGCAGCTAGCCTATTGAAGAGATCAAATTTAAGGCATCAATGCCAATTATTTACCAAATTGAGCAGAGCAAAATATGCATGGACCGAGAGCATAATGAATGGTAGCCGCGAAACTTGCTTGGTTAGAAAACAAAAAAGGATATAATATCGTGAGTTTGAATCTCCATCTCTTGTGTGATTTAAAAAGCGAATCAAAATTAAAGATAATTTAATTACTAGGTGTTTACAAGTAGTATTAGAACTTTCGCCACTTTTTTTGGTTATCTTGTTTGTAGTGGTTTATACCGTTTAATGTAGAAGAGATAAACTAAAAATTATAGTTTTACTGTGCATTCAAGAGTTGATAAGGGAGCAGCTGCGTTGAATAGTTTTCCTAACCGGTGAAATTAACTTTTACCCATCACCCCTTAATAATTTTTAAAAATAGAAAATGTTACAGAAGTAATTTTTCAAACAAGCCATAATTTCTAAAATTTTGTTTATTTCCAAATTTTGGTTAAAGACTTCAAGAGTACTTGAAAAAAGAAACGTATTAGAAAACAAACTATCAAAATATTATAAACAAACAACCTTATTTTGGGAAGACAAATATTTAAAAGACAAAATAAATTTTATTATCAAATGAAAAATCCACCAACTTGATCTGATGGAATCATTGTTGGTTCAGCTGTATGGATAAATTGAAATCATCTGGTTCTTTCCAAGTGCTTCTGATAAAAAAAACGTTTTGCAGGGCCAAATATCATACTGCACCCATACAGGGGCGAGGCGGAGGAAAGAGTGAGACAATTACCCCCTCTTGATTCGTTTTAGATTAAGAAAACTTCTACAAAAACGTTCGAGATTAGCCCATTTCTAAGAACTGTCTCTGGTCCTGTACTCATATTGTATCCATTCTCTTCTGGTATTGTATTTTTTACCACAATCTCAATCTTCTGTACTTCCCACAAGCACTTGAGTTATAACAGAGATCAATTCTAGACATGGAAAATAAACTATAAAACTGCATTTAAACGAAAGCGTTTAGAAAAAGCACTGAATAAATTCTTCTCTACAAGCATTTTCAAGTAGTTGCATATTGGGAATATTATGCATCTACATCCAAAATTCAAGTGTCATCAAGTATAAATGCTAATTATTTCAATGTTAGTTTGATTTTGATCTCACAATAAGCAACTCCCAGAACATGGAAAAAGGAATAAAGAATGACAAGCTCTTTCACCTTTATTCCCTCAAACCCATCAGTTCATCTAACAAACAGCTTCAGGGAAAAAAAAAAAAAAAAGCCTACTTAAAACCGAGTCGTCACGTCTGATACAGAAACAAAACCACCAACTGAGCATACATTATTCAGTCTCAACAATGGAAAAATGGGTTCTACATCATTATAAACATATAAATGAGAAAGCCTTAACTCACAAATTCGGTTTCGATTTGAGCAGTTACATAAATAGAACCAGCATCTTCCTACCATCTATGAGAATTCTATAGAAGAGATAGCTCACCGGAAGGAATTGATCTCTTAACGAGATTAGCCCAAGATTTGTTGGTCTCTTCAATAACTTTAAGTGCGTAATCCTGCACCAAGTATAGCATGTTACAACTTAAGCTCAAAGAAAATTTAAATCCAACAAAAATTTTCATAAGATTGGGGATAGCGAGGGGTTGTCAAATTTGGGCAGAAAGTTAAGCTAGATCCAATCCAAATACTGATTGATAAAGTCAAGGCAATAGTGAAAAATATCATGTATATTATACCAAAACATTAATAGAAAAATATGGCCCCTTTGAGCTTCAAACAAAAAAGTTGCAAAGGACTCAAGGACTGAAACTTAGGTAGTAGAGTTTGTATATTTACCTTGTTTGCAGGCATGTTACCAAGACCGAACCTGTTAGCAGGTTTGCCGTCAGGGATCTTGTAGTCTCTAAACCAGTCCCTTATAGCGGTTAAAGTTCCCTGCAATCAACACTCGGATTAGGTTAGTAAAACTTTTACTTCATTAGTACATAACAAAGGTAACAACGTATACCGGGAAATGCTTCTCGACATCATCAATATCATTCACTAGTGAAGCTTTAGGATCATCTAGTGAAATTGCAACTATTTTCCAGTCAAGTTCCCCTTCATCAATCATAGCTAGAGCAGCCAGTGGTTTCACTTTCAGAATCTCGCCAATCTTTCGATCACTTTCACCAATTTCAACAACATCAACTACAAGATAAATAAATAGATTAAAAAAAGAAAATAAAAAATCACAGGGTTTATAACTTTTAACGTTCTATTCATTTGGAAAAGGAAAAATTAAACAACCTAACAAGAAAGTTCAAGGAAAACATCCTATTGTGCATACCAGGATCATTGTCTCCAAATGCGCCTTCAACTTCAGAGTTAGCCAAGGATGGATCTTCCCATGTTTGTGGAAGCAATCCGTAATTCCAGTTGATATTGTAGCTGAGAAACATGCAGTTTGGTGGTTAAGTAGTAAAATAGACATTATTAGAGTGTAATAATGTCAAAACGCAAGAGCCTCTGCCTAATTATTTAGAAGAAAGAAAGATTTAAAAAAAGTATTAAGAGTACTTATATTTACAACTGCTTAAAATGGAGATTCAGCACATCCATCCTAAGCTTCAAATTCTTTTAAAAAATCTATAAAGGGAGGTCCAAATGAACATTTCCACAACACTCGAAATTGAAACACAACTTTTTTAGATTCTTTCAAAATAATATTAAAAAATAAAGTGAAACGTGCTGCAATACTATGATTTATAAACACTGACATTGTCAAAATAAAATTCCAATGAGAAAAAATGGCAATGGCACTAAATGCTTTCCACATCCATTCGTTTAAATGGTAAAAGTGTTCGTTCAAACAGGATTTCTTCAAGCACATCCATATGATTTGGCACTTTGCCAACAGTTAAAGTTGTGACGACATGGCTAAACAAACTTAGTACCCTCTACAGATGCAACAATAATATGTACAGAGCTAAGCAACAAAGGCGTTATATCTTACGGGTAGTATCGGAGCTTCCCCTTTTTAGTATCTTGCTTTATAGGAGTGAAAGGCTCATCTGTTGCAACCTCCATCTTTGCACTGGTTTCTTTAGGAATTTCAACAATGAAGTTGAAAACACCGTCCCCCAAATGCAGTGGTATATCATGCCAAGGGGAGACCTACGTCATAAGAAGCGCTTCTTTTAAGACATGACAAAACGAAATGTAAAAAGTTCAGAATTATTGTTAGTTGGACCACATCTGTCATCATTTACTCATTAAACCTAATAGCCAAGGAGAATTAAAAATAATATAAGAAATCTGGGACGATGGTTCAGACAAGTTTTCTAACAACAAAAAGTTGTAGGAACAAGCAATCGTCCCTTGAGAATAGCCTAGTATTAAAATTTATAAAAGGAAAAAAAAAAAAAAGAAACTTGCATGTGGTAAGTTCCTTACACCACTTAAAACCTCAAGTACTGTAAGTAAACAGTGAATCGCACACAACGAATAAAATGCATGGATGGGACATAAAACTACCTTCACCACCCTCCTCCCTTTAACACTCTGAAACTGGTGTCATCAATTCCTAACAAGAATGGACATAGACTCTGCATACAGATACACTGATATGCAATTGATTGAAATAATTTGGACATAAATATGAAGAAAACGTAGAATATGGTCTTTTATAAGACATTAAAAAGTTTATTCGAATGAAATTTGTAGGCGGTATTCAAATATTCAATTTTATAAGAATTGAAAAACAAAAACGACATATCTGACAAAACAACAACAAAGTTGGTAAACATAATACTACACACACATTTCTGAATGTGATTAATATCTTAAACTAAAAAGTTATAAAGAAAAACAAATCCCAAATAACGACACTTATATTAGCACTTCTTTGAGGAAACCGTTGTGTTGGAGGATATCAAGTGAATACCAATACACAGGGAATAACAGAGTGTCCATAGTCCATGATCTACACCCTCGCATTCAATCAGAACTCACGAAATTCCAAAGATCCCTCAACAAGAAAATTCCAAATGGTTCTCCAATTCGTTAATTGTAATCAAACCCATTGAACCCTAAAGCTCTAGAGGCGCATACAATACTTCAAATTTACCAAAATAACAATAGACAAGTAATGGAATCAAAATAATGGGGAAAAAAGGCAATGGAAACTAATCGACACCTTTTTGCCAGACTGGTCAGTGAAGAAGACGCGATAGTCGAGGGTTTCAGGCTGGCCTTCATGCTTGATCGTAACCTCGGGGAGATACAGAGCTGTGCAAGAGAATGATTTTCTGGAGGAGGGTAATCTTGTGGAGAAGAAAAGGGAATTGGAACGATGATATGGGAGGCTGTGTTTGGGGAAAAGGGAGGTTTTTGAGAGGAAACAGGAAGCAGTGGTGGTGGTGGTGGCATTGGCTAAGACTCTCGCGGCCGCCATGGCTGAGAAAGAGAGAAAAATGTGCAAGAATGGGACTGTTTGGACCAGTGTGGACTGTGGAGAAGGAGAGAGAGTGAAACCACACAACAAAATGGACTGGATAGGCTGCAGGAGAGGGAGAGAGGAGGAGAAAAATAGAGTCTTTGTGGCCGTTTGATTCATCTAATTTCCATCTCTAAAATGGAAAATACTTAGGTCCTAACCGGTAAAGACGGGTATGGAAAAATTTGTGGTACTATGATAGTACGAAAATTTTTCGTATGGCCTCCGTTTATTATTTTCATAACGTATATTTTGCTCATAATGAGTTGTCAATTTTTGAAGAGTGGTCAGCATAGAGATAGGTCTTTAAGGGTGAGAATCTAAGTATGTTTTATTGGTAAGTATTTTCCTTTCGAGAATCACAAGTTTCAACTTTCAATTTGATCGTCTTTTAGTATAATAATGTGTGGGGTTAACCAACATAGGTGGCTCACTAGTCAAAAGAAGTCGAGGTTAGGTTAAATTGAGAAGGGATGAGTTCAAACCTCATGATGATCACCTATCTAAAAAAAATTATAGTGTAAAGGTAGTTTGTAGGTTGTGAAATATGTAAGGAGTTTTAATTAATTTATGGAAGGTAATTGATCAAGTTGGTAACTGCCAGGTGTTTTTTGCAATTTTCCTTAATAATAAATATAGAATATGTGTTACATGAGATTTTTAATATATATATATCGATTTTTTCTTTTTAACTTTCAATCTCATCAAATTGGATCTTAAACTTTGGTAAGTATTAGATCGTTGTCTTAAACTTAATAAGTGTTTTTTAAGAACATTTTATACCTTAATCTTTGTCAAAATTAGTGGGTTAATATATTGTATGTTTACCATCACAACAATTATCTAATCCGAAGGTCTAATTTTATCGAATTGAAACTTTATAGTGAAAATTGATACACATTACTAATTTCGAAGATAAAAATTCACATTATTTTTCAAAATTTTATTCAAAGTGTTCCAATATCTAAATTAAAAAAAAATTAGAATGTTCAATTTACGGTGCTTACGTGTTTATTGAAGCAATTCTAACAACTAAGTGAAGAAGTTATAGTGACAAGATGAATGACGAGTTAAATTAGAGGAAAAGAATAGACAAAACTCATTTGAGATTAAATTATCTCTTAATCATTGGAATGAATCTTATCTTTATGTTTTTTTTTCCTAGTTCAACAAAGTATCGAGTTGAAAATTTGAATCTCTAACCTTTTAGTTATATATTTTGACTAATTAAATTATGTTTGAGTTGTTTATGTTGGGTAAATATACGCTGTATATATGAACTGTGTAATATTGACAAACAGATTACAACGTAACTGGCTACAAACGATATAAATTTGAACAACTTGATGAACACCAAAACTTGATAAAAAATATTCGAGTCACGCTTCAATAGCGCTGACCTGAAGACAATCATTCACTCTGCACAAGTTGCTAGCAGACTACAGCGATCGTCTCAGCAGGATACAACGACTAACTCCGGTAGAACTGCAACCTCGAACTACTCGGATCTGGCAGAACTCTTAGATACTTGCTCTCAACATAAACAAGAAGAACAACTCAAAAGAAGAGAGAATTCTTGTGGGAGGAGGAGAATACCCAATTGTGGTATGCTTGGATATGTCAAAATGAAGAAAATCACAACTATATATAGTTGTTTAAACATGAAACTTCTCACACAAGAATTAAGTTCAACTTTAACAACATGAAGAAAAACTTCTCATTTGAAGTATAAACTCGATGTGAAATTTCACAAGGCCTGGGCTCCCATATGGTTGTATCTCATCAAAGAAGATAAGGAGCTGCTTGTCTGGGGGGAATACACATTAGAAGAAATAATAGAAATTGTAGACACTAGGAAAAAGCGCAAGAAGTCTCAGAAGAGTCAGCCAGAGCAAGTCATAGACATAGACCTTATTTCACGCCTATAGACGAAATCGAAAAATAAATAAGTAGAGGATGGGGATTTACAGAAAAATTTCCATTCTTATTTGAGTACCTAGGGAGGGAAAGATCCTGAGCGTAGAACAAGAAAAGTCAGAAATCTTAGTTATATTGGCAGGCACATACTGGAAAAAATCTTTCTTTGTTTGGTCAGTACATCAGCGAAGCGCTTCCCGTCTGCTTCAAAAAGATAGTTGGTTGAATGAAACGGAAACCTTCTTTCTTCGATCGGAATACGGATGAGATCAAAAAGGTCAGTTGCTTACTTGCGAAGAAGGGGGCAAAGGATGCAATAGCTTCGGTTAGAGCAAAGCCCAAAATGGCATAACCAAATGATTGTTTAGCCAATGAAATTCGTTTTCCTTTTTTTAGGATATGTAAAATAAGAATTCTTTTGTTTACTCAATTATAAAATAAAAAATGGTACTTTTTTTCTTGTTCAAAGAATAAAAATAAATACAAGGGTTGACCTTTCTTTTTCATATCTTTGTTTTATCATTTTCGGGATGGGGAAAATAAGAATCCCCATCRCCCCAATAAAAAAAAAAGTTTTTAACCATGTGTAACTTTAACAGAATAAAGTTACATAACACAAAATTGAAACAAAAACAACTTCATGAAATAAATAATGAAATTATTACAAATGTAAAATAAGTTTCAAATTCTTAATATACAAATTTAATATCCGGATGTTAAATTTGTATACTCAACGATTTTCTCAATATCTTCAAGTTTCACTTTGTTCCAGTATTAAAAGTCCTAACAGTTTATATGCTTTTATTTTCAAATATTTGTATGCTTACCTCTGGTTTAGAGTAAGTGGGAATCTTGCCCTTAATTGGATGATTAAAAAGACACAACAAGATTGGGAAGATTCTATGATTGGACATATTTTGGTTTAAAATTAAAAGTTGAGGAATGGAGGCATATTTTATCATAATATT
This sequence comes from Momordica charantia, assembly GCF_001995035.1. Next base: position 562,995 of record NW_019104623.1, read on the forward strand.
TCAAAGTTAAATTAAATATCATTTTAGTTCAAATCATTGAAAATATAAATACCATTTTAATCCTTATAATTTTAATTTATTTTAATATAATCTCCTAATTTTAAAAGTTCCCTTATGCTTCCAATAGTTTGATTAACTATTCTTCCACCTGTTATTAGAAGTGAAAAAGAGGCGATTAGCAATTATTGAATATAAAATATGTGTGAAGGTTAAGTTAGTTGTCAGTTGCATTGAGAAGTTTTGTAAAAGAAATTAAATAAAATAGATGATTGACAAGTAATTAGTATAAGGTATGCGTAAATATTAAATTAGTTGGTTATATATGAGAAGTCTAGTAAAAGGAAAAAGAAAAGGAAATAAAGAAAATCTAGTTGATTTTTTCGAGTATAACATGTGTGGGTATATGTTAATTACCACTGAATTATGCTCGTTTTTGTGATATATGTTAAGTATTATTAGTTTTAGTCAAATGTTAACTTGGTACATTTGACCAACTACTGATTATCTAGCATAATATGATAAGAAGTGGCGTGAGAAAGCAAGTAAAAAAAATGCATAAATGGGTATTTCACTCATTAGTCTATCAAATATCTTTTGACATGTCCGTCATTGTTTTATTTGGTTAGCCTAATTTTCTATGTGCTGCGTTGTCACATCCTCCTAATTCATTACTTAACAATATTACAACTAACCAATGACGTCAACGTTTTTGAGAAATTGAAATAAATACATCTTTCAACATTCAAGTATTACATTTATTATTATACTTTTCTTTTCATCTAACTCTTGAAAAATATATTAAAAGCCAACATGAAAATAGTTTAGTCATGGAATATATCTACTCATATATTTTCTTGAACTTGGAAGTATACATTTTGACACCTTACATTCCTTCGTTATACTAAAAGAAAAAAGAATCTAAAAATACGACCATAAATTTTAAGGATCATTCTTGCAAAGATAATCAAACAAATCAAATTAATTGCAAATTTAGCAACAACATTATGTATTTAAGAATATAGTAACACGAAACCTAGCCTAATTCTAGGCACGAAAAAGACTAAAATAGTACTGAAATGTCTATCTATTAGTAATGGACTACATCCGTGGAAGTATCAATATAGACTATATAACTGACAGATGCAAAATGAGAAAAATAGACACACCAAAATATTTTAATCGATATATTTACAAAATTGCAACCTTATTACTCAAATATGGTAGTGAATGACTTAATACTGTCAACTTGTTTAACTCAATTGGTTAAAATCGTACGCCAATCTGAACATAGATGAATTGGCGACATCAACCTTTTACCATGAAGTCGTGAATTTGAATATAAATGAGTTGAAATCATCTATCTTCAATCCGATAAAAAAGTGAATTCTTAAAATAAAACAAAATATTTTTTTGTTTTATTATTATTATTATTATTATTTTGAGAGAGAGGGCTTAAAGTGAAAGAAGCTTCTTCTCAAGCTCAACTGAACAGAAAGAAAGAAAGCTAATACTGATACCACTTTCGTCCTCCTTCAATCTCATGTTCATATGCCAATTCCCTAACAATTCCACCCCCAAATTCTCCCAAATCCTAATTCCATTCCCATGGCTTCGTCTGAGATTGAGGTCGTAGCGTCACCCGACTCCCAATCTCAGACAAACCCTGAAGTTGCCATAGTAGACGTCTACTCGGCTTCTGCTTATGGCGACTTCCAAAAACTCAGGAGTTTTGTTGAAGAACATGGAGCTTCTCTTACAGTTCCCGATTCCAACGGCTACTATGCTCTGCAGTGGGCTGCTCTAAACAACTTCGCCGATATCGTCCAGTATATCATTGAGGTTTTCTGAATTCTTTCTGACCGCTTTGAACTGACTGAAATTATACTATGCGTTGCTTGATTGAACAATATTCTATCTGTTTAGAATGTTGGTAGTAGTATGATTTTATCACTATTACATTGGGTTCTTCGAATTTTACATAGCTGGCGTTTCATGATTAATGAGTCTTTCCGAGTGAGAGAAGTTCAGTATCTTCGAAACCCGGATAAAGGAATATGAATAAAATCTATTTGATTTGAAGAAAATGCATATGTTGGATTTTTGTAGCGAATTTGGTTGGTAGCATTATGACATTTTTGATGTAGTTATGAAGTTCAATTGTTCGGTTCTCTACTTAGTTTCGTTGATTGTTTCTGACAGCATGGGGCAGATGTCAATGCCTCTGACAAATTGCAGCAGACGGCGCTTCACTGGGCAGCAGTTCGGGGTGCAATAATGGCTGCTGATGTGCTCCTGCTGAATGGAGCTCGAGTGGAGGCAACTGATATAAATGGGTATCGGGTAACTTTGAGTTATTAGCAAGTTTTGATTTGGCCAGATATTGATGATACGATGAAACATGTCACAGATATAATATTTGTCATTTGGTAGTTAGTTATGAACCTTTCCTTAATTTTGATGATTTTTACACAGAGCTGATGTATTGCTGTTTCCAGAATTATGTAATTAAAATTTTAATGTAGGGGATTTTCACTTTTCAAATCGAGTGATGTACATGTTAATGGTAGTGGTAATGACTAATGTGGGGAGCCGCGAAATATCATGAATTCTGTATTAAAAACTGTAGAACTTTATCTTATCATCTCACCATTTATTTGTTTAGCTAAACACCATAAATTATTTCAAACTTTAATTGCTTTCTCAAATTGAGTTCAACTTGCTGATGCACAAATGTGGATGGTTACTATTAATTTGTAGCATGTTTGGGATGTGCTTGCAAAGAAATTTTAGCCTGCCATGATATTCTTCTTAAGGAAAGTTTGGTGTCTCATAATATACATACACACACTAATATATAAAATGTTATGAGATCTGGAAGAACAAAAATGCAAGGTCCATTTTTGATATCTTAATGTATCATATTTCATAAAGTTGCCACACACCTTTCAACTCAAAACAGTTTGGCATGAAATGCAGGCAGTTCATGTTGCTGCTCAATATGGACAAACTGCATTCTTAAATCACATCGTTGCCAAATTCCATGCTGACTTTGACGTTCCAGATAATGAAGGGAGGAGTCCTCTTCATTGGTATGCCCAAGGGCTTTTAATTTAGACAGAAAATGCTGTGTATATTGTTTTAAGCATCAGAACTAAGACAATCAAGTTTGGAGATCGTTAAAATCCCTCTCCCACCTCTTTTTTGGTTTTTCTGAACTGCCCACACATGTAGTTATTAAAAATGTGATGATCAAAATAAGTATTGTAGATTTTTGTAATGAGATGTCAAATAAGCCCTGTTGATAGGTTAGAAAGAACATATTTTTTTGGCATGGTTTTTCAACTCCTCTAATGGAAATTAATCAACCTTTGAAGGCATACAAGGCAATTGCCGTAACTATGTGTTACCATAAATCCATGCACGTCAAAATTGGAAAGCTTGGTCGATCCAATTACCATATTATAATATTTCTATTTAGCATAAATGCAAAATCTTCCTACTATTTGTTTGTCAATTATGATCTGTCAAAGATAATTATTTATCTTTGTAATTTAACATCATATGAGGAGTTTGTTGGACTTGTTTTTTGTATGTCCCTTGTATATTCTTTCAATTTTTCTCAATGAAAGCATGGTTCTAAGATCAATATAGGCTTGTCACAGTATATAAGGGATAATTAAATGAAACATCTGGAAACTGAGGAAGATTTATCTTTGTAATTGAGTCAGAAAAGATTTGCTATAAGTTCATTTAACATCGTATGAGGATTTTTGAGCTCTCAAATATTGATATTTATAGAATTATCCATCTTAAAACAGACTTGGCTGTTTTAAGATTTCAAAAGCCCTTGGCTGTTTCAAATAATTAATTGCTTCACATTCAGCCTTGGCCTTGGCCTTTTCTTTTCTGACCATTCACATTACGGAAAAACTTCTTTGTTCTCTTGTTCACCAAAACAGATTGATGAAGTAAAGGGTGTGCATAATTATATCTTCTCTTTATCAATATTTTATTGTGGTCCTCTTCCATAGGGCAATTATAAATATACATTTTAGCTTCTCATGGTTCTTTTGTTTTTCCACCTTTCATTTAAAAGATATTTATAAGCTTTAGAATGAAAGTTCATTCATGGTTTCAATCAGGGCTGCATACAAGGGATTTGCAGATACAATTAGACTACTTTTATTCAGAGATGCAAGCCAAGAAAGACAAGATAAAGAAGGTATACTACATAGGCATTTCTGCATTCAAACCACCGTGTTATTCTTTGGTCTCTAATTTTTAAATTTTACTAGTGTCATTTCTAGTATGAACATCTTCTAGGTTCGGAAGAGAAGAAATATGCCTTCTCACTTTCTAAAGTCTGGGCGAGTCTTGTGATAGTGATGGCTATCTTTTGTATATTCTACATTTGACATGTTGAAATAAAAGGGGAAGAAGAGTTCATCATGTGCATTTTTGTAACTTAGTATGTGTTCATAGTGCACTATATACTATGTATACTTTATTTTTAGCGCTTCCCCATGTGCTTTGTGATTGATTTCTTCATAATGGTAAAGTTGCCAGTTTGCACCCTTCTTTCTTTATTAAGCTTCAAAGAAGTGATAAAATTTTCCGAAGCTGCATTTTAAGTAAAATATAAGCTTCGACTGAATAAGAAAAATTTCTATGAGTTCAAATGCTGAGAAACAAAGACAATACAATGATTGATTTTGCTCAGGACAGGTTATTGCACTTATAATCATAGTCTAATCACCACATCAGATTGTTCAATTTATGGTAGAGGACATGCTAACTATTAAAATTAGTGTAATTGCCTATATCTTGGTTTCATCTGATTATAACGCCCTAGGTTTCATTAACTTTTTTCCATGCTTTGCAATAAGGTTGTGCACCATTGCATTGGGCTGCAATAAGAGGAAACGTGGAGGCATGCACTGTGCTTGTGCATGCAGGATCAAAGCAAGAACTTCTGATCAAAGATAATGCAGGCTGTACGCCTTTTCAGCTTGCATCTGATAAAGGTCATCAGCAAATTGCTCATTTCCTTGTATGTTACGATACAATCATGTGGCCCTTGCTTTTGATAACAAAGTTTTTACTGTCTTGTTTAGATCTTTTCCAAGCTAATATGGTGTTGGTTGTTTTGATCTTTCATAGTCTAAAGCACTACGGTCACATCAGAGCCACTGGGGAAGAAAATTTTGTTGTTGGAAGATGGAAAATTTTGGTTATGCTCCTATTTTACTATGCATCATCATCATTCTCGTGATCCTTTTCGTCAATTCAGTTCTTGCAGGTGCTTCACCAAGTTTTCCCATTTAAAATGATTATTTTACTTGGAAATCATGGCTGACTTATTATTGACTGTAGGCTCTAATCTTGCAAAGGTTACAGCTGTTGTTGGACTTTGGGCGTGGGCTGCCCTCTGTTTGGCATTTGTTTCTCTGATAATGTTTTATAGGTGTAGTAGGTAATTCTCTAACCTCTCGCACGCATACTCATTCTTTATCCATGTGGTTTCTTGTTTGATTTGTTCTCTAGAGGGTTTATATGAATGATTCTTAGTATCTTTCCCTGTTTGACTTGTTATGAAACTAAGTTAAATCCAGATGGTTAAAAAAAATTTGATTGCAATTATGAGACAATAAACAGAATAATGAAAACATGAGGTTTATCGATCAAAATTTTTTAACAGTCTCTCTTTAGCAAAATAATCCCTTTTTGCTTGATTTCATGTTAGGGTAATTGGTTTCACTCATAGGCATGCCTTAGATGCCACCCCAAAAACTAAAAACAAAGAAAAGAACTTATTGTTTAATTTTAATGTAAAATATTTTGTTTCTTTTCTCCCTTCTTTTTGTGATAGTTCTATATACAATTTTGATTTTATTTAGTAAAACATTCATAAGAAATCAGATGTGATAATTTGGGTTGTACGTGATGTAATTCTAAAAATTCAAAACTTGCATATTTTGAGGAGCTAGGTACAGTTCAATAAATATAAGAAATTGTTAAGTCGATTTGTGAATTTTATATTTCATGATTACTTTCATGAAATGGCTTATAATGATGGAAATTAAGAAATATATTTGATTGATAGAAAGTTTTTGTTCAATAGTAAATTTCCTCGCCCCACTCCATATATTATAGTCAAGGACACACCTGTTAATATACCTGCTTTATTTAGAATGTACGATAAACCTGGGGGTTAAGAATCTTTTGTTCACTCCTTGCATTTTATTAAACCCTCGAGAGGTTAATGGAACACTCTCTGAAGTGATTTATGTTAAATCTTATGAGCTAAGACAACTGAGTTGGTTGTTTCTTTTTTGCTTTATATGTTTACCCCACCATAACAATTTTTGGAGTCAGATCGGCAATGATAGCAATTTGTAATCTCCTTGGTTCATAGTGAGGATAGGATTTATGTTAAATCTTATGAGTTAAGACAACTGAGTTGGTTGTTTCTTTTTTGCTTTATATGTTTACCCCACCATAACAATTTTTCAAGTCAGATCGGCAATGATAGCAATTTGTAATCTCCTTGGTTCATAGTGAGGATAGGATATCCTATTCTTCCTCCCTTTTTGTAATCTTGAATCTTGATTAATGAAATTGTCTCTCATCTTAAAAACAACATCATGATGATTTTCACTGTTGTGTGCAGCAAAGATCCTGGTTACATCAAAAGACCCGGAGAGTTGGGTAATCATACCAATACAGAGGTATTAAGGAGTTTTAGTGTTTTGATTTTTAATTTCAAATTCCAATCTCTAATCCTGTTTTAACGTGTTTTAAATAAGAGGCTCGTTTGAGAGCCAAATCATGATATTTGTTGCCTGGAATTTGTAATCTAAATTTCTCTTGAATATATGTTTGAGAGAGAAATTGCAAGGATGACTTATTAATGAATCGATGGAATGTAAGGCTTGGGGTTCCTCTTCGCGGGCGGTTCTTGTTTGTCTGGTTTTTGTATGCCTTTTTATATTCTTCCGATTGGTGAAAGCTTGATTTCTTATATATATTTAAAAAAAAAAGGAAAAAGGAAATTTATATTTTTACTATAATTTTTTTTTCATAAATAAATATTTTTCATTTTGCAGGATCCTTTGTTGAGCATTGATCTCAACAATTCTTCCGTCTGGGTGGGGAACTGGTCTCAACTATGCCCCACTTGCAAGGTTTATTTCATAAACCATTTTATATAAAATGAGTGTAAAGAGCATAATGTTTGTGGTGTAATTGATGAACACATTTTCTCAGGTGATCTAAGTTTACGTTATTACGTTTCTTTCAGATAATTAGACCTGTCCGTTCTAAGCACTGTCCTACTTGTAATCGATGTGTTGAACAGTTTGACCATCACTGCCCGTGGATATCTAACTGCGTGGGGAAGGTGAGAAGTTGTGCTTATTCTTAATTTTGATCTCAAATGTGGTAATTATTTGTGGATCTTATTCTTAAAATAATACAAACAACTACATGAATGGAAGAAAGGTGTTATGCGAGCTGTTGCAGTTATTGTAGAATAGATGATCTACGTAACACATCTTGACTAGTTCCATGCCATTCTTGTCCTTAGGATACTCTTGGAGCTTTTCTCCCTCTTGTTCATATTTTAGTTCCATTTGTCTGTATAAGTTACCCCATCTGATTATCTGATAACTTTGTTCCGTTAATTTCTTCTGACTCTCTTGCAGAGGAATAAACGGGATTTTTTTGTTTTCATCTGCTTGGGAACTTTGACATCATTCCTTGCTGGCTGCATTGCCGTACAAAGTATGTCCTTCCAGACAAGTGAATGATACAAGTTTGTTTCATTTCAGACTTCACATTTCTTCTTTTGAAATTAGTATGAGCTCTCTCTTCTATTGCAGGAATTTGGACAATGCCTTCAGCATTGCAAACGGGAGAAACTTGGTTTCATCATGTGGTAGTTCATTATCCTGGCGTCATTACATTTCTTTTTCTGGATGCCGTGATATTGATTGCAGCCACAACTTTGACCATAGCTCAGGCATCTCAGGTAATTGTCAAAACCATACTGTAGCTCAATATTCCATGACAAAATGTATTTTCCTTCAGCAGTGCCATCAGTTTCTAGCATCTTCTTGAACTTCAATATGCATATATATCCAAGGATATAAATTGACCTCTTGTTCCCTTTATTTAATTTGTTGGGACGGTGATGACTTTTTTACTCTCTTAATGCTCGTGCATTTGGTAGCTTTCAACCTGCTGGATTGAAATTTGATGGGATCTATAGACTAGTTTCTTAACCTGTTTATCTTTCATATATGTCACCATCTGGAGGATTGAAATAAGGGTTGCATCAAAAAACCTTGCATGTATTTTTAGGAGATAAGAATGAATTGGAAACCTAGTTACATTATTTGAATTGTTAATACTGCCATACATTGAACTGCCTTTCATCTGGGTAAACTCTGTGAACCTTGTGGTATAGCCTTGTGCCCTAATGGTTTTGCCATGTAATTAGCAACTGTTAAGCATTGCTGCTGATTGCCTCAAGGGGCTGAGGATTCCTTAATCCTTACAACAGTTGTATCATCATTGCTTTCTTTGTGGTTCAGATATATTTTCCTTGTCCCAAGGATATTTAATATTAGGTAATATGCCTCTGAATTTCAATTTGAAATTGAGCTCTACTGGGAATAATCATACATGCCACCAATTAGTATATTAGCAGAAAGAGGGAACACTTGATATGGATTGACTTTCATATTTTGCAAATATTGACAAACACTTGAGCCATTTGATAACAATTTTGTTTTTGATTTTCTGGTTTTAAAAATCAGGCTTATTTACCAACATTTTTCTTTGTTCTTTTCTTTCTTTTGTAATTTAGCTTGAAAAGCTTTTTTGATATCTTAGCACAATTTTGAAAATTTTTTCAAAATAAGTTTTCAATAATATGTTTTTCACCTAGAATATTTGGCTAAGAATTAAAAAATGTTCTAAAAGTGAAAAACTACAGAAAAAGGAAGATATAAATATAAGTTTAACTTTAATAAACAGAAACTGAAAAACAAAATCTATATCAAATGGGTTCTAATTACCTTGACCATATCAAAATTCTTGCAAGTGATGCACCTGCCTATCTCATTTGTAAATAGTTGTTGCTCAAAAACTAATATTCCTTGATGCAGATAGCTCGAAATATCACCACTAATGAACTGGCAAATGCCATTCGCTACGGATATCTCCGTGGCCCAGACGGGAAGTTTCGTAATCCATATAATCATGGATGCCGAAAAAATTGCTCTGATTTCCTCATCCAAGGCCATGCAGACGACGAGATTGCTTGGCCTCCATTACAGCATGCTGCCAGTTAGACCGATAACCATTGCACAGTTTCACATAAATCAGTTGTATGCCTGGGCGGGCTTGGCATCTCAAACTCTCCTGCCACTGGCTGTCGGTCGACAATATTGCTCGGTATCCTACTACTGTTGTTCATTGTTGTCACATACATCTATAAGTGTCTGTTTATTATTTTGAAACCCTGAATTAGAATGTTCATACTGTCTAACCGATTGCAATGTACAAACAAGAATGTAAGCCAGGAAATAGGATAGAAATGAAATGAAAAGCTCACAGATAGATAATATTTGAAGTTTCATTACCAAATAATATGAATGTACAACATGAACAGACTAGGAGGATCTTGTAAAATTCATTTGCTATTAGTTCTCATCTCATGAAACTTGGAAGCACTGATTTGATTTCACACTAGAGAATTGAAGATCTTATGTTGTTTCTGTACTCTTGTGGCTTTATCTTTGTAAGCTCTCTGAACTTTTTTTTGTAGTTCTGGGTTATCTGTTCCATGTGCTATTTTTTAGATGGTTTTTATTTTTATTTAACTTCTTTTAGCTTAGCTTTGATGAGAGTTTCCTTCCTTTCGCCTTTTGTATACTTCAGGCCTTCAGTGAAAATGATCTTTTATTTTTTCCGTTATGATTGTTCTATGGGCACATGAATTTGAGTCTCTATCTATGACCCCTTTGATATTTGTACCCTAAATATATTAAGAAATATTTTGAATGATAAACTTCAAAGACGTGTTACCACTAACCTTTTCGTTTCTTGTTTTCTACTTTTAATAAATAGAAACAAAACTTGGCCCTAAGGGGCAACCCAATTGGCAAAAGCTTGAGGTCTCTCACAATCATATTGGCTTAGAAGCTTCAAATTTGAGCCTTCTAGTGAACTTATTACAAAATCTCTTGATGTCTCCCAGGTCTAGGGTTGGATGTGGGTGTCCTTGGATATAAGGGAGCAAAGCTTCGACTCCTGGTTATCGAAAAAAAAAACGAAACCCAATTGTCTTTTGTTTCTTTTTTTTTTTAATTGAAAAAAGAAATAGAAACATGTTTGATAATCTCGTTTTCTAATATTTTAAATTAATAAATTTAATTTTGGGTAAATTACACTTTTAGTCCATGAGTTTGAGGTTATGTTTCTATTTAGTCCGTAAATTTTAAAAAGTGATAGTTTGGTCCAACCTTTAAAAAATAGTTCTAAAAGATCACTAGAGTTTAATGATACTAACAGAATGTTGACGTGACATTGATGAATAGATTATTAGACAATATTTATTATTTTGACTTTAGATCGCAATTGTTCCCATTCTCTCTCTTCTTTCTCTCCCTTCCCCCCTCCTCCCCCCTTCTCAACGGCTACATTTCTTCTCAAAATCTCATAGTTCAAAGATCTTCTAAAGATTCAACTTCGAATCCAGGACCAAATTAGACTCTCTCCCTCTCCTCATAACTACTCAACGAAAAGGATCACAGCCTTTTAACTACGAATAAGAAATCTTTAATACAAATCCACAATAAATAAATAAATAACAAAGATTAATGTACAATTTTAGAAATGGCGGGTCTTCAGGGTCCAAAATTTGAGTTTTTGGAAACAAATTAAGAGATCTCGAGAAGAAAGGGAGAGAAAGAAGATTGAGAATGAGAAACGAAGAAAGGGAGAGAAAGAAGATTGAGAATGAGAAACAATTGTCATGTAAAGTAAAAATAATAAATATTGTCTAATCATCTAAAAATTGTCTAACTCATCAATGTCACGTCTCCAATGACCTTTTGGAACTATTTTTGACCCTTTGGAACTATTTTTGGCCGAAAGTGTGTTTTACCATTTAACTTTTTATATAAAAATTACTTTTTTAATTAAATATTCAAAATTTTTAATATTTATTATACAATAATGCTTTTATTTATATTAAATGAAAAATGAGAATCAGAGATAAGAAGTTTAATTTTGTTGTTTATAAAATTTTTACACAATTTTGAAACGTTTTTTAAAAAATGAATGGAGAAGTTGAAACAGTTATCAAATGCATAGTTCCTGACAAATGAATCTTGTTACTATTATCTTGAGATTACTCTCTATATTCTAATGATTAATTCTAAACTTGGATGTTTTCTTTTTACCATAATTTTCACAGGTCAACAATATGACGTGGGAAATATTCATATAGTATTGAGCTAATTTGTGGAATTTTAGCTAATATTCATGTAATTTTGAAAGCCTATATGAATGGTATAATATAGTTATTTAAGCTATGCTGTTGGCGATGTATATTATATATATATCATCAACTTGAGCATGATATGAGAGGGATATTTCAGGTCAGTCAAAACTTAGAGCAGCGTACAACCTCGTTCATAGGATTTGTGAGTAATTTATTTTATGAAATAATTTTTAGATTTTTATTATTATAGAGTTTTCTAAGAAATTATATATTAGGTATGATTCAACATTTTTACGAAGTTGTATTCATTGAAGATTTAGAAATATTTTATGATTTTAGAGAAATATTTTGAAGCTCATTAAGTATTATTTAAAAAGAGAGCCCTAAGTAACGAGTTCGAGAAAATATAATCTTATGAAATATTTTAGAAAGAAGAATTTGATAAATAGTTTGAGAAATTTATGAAATGTTTTTAAAAAAAAAATTTAGAGAGAATTTCTGTTTTAGTAGAATATAAATGTAATTTTTCTTAATATATTTTATATTACATTTGAGATTGAGTTTGGGTAAAAAGAAGCTCTAACGTATTCGAAAATATAAAACTATTTTATGGTATTTATGTAAATACCTCTTTTAATATATGTATTACAAAAATTAAAATTTGGTGAATTACGAGGACTCCCACGAAAAATAATAGTTCCAGTAGGAGGATTGTTTGTAATTTTAATTTCTAACTTTTAAAATTTCAATTTTGTCAAATTAAACCTTTCCCTTGGGTTTAACTTCAACTATATTTATTCACTAATTTAATTAAAAATCAACATAAAACAACTTTTAAAACTCACCAATTTCGATGAAAATCAAACATCGCACTCGTATATGAACGAAGAATAGATCTCTCAAAACTCACAAATGTCAACAAAAATGTAGATTTAATATTATCTTTCTGAGTGTCATTCGTACGGTACATATGTTTTATAATTCATCGAACAACTTGAAAATATATTTTCGTGACGATTCTTCAGTTGGGCCGACCAAACTGACCAATCGACGTCGGTTTTTTAACTCCGCGAATTCCATTGCTTACCCATACCATCCCTCACCATTTGCGAGTCTTTTGACGAACTGACCTAAAAATTTTAAAAAGAAAATTTTTAGATTTTCTACTACAACCATGCAAAATTACGTTCACGGGCAACAAACCGATGAGAAACCAGAGGAAAATAAACTCTTTTTTCTGGTCAGAATCGTAATTTTGCTTGTTGGCTGACCTGACGCTTAGAAAAATGTAGTATTTTAGAAAATTAGGTCAAAGTCAAATTTCGATTTGGGCTCAAAATTTTGAACTTTTTCTTCAAAAATAAAAAAATCCCCACCATTTCTAGTTCCCTCTCTGTGCTATAATCAGTAGCCAGCAGAGAACAAGTAGATTCTGTGTCACTTCACATCACCCATCTGGCGGCAGTTGTGTTTTCTCCTTCTCTGGTACCATTTCATTTCTTTTGATTTCAATTTCTTTGTCTTACGGTTGATTTTATTGGGGTAGTCGCTGAATGCTAGTAATTTGTTTCAAAACCCTAGAATTGAACATAAAACCGCTTTGATTTGCATAAAAAATCATGGTGGCTATTGGCTTTTTCACATATCGGTTGACGGCTTCGAAGAAAATCGAATCCGGGAGTTTTTTGGTTAGGGGAACTCATTTTCTGTCCATAAACCCATAAAGGGGTCTTCTCTATTTGAATGATCTTCACTTAACGTTGGCTTCCTTTATAATGTCTAGAAATTTAGAAATAATGATTTGCTACTCAATTTGTTTGCCCCAAGAATCACAAAGGATAGGATTGTGCGCGCCGTGGCCGAGTTTACCGTACCTCCGGCCCCATGGCCATCTATCTTCATTGGAGCTAAGGGGACTGTCGGATTAGTTGTATTATGTTCATATAATGATTGGCAAAATGCAACTAAATCAGTGATGGACTGAAGATAATCCAATGCCAAGTTTATCTTTAAGATATGACTCCTTGCTGTCTCTCACTAATCTGCTTCCATTTTAAAGATGAAAATTAGAGTTCCGTTAACTAAATCTCTCTCCTTAAGAGAAGGTTCTGATGGAACCTTAGGATTAATCACATATTGTACCAAACGCTACCTAATTCTCTTGGAATTGCTGAGTGATTATCTGGGAACCATCTGCATACAGAACTATTGAAATCTGTTCATTCAAATTATGTTCTGCCAAACCTGATAGATTGTGTGATCTTCATCACGATATTATGCAGATTGTCCAAAAGGTTCCAGAGAGGGTTTTTGTTGTTTTGCTCATTTTGGGTTTCAAACGCACATTTTCACTCTTAGCTACTTTGCCTTCCTAGCTTGGATGTTGGATTTGACTTCTAACCACTCAATTTTTGTAGTCTTTTATTTTTGACACAATTTTTTTCTTGTAATACACATAGACACATGCTTATCTCTTATTCTCCATTTTTTCATGACAGGTCTAGCACATGTCCTCTTTCAGAACTGCACAAATTCACCTTGTGAGCTCTCATCGTGAGGTTTATGAACCCTGTGATGATTCATTTGCTTTGGTTGATGCACTTCTAGCTGACCGAGCTAACTTGTTAAACCATAATCCAACATTGTGCTTGGAAGTGGGCTGTGGTAGTGGCTATGTTATAACATCTCTTGCTCTTATGCTGGGAAAGGAAGCTTCTGGAACTCACTATATTGCTACAGATATCAATCCTCATGCATTGAGGGTCACCCAGGAGACTCTAGAAGCTCATGGGGTTCACGCAGAGTTGGTATCCACAGACATTGCATCTGGTATGGAGAAGCGACTGGCTGGAATTGTCGATGTGTTGGTTGTGAATCCACCCTATGTTCCAACACCTGAGGATGAAGTGGGTCGTGAAGGAATCGCCTCTGCTTGGGCGGGAGGGGAAAATGGCCGCAGTGTTATTGATAGGATATTGCCAGTTGCAGATGTTCTTTTGTCTGACAAAGGCTGGTTCTACATGGTTACTCTTACAGCAAACAATCCCTCTCAGATATGCCTTCAAATGAGAGAGAAGGGGTATGCTAGTAGGATTATTGTCCAGAGATCGACTGAAGAAGAGAGTCTTCATGTGATCAAGTTTTGGAAGGATGCTGATCTTCAAGTTGATGGAAAAGAATCAACTCATAGAACAGGTCCTGGTCGGGTTGTGGAGTCTCTAATTTCACAATTCCCTCGTCTCTCTTTCTGGAGAAACAGTAACAGCAACACTAACAGATGAATGGGTTATCGGCGTACGTTGCTAGGGTACCATAGCCCATTCTTCCTTGCTTAAATTTCTCTACATGTTTTCTATGTCTTGAAGACTTCAAAGAATGATTATATCTAATCAAACAAGTTCAACCTCTTAATTTTGCAAGCTTTGCAGCCAATAACTTTCACAACTTCCTTGTGTTTCCTACTTGCAATGGCTTGATCTGCTAATTAACATCCAATGTTTCGAAGCTGGAACACGTAGAGCTATATATGCTTTGTGTATATTATTAGTTTTTCATTGGCGGATTGAATGTATATGTTATTAGTTTTTCATTGGTAGATTGAAACTTGTATGGCGTATCGGCTAATTTTCGGTAGCATATCGACTGTTTCTCTCTTGCAGGACTTGAGGCTCATTCATCTACACATCCTCCATTGTTAAGGAGCAACAAGAAGTTGACAACGAGTCCAATCTTACAAATTTGTGCATTCACCAGGTGCATATAATTCGCCCTTTTTGTATATGCAAATATCTTTATTTGATCCTATAACTGCTTAAAGATCTGTCACAGTAGTCATTGCCTTAACTGTCACTTGATGATGCTTGAAACTTCAAAGTTCATAGGAAAATTTCCTTGTCGAGATATTGCTGAAAAACTATCGTCAATTGGACTGTTGCAGTTGCATAGTAACAATTTGTTGGAAGGTTTTTGTTGCGTTGATCTCAACTCAAACTAGTTCTCTATCCCATTTATAGAACGTTTAACGTTGAAGATTATTCTATTTTGGTCCCTGAACTTGAAATAAAAAAATGTCAATTTTAGTTATAAACTTAAAATAATAACCATTTTCGACCTTATGTTTATTTTGCTTTTACCGAATTAATGAGGTTGCTTTGAGTATATGTACTAAGATGTAAATGTGAGAATGTATTCCAGTTACATAAGTTGAGATAGTTTACCGAGTAAATGGATATTAAGTAACAAAATAGTACCAAGATTATTATACTTGAGACCAAAATGAAACAACCTAAAAATTTATCGACCAAAATGGACATGTTAAAAGTTTAGGGACTATAATATAATAAACGTGAAAGTTTTAGAGCTTGAAAGAAATTTAAATAGAAAATTTACCATTTATTGTCGAATTTGATAAGATTAAAATTAGTTTTGCTGGAATCAAGCCTGTTTATAACTGAACAGTTGGAATTAGCTAACAAGTTTTCATGGTATATGCTTGACACAAATAACAGATTCAAATGTACTCCATCACTTACTTAATTCTTCACATTTTTTTTCTTGAATATTTGAACCAATGCATCTCTTTCCCTCAAAACATCTGCATATCCCTCTAGTAATTTGCAATTAAAATAGAATTTTATTTTCCCAAATTTGAAAAAATTATATCAATTTCTAAGGGTTTTTTTTTTTTTTTTCCCTTTACATGATGTTTAGAAAAGATGATTATGTTATCATCTTACTCCTCTATTTCTATGTGATTTGCAAAATTTAAACATCATATTCTTCTTCATGTCTTTGGTATAACTAGTGTATGTGGCTTATTCTACATTAAGAAAATTTAATTTTTAGTGCTGCAGGAGTATTATTTATTTTTATCACACTATAGTTTTATATTCATATCATTAATATTGATGGACTCCACATCACTTTTAATTTAATACTGACGTAGTAGTGAATGGAGAAGAGTATGTTTTACAGCAAAATTTCCCATCCTATCTATGTCAACTATGTTGATTATGTTAGACTTGAATCTATAAAAGGTTATCAAATTTTGCCCATCAACTTGGCTACTTGTATTAATTGCCACCCTAATCTTTCAATTTCATCAAATTGGATCCTAAAATTAATTGATGCTGTAATTTTTACTATCTATTCAATTTCTACTAATTCACTCATCAGTTTTAGCATAAAAATATTATAAAAAATTCTAAAAACTAATTATTCAATGAAAATCAAATTTTGCAGAAAATTAGGTTTGATCGGTGAAAAAAAAAATTGACTATTAAATAACTCAGTTAAAATTTACAAATTTCAACAAATTTCAACAAAATCTAGCTCTAAATTAGTTGCCTTAATCTTATCAATTTCATACCAAATATAGGTTTTACAATTTAATGGAAACGTTATGAAAATACTGGAAGGTAAAAATTGACCGTTATGAAAATACTGGAAGGTAAAAATTGACCGTACCTAAAAATATAAGTAAGATTGCAACATTTATCCAAATTTAAAATTCATGAAATTGAAAGTTTAGAATAAAAATTGATATATCTAGAAACTTCAATGCAGAAATTGATCATTTTCTTCATAAGGGAGTAAAAATTTATAAACCATAAGATTGTGGAACTCAATCAAGTAAAAGGTAAGTTCACTCAAAGAAATAATATGTTTTGATGATCAAGCTTTTTCTTCGACCAATCAAAGCCATAGATATTAGCCATGAACAAGTTGTAGCACAAATAATGACAGAAGACTTCCATTCAAGCAAGCTCGACAGTGAGGAGATTATCTTCATAAAATCATTTATTCAGTTGAAACAGAAAACAGAGCTGCAAAGAGGAAAGAAATCAGACAAAAGGAAGAACGGATACGCATCCGAGTCGTGAAACGATCACGGCCTTATCTACCATATGTCTACAGAAATGGAGCTCCCACATAATAGTTTGACTCAGGTTAAATACAGCAGATGATCTACATCTACATCCATAAGAACATGATACACATACCAGCAGCAGCTAAAATGTCAGCTCTGTTGGATTCCACTTGGCCATGTCTGGTTCTTGACAGGTTCAAGGATAGCTTCAACCTCTGATAGAGTTTCCTCGTCCCTCCCAAATGTTGCAAGTTCTTCAGCAGCTGCAACATTTTGCTCCACCTGATTTCAAATTGCTACAACTTGGTTAACATGCATTCTCTTTAGATTTTGAGCATGAGAGAAAAAGTTGTGTTCGGCTACTATCAATTCATGGCATCAGTCATGATATTAAATATCCATCGACACGTTGACATGTCCATCGACGTTTCCATGTATCCATGGGTTTGACATCGACACGAAGGTAAATCAACATTTCTATCATATTACAAAAAAATCGACAAAATATGAAAAATATCAACAAAATGTCACTAATATATACATAATATTAATACGAATAATTGGAAATAGAAAAATATTTATTTGTTAATTTAAATATTTTTTCGATTTTTTAATTTCGTTAACTTTTACAGAAATATCCATTGACACCAACATTTTATCGATATTTTCATGAAATTGAGACCTTGACATTTCAATCAACATGATATTGAAAACCTTGGCATCAGTCAGTATTTTGCATTCAGTAATTAAAACAAAGAAAATCCCTGCCTGTTGAAACCTACAGATACAACCTTCTCACAAAGATTGATGTTTACAGGATCCATCAAAGGAGGCTCATCAGGAGCCAGTTTGGACACTGTTAGTATGAGAAAATCCCTTTTAGAAAATATCCTCATACTTCTTTAAGGTTAAAAAAAGAAAAAAAAAAAAGCTTCTCATACACCAAGAAACTCTATTAACCTCTCCTTGGAACTCTCTTTCTAAATTCCAAACATTTTTGCAATTGCGCTTCAACCTTGATCAGTGCCAATAGGAATGGACTGTCACTATGCAATCTCCTTAGAGGCTTTGGTCTGGGACGATTCCTTAACTTTTCTTCTTTGAGTCATTCTTTCTAATAATATTTTTATTTCCTACCAAAAAAAGAAGCTGGAAATCCCAAGGTCTATTGAAGCGCCATGAACTTGTAGGCATGATACAACTAGTTCTCTTTTTTATTAATCTTTCCATTCAGTATCTTTGTAAAACTCACCCATTGACAGGATTCAAAGTCTTTTGCTGAATAAGATATAGATAAATAAAGTCTTGTTTTGTTTGTTTTTTTTTTTATTAAGAAACATGTATTTCATTGATGATATGAAATATACAAAAGGGCTTATAAGCAAGTTACAAAAACGCCTTCCAATTTGCTATGAGGTCGTTTTGTTTTTTTTTTTGTTTTTGTAGTTGTTTGAGTAGAACTCACATAATTGAACAAAACATATCTCCTTACTATAAGCAGGAGCTCCTCCTTACTTTCTTACATGGACTACTATTATTGGTTTATTTTTATTACATGTAATAAATAAGTGCATCCCGATAATACTTTGCCACAATAATATAGGCACAAAAGTATAAGCTTAGAAGAGGAAATTACCAACTGATGGATACGGAATTAGTATAAGACGTAAAAGAGAAAATACACTAATTTCAGAAAAGAAAATTGAACTCAAGATATTTAAAGTAATATGGAAAAAGAATAAAAAGCAATGAGATTCTTGAAATACCTGTCTGACAGAGTTCATGCCAACCAGCACTGTTGAAATATCTTTGTTTGACAAGCTGTATTGGAGGGCTAACTTTGAAATATTTTTTCCTTTCTTTTTACAATGAGCAGCTGCAGCTTGACATGCAGACTGTAGCAATTTTAAATAAGAGAACAATATTACTTTCAGTATAAAGTTAAAGCTCAAACAAAACAGAGTGGGAAAAATAAAAGATTAAATCACAGACACAAGTAGAGCAAATGGTTTTGGGTTTGCTTGTGTGGTCAAACAACCTAGTATTTACCACATACTATTATCAATACCTAGAAACTTAATTTTCTTCCAAGAGATAAAATTTCCATGATAGAATGAGAAATGAACTCCCCCAAACAGATGCCTTCTTTACATGACATTGGTCAATTGAGAATGAGAGCTTTCCATGCTCTATCTTGTTAAGTTTAAACTTTGAAGCTAATGAAACAAATTTTTATGGAAACTGTAGTTGCTTTGCATCAAAATCAAAGAGAAGTGCAGGAGAAATGGAACCTTCAATTCTGGCGAAGCTGGGTGCCATTCTGGAGGACCACTATCAGTTAGAAGTCCCATTGCAAGAGGAGAAGCAGTGATTACTCCAATTCCCTTACTCTTCAAGTAAGGTACCAGATCTAACAATGTTGAATCGTTAATGCTGTAGTGACAATATGAAAGAATCACATCAACGGAGCCAGGAGGTACTCGATCAAGCACATACGTAAAAATTTCCAATGGAAGCCCTGTAATACCAATGAAATGGATCTTCCCAGATTCCTTCAGCATTTGAAGTGCAGGAATCGTCTCATTCACGACCTGCAATAAACTTAATCAGCTGAAGATCTACATTTGCTTTTGTACTATAAATGAAAATAACCATGTTGATAACACAGAAACAAATGGTCAATCAAATCAATCAAATCAATCAATCCTTAAAGATAAATAACAAAGCATCAGATAAGTCACAACCTGATCGAGAGATCCAAATTCGATATCATGGCATTGCAGTATATCGACGTAATCGAGTTGTAGCCTTGCCAAACTCTCATCAATGCTCCTAGTCACCCTCTCAGCACTGAAATCAAAACCCTCAGCATATCTCCCACACTTGGTTGACACTACATACTCACTCCTTGGAACTCCTAGAGCCTTCAGTCCCTTACCAAGCATCTTTTCTGATAACGTCCCTCCATAGTACCTTTACATATGTTTAGTGTGGGAAACCCAAATTAAGTGCTAGAGCTAGACACTAGCAACAAAATGAATGCAGAAGATCAAGCATTGGATAATTCCCAAACTCACCAATTTTGCAGTAGACATCTCAATAGTTCTTCAAACAGAAAGTAGAAATTGAAAGCTAAGGCTAAAAATTCACTCCAAACACAATAACAACGAATCCAATTCCTCCAACAAGATTTTCCCAGTTAAGAAACAGAGCGAAAATTCGGACCCCAAATTGAAAGGGAAAGAAATTACGTACGGGGAGGTGTCAAAGAAGTTAATGCCGAGGCGAAAGGCTTGGCGAACGGAGGCGACGGCATCGTCCTCAGAAACGGGGCCGAAGACGCTGCCAAGAGGCGAGGCACCGAAGCCCACACTGCTGATTTTGAGGCCGGTGTTTCCCAACTTGCGGAGCTCGAGCTTGGGATGCGATGCCGCCATTGATTCAGAGGAAGGTCGGACTGAGGGTATAAGGAAAGCAATTTCGGAAGATAAACGCCAAGTTAAAGGGAAATGCGCAGATGGGGCCTCTAGAATTCAATTATTCGAGATCCGTTCCCATGTTTTGGGTTGATCATCTACACGAGGCCCCACTGGACCCGATACAGCGAAGAATTTCGCCATTGGAGACACGAATTAAGAGCAGAAGGACACCAATCAAGTAAGAGGAACTCGAGTAAGAGTATAGAATCAAGAATGAAGCAACACAACTTTAGTTTATGCTTCAAAAACCACTTCTTTTCCTTCTAAAATCACTCCCAAAATTACTTCTATTTAGAATGATAATGTTTGAT
Source organism: Momordica charantia (assembly GCF_001995035.1). The sequence goes on from NW_019104623.1 coordinate 584,166, forward strand.
AATCGATGTTTCAAACTGTTGTTGATGGAAATGTCCGAGGCTTGAATTTTATGGGGTGTCGTGGAAAATAAATATTTAAATTAGTAAATTAATATTTTACCATTTTAAAATAAACTAAAAAAGGTCTGGAATAGTTTGGGTGGCTTGGGACGACATCAAGGAATATCCTTAGTGGCGGTTTGGCAGTTTATTTTTTGGGAATGTAGATATTCGACATCTTTCAGATGTCTGAAATCTCATATGCCCGGAATTTTAGAGGTCCAGAATTTCAAATAACCGCATTTGTTTTGTACGAAAATTTATAAGGATATATGAGAATATTTTGATATGAACGTTTGTTTTGCACGATTTATTTACGGGAATATTGTAAATTTATGTAATGTTCCAAAAATGTCCTTAGCGGTCGTCGTATAATTTATATATTAAATTTAATATTATTTGAATTCATATAAAAATTGTACTTTTATTAATTTTATATTATATTTTTATGTCAATTTTAGTTTATGTTTGGTGACTAAAAGATTGCCCCCTATATTTGAATTAAAACAAATTAAGATATTATACCATTGACTAATGTTTATTTTATATCTAAATGTAGCATATAAATAAAATTATATTTAGACATTTATGAATGAATTAGTGCATACATTTATTTTTAAAATAAGATAAAATAAATGAGAAATAAATACTATTTGATGAAAAAGTATTATAGAACAAAATCGATGATGGACAAAATTGTCAAAAGAAGATGCCCTGAACACGGGAATCTTAGAAACTCCACCATGTTATAGGAGGCATCTAAATTTTTTTTTTCTTTTCTGAACCATAGATAGCTTGAATAATTGAGAGTTATGGCCACCATTTTGTTGTACTCATAAAGAGAAAAAAGACAGTAAAATTGGAAATGTTTGTCACATGTATCTCAATTTATTAAAAAGTTGTTCGTGTACCATTATGCTTTTTTAGTATACCAATTAGCACTAACATGGGTGATGAGATATTTTCGAGTTCGTCCAAAGGACAAATTCAGCCTCGCACCTACCAACCAAACCTTGCACCTCAATTTAGGCCTATGAGAAGTGAAAAACAAATTATTAGATATGATTGAGACAATGGCTGTCCCATGACCATCTCCAATTAGATGCACGTTCAAAAACATTATCCTTAATAACTATTCAGAATATACCTGGGTAGTTTCCTAATTCATGGGTGGTTTGTTCTAGTTAGATAAAACTCGCTCAGTTAACTAAAGTTGGTATACTAGGCTGACAACTTCAAGTACATGAAGACCATCCTTATATTCTTCCAATGTGGGACAACTTCCATTCCAATATTAATTGACAAAACCCAACACAAGTCTTTCTCTATCCCTAAAATCTTAAAAAGACGGTTATGTTTCTCATTCATTATACTCTTTCATGAGCAAATACGAGGTCTCAAGACTTATGATATATATTATATATATGATACACATACAAATTTGAGTGAATTATCGCACGAGACTCGCGAAATCCTAAACCAAAAAGTAAAAAGCAAAAGAAAAATTTAGAATCACTTTCCAAATAGAATTCTTCATATATATTACATATAATAATCTTTGATTTTCGCCGTTCTTCACAAAATTTTCCTTCAAACCCCTAATCTCTGCTCAATGGAATATCAAATCTCCCGCTATTCAAATCTCATAGTCGAACTGCAGATTCCTTCACCGGAAACCGAACAGCCTCCGCAAAATCCATTGCCGATCGAACAAATCGGCCTCGTCTTCACCTTCCGGAACAAACGCAGCTGCTTCGACGTAGCAGAGGACGGCGAATGGACGCTGGTATGGCAATGGCAAGACCTACGAATTCCACTCTGCGACCACCAATTCCCGGCCGCAATCTTCAATCGCGGCGGCGACTCCCTCTTCCGCCGCCTCGCCTGGAGTTTCGATCGATTCGAGCAAGAAATCGACGCCGAAATCGTCGCCGACGCCCTAATCGAGCGGTGGATTCAGATCAGAGACGAAGCGAATTCGAGAAGCTCGAGCAGAGTATTCGCGATGACAGTGGATTTGATTCTGTGGAGCGTCGAGGCGCGCCATGAAATTAGACCGGATGGAATGAGCGTGGCGGCGGGAGAAACCGGAATGGTGCCGGCGTGCGGCGGAGCGGTGACGGAGATGTTGAGGAGAATCGAAATCGAAGAACAGGCGAGAAATTGTGTGATCTGTTTGGAGGGATTGAGAAAGAAGGGGGAATTTGGTTTGCAAATGCCGTGTTTACATGTGTTTCATGGACGGTGCATACGAGAATGGCTGAAGAACAGCCATTACTGTCCAATTTGCAGGTTTCAAATGCCYACACAAATCTAAGAGAAGAGATCRGAAYTAATTTTAGGGTTTTTTTTTTGGTTGTTTCTTCCTTTTATTAGTTTTTGATATATCACCAATTTTTCTGATCGGTTTATAAACCCTAAACCCTGATTTTAACAAAGTTTCAGGATCCATGTTCTAAATTTTGGTTGAAACATAGTGATAGTCCCTATTAACAATTTAGTTTCTTCTATACTTAGTCATAACTATTCTAATTTTTGGTTTTTGTTGTTTTTAGTATTTTGGTTTTTGGTTTTCTGTTAAAAAAAAAAACGATGTATGTTTGATAACAATTTTTTTGTTTTTTGTTTTTAGAAGATGAGTGAGGATCTTCTCCCCCATCTTCGTGCTCGTAAAAATGTCTCCGAAAAATTATCGGTTTTATAATTATTTTTATAATTTAAGTATAAAAAAGTGTAATAAATATATATTAATTATTTAAAAAATGGAATCGGGGACGGGGATATGGTCGGAACATGCATTTTGTATTTTTGGGATCCGATCCTGCGGAAATTTTTGTCGTGAAATGTAAATATTGGAAGATAAATTTTAGAGAGATAAATAAAAAGAATTAAGAAAAATTAATGAAAGAAAAGTTAAAAGACAAAAAGAGAAAAATTGTAGAGAAAAAAAAAGTCGAGAGGGAAAGATATGTTGAAGAAAAAAAAGAAATTATAAAGAAAGAGAAAAGTTATAGTGGAAAATTTATAGATAAAAACAAGATTCAAAATAAAATTTTTAGAGAAAATAAATAAATATAAAGATAAATAAAAGTTACAGTGAAAGAAAATTGAACGAAAAAATAAAATACAATTTAAAATTATAAAATATTAAATTTTTAGGGAGATAAATGAAACTGGTCGGAAAAAAACAAAAATACACCAAAATAGACAAAAATACACCAAAATAGAGAAATTTAGAAATAAAAAAAATTTAGAGTGAAATAAGTTTTTTAGAGATAAATATGAGAAAGAAAAAAAGTTGAATATTTAGAAGAGCAGATGAGATTTTGAAAAACAAAAGCTGTTTTTGAAATTTTTTTTTAAAAATTATTTTTGAAAAATAAAACACAGAAAATTGAATTGGTTATTAAACAACCATGTTTTTTAAAAACAAAAACAAAAAATGAAATGGTTATGAAATGAATATTTTTTTTTTTATTTTTATAGTATAATATGTGGGTGGGAACTCGAACCCTTCATGTTGGATACATATACCTTGTTTTGGTTGGAATTGTATATATATTTTTATTATTTATTATTATTTTTGTGGAAATATGTAACTTTCTTTAAAAAAATCATTCTCAAAATATAAATAAAAATAAGTTAAAAGACATATTTAGTCTTGATCATTAGTCATGTACTTTAAAATTGATAACAATTTAACTCTTAGCATTAAAAATAAGATTAGATTTAACGAAAGAGAATGTGTACGAATTAATAATGCAAAATCAATCTATGAACCCTAAATTAAATAATCCTCTTCGACAGAATTCCTTCTCACCATTTTTATTTATAGTTATTACACACATCTTCTTACCATCGCATATTGATTTTCGCAATCAAAATTCATGGCACAAACAAATTATAAGCCAATAAATCCAACACAGGAAAAATTAGCCGATAGCTGAGAATGAGGAGAAGAAATATGACGAATAAGTTGAAGAGCCAAACAAATAGGATTAAATCGTTACTTTTGAAGGTTCAAGGATTAAATGGTTACTTTAACGAAAGTTCAGGCACTAAATGTGTTTTTTAACCATAAAAATATTTGTTTTATCATTTTTTTAATACAACGTGTGGACTAAATCGCTTTGGCTTGTTTTATCATTTTTAAATCCGTGAAGGTTGGAGTTATGCAACTCTAAAAACAGAAACATTCTTATTTTGGCAGACTTTGTTTCTAAGTTAGTGATTTAATAATTATTGCAGATGAATAATTTCTTTATATTATAGATATTTTTTAATTATAAAACTTCGCTTTAAGATTCTAAATTTTAATTATCATTCTTTTATCTCTTTTATCATACTTGATGATTTTATTCCCTATCAAAATAATAATAATAATAGGAAAAAAAAGAAAAAAGAAAAAAAATTATCAAGGCATTTAGGAAATTGTAAAACAAAATTTTGAAAACTACTTTGTTGATTTTCAAATTTTGGCATACATTTTGAAAATGTTTATAAAAACTGTGTAAGATTTTATAAGATGCTTATATATATTATTAGTGGATTTTAAAAAGTAGAAAGTGTCTAATTGATTCTCTGTTACTCTTTAAAAAACGAAGGTTATAATTTGGTCACAAAAACAGTATTTAATATTTATAACAACTAATTTTGAAA
>NW_019104624.1:27625-45210 GCF_001995035.1 Momordica charantia
GACTTCGCCGAGCCGACCTCCGCCCCGCCGAAGTGGGGGCCAATGTTGGAGGCGAATCCTGGCCTGCCACGTGTCATGATCAGAAAAGTGAGTTGGGTGAACACGCGAACGAAATGTAGAAATTGACTTCTAGACACTCAGGTCGGCAGTAAGGGTAGGACCTACAGTACCGAGCCGACCTGAGGTAAAGTCCGTAACAATGTCTCTTCCGTACCCGACAACACGCCGCGATTTTAGGGTGTGTCAGAATCCCTGTCGGGCCCAGTTTCTATAAATAGAAACTCTTGCCTTAAATGCACGGTACGCAATCCTAAGTAGACTCGGCAAGTTAGTTCGGACTAAAACTAACTTGCTCGTCGGAGTGTTAACTTTGTTTTGCAGGTCTCAAGAGTGTTCAGGCAAGGTGTGGGACCGTTGGCCATAATTCGTCCTGAACGTACCGATCTAAATTGTATCTGAGCTCATCAATTTCGGGCTCAAACATACCTTAAATATTAAATCATAAATTTGTGGGAAAATGGTACAAACCACCCCCTGAACTCAAGCATTATCCCTTGACAAAAACAATAAAATTGAAAAATGGTAAAACATAAACAACCAAATTAAAACTTTGAAAACAATAGAGACTTACAAAAAGAAAAAAGGAAAATCACACATAAATTAAACAATCCCACGTTAATCTCGGAAGAGATTAGACGTTAATAGTAAGCATTGAAATTTGGGAAAAAGTTGAGTTTGAAATTTAGGAAAAAGTTGACAGAGTTGAGAAGCTCTGTTAAGCGAAAAGAAAATCAATGTACCCCACGTCCCCTTGTGTTTGCAAATTCAACGAAAATCAATCTTCCGTCAACTATCTGCATCATTTCTCCAAAGAAAAATTATAAGTTTGACATCAGATTTCATTCAGAACTTTCATCGAACATGTTATGTGCATAAGCAGGGAGGATACATACCCGACCATTCATGGCTCGAATAGCCTTCTCGGCCTCAACCGGCGACTGAAATGTCACGAAACCGAAGCCTTTGGGCCTATGGGTTTTGGGGTCTCTGACAAGCCGAGCTGCGCATCGCCGCCATAGCCAAGTGTTCGTTCAATCATGGAGTGCAGAGAAAGGAAAAAACAAAACATATTGAAACAGAGATGTACCTTCAGACACTGCACCGAAGACTGAAAACAGACTCTTGAGTCGTTCGATGGTTGTGTATGACGACAGTCCTGGCCAAAAAAAAACATCCATTTGCCAAATTTTTATGGGAAACCATTGCCGTAAAATAATTTGAGACTTGAGATAGTGAGAGAGAGAGAGATCTACTGCTGATGAACACTTGGGAGCCGACTCCGTTAGCCATTGATTCCAAAGCCCTGGAGCGTTTGCCCTTTCTAATCAATTAGAAAGTTTAAGCTATAAAATCTCATTTTTATACCTATTTTGGTTCTCTGACTTCATTTTGGTGGTTGAATTTTAAAATGTCCAATTTAAATTAGTTTTTAAACTTTATTTTTTGAAGTAGTTATTTTGATTTTACTTTTATTTTACTGTCTAACAAATTGGTAACATGATTTTGAGCAGGTATACAAACCTTTTTTTCCTTTTTTTTTTTTTTGAACGTGTATACTAACTTGTTAACATGAGTCTCTATGTAAAATACATAGGTTGTAGGAGCGTATTCAAAAGGTGAATATTATTAGATGCAAAATAATATAAGAAATACCAAAATGATTATATTTTACACATTTAGAGATTAAAATACAATTTTAAGGTTTAGAGACTCATATACAATAAATTTGAAAAGTTAAAGTTTAACTATAATATACATATATGCATGTGTATTTATTTATTTGGTTTTATGTACCCAAAAAATTAGGAAAAAAATTCACTAATTGCTTAATTACAAGTAAGACCCAATTAAAAAAAAAAAGAATTCATTTTAGTCGTAGGTTGGCCTAATTGCAATGAGACTTTGAGAAGAGACTTTTTGGTCTAGTAGGTGTGTAAGCTAAGCTAATTAGAATACTCACAGTACAATTAAAAAAATCAAATTGATTTAAAACGCCTTTTTAGAAACATTGAAAGTTGCTTTCCAAAAAGTAATTTTGAAATGATCTATCAAAAATCACTTTCAAATTATTTTATAAAGTGTATTTGAGAGAATTTTTGCCATTTTTGTCATTGTCAAAAATCACTTTATTTTAAAATGATCATGTTTGACCGGAAAATATTGATTATTGGAAAGTCTAAAATAATTTTAAAATGAGTTTTGAAATATTAGTTGGTAGGTAATTTTTGTTGAGTTTCCTAAAATAATGCTAAGATTTTCCCGGGTATTTCTCACTATTCTTTGCACCCTCATGCGTGGTTATCTTCTTTTATGTCATAAGAAGTTGTAAGATGCTTTTTGGGCCAACCAAATTAGGCCAACAAATCCAGGTTGACCAACACACCTAAAGTTGACAAACACAAGTCGAAAACGCAAGCCAATCAACTCAAGCCAGACCAAACCATGCCAACCAATCCGACAAGTGACAAGCACGGGCTCAATGCCCCTTAGGAAGAGCATCTAAGGAATCAACCTTCGCTGACCAACTCGGGTTGACCACCCGAAACCATCCAGACCAGGTCAACCAACCCAAGCTGACCAACTCGGGTCGACCATTAAAAGCCAACAAGCCCAAGACGACCATCTCGGGCACGACCATCCCTAGCCTAACCACCTCAGGTCGACAGCTCGAGTAGACCAACACAAGTTAATCAACCTAGGTGGCTTGTCATTGGGGTAACCTACGAATAGCCTAACTACCATAGTTCAAAAGGTGTTACAGAAATATATTTTGATGGAACTGTGTTCAAAATGTATACTGCTGTCTCTACTGCATAACCCCAAAACGAGACAGGCAATTAAGAATAGCTCATTATAGATCGAACTATGTCCAACAGGGTTATATTTCTCCTTTCCGATACACCGTTCTGTTGAGGTGTACCAAGTGTTGAGAGTTGGGATGTAATTCCATGTTCTATCATATAGTCTTGGAATCTTAAGTCCATATACTCTCTACCCCCGATCAGATCAAAGTGTTTTTATCGTCTTACCTAATTGGTTCTCAACTTCAGTCTTGTACTCCTTAAACTTTTCAAGGGCTTCAGACTTATGTTGCATTAGGTAGAGATATCCATACCTTGAATAATCATCTATGAAAGATATGAAATACTCATCCCTACCTTGACTTTAACATTCATCAGACCACAAAGATCTGAATGTACAAGGTCCAAAGGTTCTTTGGCTCAATAACCTTTTCTAGTAATAGGTCTTTTAGTCATCTTGCCTTCAAGACAAAATTCACTTAGAGGTAAGGAGTCATCTTCTAACTCGCTTAGAAGTCCACTCTTAACCAATCTCTCAGCCCTATTGAAATTTATGTGACCTAATCTTAACTGCCAAATATAGGTATTTTCTTTTGGAGAAGTTATTTGCCTTTTGTGTTGAGTTTTAGCATTTTTTAAACAACTCTGTATTTAAAATTGTTGTAGTTATGGTTGGTCTTAACACATATAAGTTGTTTTCGAGTTTCTCAAAACACTTTATGAAATGAACACTTCATTTAATGAAAAGGAAATAGCATTGTTCCAGTAGACAAGAAATGGAAATTAAGTTCCTCTTTATTTTGAGAACTATATACACATTATCTAATAATATATATGCAATCTTGTCTAAAAACAAATTTAGGTCTCTCAATGCGATTGTTGAGACGACATCTCCTGTTCCGACTTTGAGAGTCATCTCCCCAGCATCAAGCTACCTCCAAGAACTAATTCCCTTAAAATAAAAACAAACATGGTTACTGGGCACTAAATCCAATATCCAGGTAGAATCATCATTATCCACTAAGCAAGTTTCAAGAACAAGTAAATCATATTTACCTTCTTTGGTTTTCTTCTTTTCGACCAAGTATTTCAGGTAGTTTCTTTTCCGGTGTCCATCCACGTTGAAATGGAAACATTTTCTTCTGTCTGCAACTTTGGCCTTGCCCTTCTTTCCGGCAACAGTAGAGGCAGCAGGGTCAGCTTTCACCCCCTAACTACTGTTCTTCTTCTTGTTAAAATTCTTACTCCAAAAAATGAATGCATAAATTTGGTTCTCGAGGTCGAACCTCGATGAAACTGTTTTAAGGTGACAACGTTTGCCTCCCTCTCCAGTCCCTTAGTTTTCATAAGAGACTGAAAGATCTGTAGCTCATTCAAGAGTGTGGTAAGGTTGTACTATATCTTGTTCATCACAGAATTGCTGCGGAATTGAAGTAATCTCTTCAAAAGAGATTTCAAGATAAAGCTGACCTGACTCCCCTCGTCTATGATGACCTCGTTCACTTAGCCACATTAAAGTAGACCATCAGGTTGAGAACATATTCTCGCACTGATGTTTCCTCTTTCATGCTGGAATTGTAAATGAACTTTAGGGCATCGTGCCGGGCTTGAATGGATGGTTGTCCAAACATGTCCTACAATGAGTCCATGATGTCCCTCGCGGTGACCATGCTCTCATGCTTATTGGCCAGCACATCAGATATGTTTGTCAAGATGTAGACATTGGTCTTGCCATTAGCCTTGATCCATCTGTCATAGCTCATCATTAATCGAACCATGTCTAACAGGGTTCTGTTTCTCCTTTCTGATACACCATTCTGTTGAGGTGTACCAGAGGCTGAGAGTTGGGACGTGATTCCATGTTCTATCATATAGTCTTGGAATCTCAAGTCCATATACTCTCCACCCCGATCAAATCGAAATGTTTTAATGGTTTTACCTAATTGATTTTCAACTTCGGTCTTGTACTCCTTGAACCTTTCAAGGGCTTTGGACTTGTGTTGCATTAGGTATAGATAATCATACCTTTAACAATCATCTATAAAAGAGATGAAGTATTCATACCCTCTTCGAGCTTTAACATTCATCAGACCACAAAGGTTTGAATATATAAGTTTTAAGGACTCTTTGGCTCTATAACCTTTTTCAGTAAAAAAAGTCTTTTAGTCATCTTGCCTTCAAGACAAGATTCACATGGTGGTAAAGAGTCGTCTTCTAACTCGCTTAGAAGATCATTCTCAACCAACCTCCCAATCCTTTTGAGATTAATGTGACCTAATCTTAAGTGTCGAAGATAGATAATTTCTTTAGGAGAAACTTTTTGCCTTTTTGTTTGAGTTTTATGATTTTTAAACAGCTCAATATTTAAAACTACTTTAGTAATGGTTGGTCTTAACATATACAAGTTGTTTTCAAGTTCAGCAGAACAAATATTCACAACATTTCTAGAAATGAACGCTTCATTCAAATTAAAGGAAATGAAATACATATGTTGTAACAAACAAGAAATATAAATTAAGTTCCTTTTGATTTTTGGAACTACGTACACATTATCTAATAATATATACAAATTCTTGTTTGTAAACAACTTGAGCTCCCTTACCACCACAGCTGAGACGACTTCTCCTATTTAGACCTTGAGAGCCATCTCTCCGACTTCAAGCTGCTTCCAAGAACTAATTCCCTGAAATGATGAACAAACATGATTAGTGGCTCATGAATCTAATATTCTAGTGGAGTCATCATTATCCACTAAACACGTTTCCAAAACAAGTACATCATATTTACCTTCGCTGCTTTTCTTCTTCTCGACCAGGTATTTTGTGCCTCCCCTTCCTGTCCCTTATTTTTCATAAGAGATTGGTAGGTTTGTAGCTTATTTAAGAGTGTGGTAAGACTATACTCCAGCTTATTCATGACTGCATTGCTGCAGAATTGCAGGAAGGTCTTTAGAAGAGATTCAAGAATGAAGCTGATTAGTGGCTCATGAATCTAATATTCAGGCGAAGTCATCATTATCCACTAAACATGTTTCCAAAACAAGTACATCATATTTACCTTCGTTGCTTTTCTTCGTCTTGGCCAGGTATTTTGTGCCTCCCCTTCCTGTCCCTTATTTTCCATAAGAGACTGGTAGGTCTGCAACTTATTTAAGAGCATGGTAAGACTATACTCCAGCTTATTCATGATCGCATTACTGCGGAATTTCTGGAAGGCCTTTGGAAGAGATTCAAGAATGAAGCTGACCCGACTCTACTCGTTTATGATGGTCCCGTTTGTGCCTATGATGTTATGCAATTTCGTCGCTAAAAAAATCAAAGCTCAACTTTTATCTACTTTACATATATTTCCTACTGCTTTAAAAAATATAAGGAATGATAATAGAGAAATAAAAATGTCATTGAACTTCAAAATCAAGGATAATTAATGTACAATACATACAGACCATAAGAAAAATATCAATTGAAAAACATATACAGTGTTTATAAATTATAAGTTCTTTAAATATTTTTATTAGATCTTTGAGCATCACGATTAGTAGACATTATATTTCAATCCTACACAAATAGTAGACATTATATTTCATTGGCATAAAAAAAAGCAACTTCAAAGTTCCAACATTTAGATGGTTCATTTATCAAAGACAAAATCATAATTCTCCATCTCCAATATCAAACGGAAACAAACTCCACTCCACAGCAGCATTCAAAAGTTTGAAGCTCCAACAACAATTATAGACATTGAATAGGTCAATCTCCAACAACAAACTTAACATCCATGGAAAGACAAAAGCACAAGGGGTCGTTTATTTCGTGTGAATCCGAGATTTCCGTTGGACGGGCATCTGGATTCCCACGTTTGTTTTGCGGGAATGTAAGATATCCATAAATCTTGAGATGCCCGGGTATCCTAGGATGCCCATACGAGAGGAATCTTACGAGTTTTGGATGCCCTTCTGAAACATAGGTTTCCAAGATTCCTGTGTTGAGAGCATCTACTTTTTTCAATTTTTGTCCTTCATTATTTTCTCCATATATTTTCTTTCATCAATTTTTTTAATTTTTCCTCAAAAAATTCTTTATTTTAAAATTTTAAATTTATAATTAAAATAATTCAATGTACTCATGCTCCAATAAAAAATTTTATGCTATTAGTATATTTGTACATTAGATTTACATGTAAAATAAATTGTAATTAAATTATATAAACCTTCATTTATTTTTAATATTTTGAAGGAATTACATTATTCATAATATTTATTATCATAAATATATAATTTTAAAACAACATTTTTTTACGACCAACATATCTGTGATATTTTTTCTCTGAAAAAAATATAATGTGATGATAGGATAAATAAATTTCAACCAAGATAGTATAAATTATATGATTGTTTTTTGGAAAACTATTAAAGTTGAAAATGAAATATATATTAAGTTAATATGAATTAATTTCTTCTCCAAAAGAACATATAAAAAATAATGAAATTAATTAAAATAAATATATTATATTAAATAAATTTATAAATTATATAAATATTCATAGGACATTTTTTAAATTTAAAACATTCTCAAGAATAAATCCTGCAAAACAAACGTGACTATCCAAATATTCCGGAATATCCTTATAAATTTTTCTACGAAACAAACGTGGTTATCTGAAGATGTCGGAACATCTAAAATTCCAGGCATTTGAAATTCCAGACATCTACATTCTTGAAAAACAAATGACTCCTAAATATCAAGCTCTAACAAAAAACTTTACATAGACGGAAAAAAAAACATAATTCACAAATTCTAACAATAAACTCTATAACAAACTTCAGATTCATAAGTTTCAAGCTCTAAACTTCATAAAAACTCTAAATTCAAAATTTAAACCTTAAAAAACAAAAATAAGAGATGTTCAATACTTCACACATTTATGGAAGACAAATCCTCAAGCTCCCAACAACAATATTAAAGCAAACACAAATCACATTCAAATGAACCATCCATCCACTCTAACAACACTACAGCCTCAAGCTCCAACAATAATATTAAAGCAAAAGCACATTATTCAATGCACCCATGCACACTCCATTATCTCAAAATACAACATCAAAGTCTCATACTCCAATAACAATATTAAAGCAAATAGAAATCACATTCATGTGCCACACAACTCCCCCACCCCCACCCCCAATGCATACTCCACACCCATACGTTAGAACAACAAAGCCTCAAGCTCCAAATACATAAACTCAAATATAAATAAATTCAAAATTTGTGTACCTTACTTAGTAAAGAACTTCCTCCTCCTTCAGTAAATCTCTGAAGAAGTTCTTCCATCTTGCAAAACCTTCTCTCGTACTCTTGGCACTGCATATCTAATAACTCTTGTGTTCTTGTTATATGCTCGTTTGATTGTCATTCAACTTCCAAACGTTGTGTCTCTAATATTTCACGTTATTTACTCTACAACAACCTCCAATGTCTGGACATACTCGTGGGAGTATTCAGTCGCCTCTTTTTGACTTGGTGGCTTTGGACCATATCCCATCCCTCTTGTGTAGGATGATCTTTTTCCAACAGCTGTCTACATGGCGTCTTAACTTAATTATCGGACTTCTTCCAACGTTGCTTCGATTAATTGCACCATTTTTTCGTATGACAACAAATATATTAAGTTAAAATTTTAAATTGATATTACCATTAAGTTTACATTATTAAATGAATACTTACATATAAAATACTAGTGGATTCATCGGTCCAACCCTTCGTCAGATGGTAGCGTGTTGCGTAAAACAGTTCAAAATGGCTCAAATACGAATTGTCTTCCCTTTTTCTATTCTAGTAAATTATTTAATAAAAATTAGAATCAAATCATAAATAAAAAAAATAGATTACATATATATATCACTACCAAAAATCACAACTTCATATCTTGTCTTCTCGATGAGATAAAAATGATTTTGGTCCGACACCATGATTGAATGGGAGTTTACTCCTACTCACTTTGTTTTTTACCGACTTTGTCTACAACAACAATAAATATACATATAACTAATTATGTTAGTTAGTAATAAACTTCAATTATTAGTTAATTACCTTCCATGCACTAGTCTCCCATCTGTCACACAACACAAGTTGTAGTTGAGTCTCTGTTGGATCATCTATATCACGGTAATATTTATGTAACGGTGTTGGTAATCCTTGTAGTGTGTCCCGATCTCGTACTTGATATATTCAAGGTGATGTTTAACAGTGATATCAACCTCAAATTTATTATGCATATGTAAATAAATAAAATTACATAACGTCATATTTATTTTAACAAACTATATGATTAATAGAAATATAATAATATATCTTACAAAAAAATCAATCATGGTATCATAAATATCATATGGAATATCCTTCTTTTCTTTTTTATGCGTAAAGGAACATTCAAACGAGCCACACGACCAATCTCACTGTTGAATAAAGTAGCGAGATATCCTATAGATTTGCGTGCTTAGGCGCTCCACAAAATTAGTATGGCACGACCTCCATTCGCATCTATCAGCCTATCTAAGGCTACTCCTCGCAATTCTCAACGACCTCCTGCTTTTCCATCAGAATCGCTATCTAACGACATTATCCCTCTAAAATTTACAAAAAAAAAAAATCACATTCTAATAATTGATCACAATTTATATTATATAAATATTTCATATACCAAATCACGTGTGTGTGTCAGAGTTGTTATTGCTTTCTTCCTCAACGTTATCTTTTAATGATGTTTTATCATCTTCGTATTTTTCCTCATCTTCATCTTCTTCATCCTCATATTTGTTTTCCTCTACATCCTCACCAAAGTCTAAGATTATCTCGAGCCTATCATTATTATCGAAAATGCTATTTTTCTTGTAATGAAGGTTAAAAAGAAAATAATGGTGATGTATCTATTAATGTGCGATTGTCTAATTAAAAACTGTCATTTTTTTCCTTTGTCAACCAGGTCGTTGTAATATAGTGGTAAGTATTCCCGCCTGTCACATGGGTGACCCCGGGTTTGAGCCCCGGCAACAGTGTTTTAATTTATAATTATTTTTCTAAGTCAGACTTTCCCTCATTAAACAGAGTAAAAAAAAAAAGTTGGATCATTGTATATAAAATAAATGTTTATGAAAATATGTCTTGAATGAAAAATACTTACAAAATACGTATCATTAGAAAATTACTTTACATCTTGTACAAATAAAATATATTTAGAAATAATGTATTTCAAGATCTTATGGGTACGACACAATTATTTATTTATTTATTTTATATTTGACGAGAAGACACAATTATTTTATATATTGTTCAGAGTGATGGATATATTCATGCTTCTACTTGGTAGATAACGTGAATCTTCATTTCCAAAAAAAAAAAAAAGATAAGGTGAATGTTAGTTCTTGGAGAATCAATAATAACTTCCTTGACATATTTTTGATATTTTGGACACTAATCCACAAACTACCACTACATTCCCATAAAATTAAAAACTCGACATTTTCATCGATATCGATATTTAAAACTTTGCTTGTAGTTGAACTTTTTCAAATGTTTAGGGTACTCAACCCAGTAAAGAATACATTCTATACCGTGAATATATTCCAACCAAAACCCAGCCCTGAGATCATTATCTTCACAAAACGAATCCCAAAAACTTGTAATAGAAAGTGGTGTCTACAATATTTTTTTGCCAACACAAGCTCTCAACAGACCTCATATGGAACAAATATATTACTTTTGACAATCTGACTCACCAAATTAGATTTCTTGCCTATGCTCCCACAAATATTGCCATAAAAAATCTGGCCTCCACAGTACTAGTGATGTTACTCAAAGAAGAGTCCTCTAGTAAAGATTATAAGATGTTTTCCCATTGAGAGAATTTTGCTCTTATTTGGAAACAAAGATCGACTTAAAATTGATCCCGAATTGGAAGAGGTCTATTTAGTGAATCGTGTCAAAAGACTCATAAAATGTCTTGAAGAAAACAGTTGGAAGTTTCAAATAACGTCACTGCAAATCTGTTTGCTTCAGCACCCAAGAATTTCTCTATTCTCTTGTCACTCATGTTTCTCCACAACTTATTTGGAGCATTGATTGAGAAAAATTGGAGGTTCTTGTCGAGTTGGCTGATGATTTTGGTACCCTTTTGGTTCAAACTGACAACAAAGTTTCTGTGAGGAAAATTTGGTTGATCTGAAGAGGAAATATGTGTCTGCTTTGAGGAGTATTTTGGTTTCTCTTGACCACATGTTGAGCTTCAAATTAGGTTAGTAGAAGTTTGTTTTCAGAAGCCTTCTTTGGTTTTCAGCACTGCTTCAAACTCTTTCAAGTTAATCTCAGTGAAGAAGAATTTAATGGATTTGTTGGTTATTGATGAAGCTGCACAGTTTAAGGATGTGAATCACTTATACCGTTGCAAGTTCCAAACATAAGCCATGCTATTCTCATTGGTGACGAGTTCAAATTACCAGCCATAGTGAGAAGTAAGGGTAATTTTGTGTTCTGTTAGAGTATTATATTTCAATGATTAAATTAGGCAGATTTTCATAAAGATTTACGGAAATAATGATATAGTCTTTGATAGCAAATTATAATATCCATGTTTACCATTAACTTATATACCATTATGATATTTAGAACAATAGGTATAAGGAAAAGAACTCCACGGGTCGAAATTTCATAGTGGGGCAAAATCTTACACTCGAATTTTTTACGCCTTATATTATAAATTTTTAATTTCCGTCTCCACCTCATTTTTCGGTCCGAGAGATGTTCTCGACAAAAATTATCGGTTTTATAATTGTTTTTAATTATTTTTAGAATTTAAGTATAAAAAAAGTGTAATATATATATATATTAATTATTTAAAAAAATGGAATTGGGGACGAGGACAGGGTCAGGACATGCATTTTTTATTTTTGGGACCCGACCCTGCGGAATTTTTTGTGTTCCCCTAATGTAGAGACATGAAAATAGAGATGTAAATAAACTTTTTGAAGATAAATTTTAGAGAGATAAATAAAAATATTTAAAAAAAAATAGTGAAAGAAAGATTAATGACAAAAAAGAGAAATTTTAGAGAAAAAAATAAAGTCGAGAGGAAAAGATATGTTAAAGAAAGAAAAAGAAATTATAACAAAAGAGAAAAATTATAGTGGAAACAAATTTAGATAAAAACAAGATTCAAAAAATAATTTTTATAGAAAATAAATAAATACAAATATAAATAAAAGTTACGGTGAATGATAAAATAAAATATAATTTTTAGAGGAAAAATAGATTATGAAGAGAAAGAAAAGTTATAAAATATGAAATTTTAGAGAGAAAAAAGTTAGGAAAAATATTAAATTTATAGAGAGAGAAATGAAACTAATCTGTTAGAAAAAAAATACAAAAAAATTTGGAGAGACAAATAACAATAAATATTCAAAATATGAAAATTTTAGAGAAAAAAAAAAGAGTTTGTAGAAAGAAATTTAGAAATAAAAAATTTTAGAGTAAAAAATAAATTTTTCAGAGATAAATATGAGAAAGAAAAAAGTATTAGAAAAAAAATGAGATTTTGAAAAACATAAACCTGTTTTTGAAAACTATTTTTTTAAAATTTACATAGAATTTCAAAATGATTTTTGAAAAAAAAACAAGAAAATTGAATTCGTTATCAAACAATTTTCTAAAAACTAAAAATAAAAAACAAAATCCGAAACCTTTTAAAATTGCATTCTACTCAGGTTCTAAACATTTAAGAGTGTCTCGTAGAGATTGCATCATGCTGTATTTGAATGAATGTGGCCCTTATTACTTTAGATTTTTAAATGTTTAACAGCGGCTGGATCATGTTTATATTGGCAGATCGAATAGCCTCCAACCTCTATCGAAATTCATGCTTAAGTTTTTTTTTTTTTTCCTCCCAATTTAGTTCGGTTATATAGTTTCAGATTAGTTTCTTATATTTTAACAGATTTCAATTATATTATTTATGTTAGTAGATATTAACG
Source organism: Momordica charantia (assembly GCF_001995035.1). Next base: position 40,508 of record NW_019104624.1, read on the forward strand.
TGGTTGATGTAAGGGACTAAATTAAGACTTTTTAAACCATAGAAACTAAATCATAATGAATTCATGAAAATTAGGATGAAAGAAAATGTTTGAAAATGGTACCTTTGTAAAATATTTGGATTATTTGAGTGACAACAACTACCTCAACCATATCCTTCTTGCTTTGTCCGTCATCATTGCTTTCCTCTTGTCCACCAGAAACATTTATGAAAGAATATAGACCAAATAGGTGCTAGCAAGACAACTGCTTTCATATTGTTTATCCATTGCAATGGAAGCATAAAAAAGCTGATTGCCATAGAATTTGGAATGTGGGACCTTATTTAGCTATTGTTTAGCTATCATTATTAACGTATTAATGATAGTTTTTCATTAATTGTCATATTTTATTTTCTTATTTTTCTTAACGAGGATTCAATCTTTAAAACTGGTCGTTAAATCGACATAGCTCAGCAGTAATTAACATATAACTCCAACCAATAGGTTGTGAATTCGAATCCTCTCCCCAACATATTGTACTAAAAAATTTTTTTCTTATAACGACAGTTCAAAATTGACGTGACATATTTTTTAATGACTGTTTATAAATGTCAAGAAAAATGTAACAATGATTATTTATAATTGTCACGAAAACTTTGTAGTGATAATTTTAATGGTCAATGTTGAAACTATCACAAAAAAATTATATATGACAATCGATTAATTGGGGTGGTTTTTGTTTTTGTCACATTTGGTGTTTAATAAAGATTTATAATGTCATGAAAAGTTTATGACAATTTTATGACTGTCACAAAATAAATTTAATAACATCGTACACATTTCAACAAATTCAATACATTGCACAATTTCATGAGTCTTTCAAAAGGACTTCTACCATATTCAGCTGCACGTGAAGCCTAGTTCAAAAAGTATTAGTGTTGATGAAAGATGAAGGAGATCAACTAAATAAGAGTGTAAGCTAATTAATTGTAGGTTTTTTATGCATTAAAGTGGAACGGGAATCAGACGTAGAGCAAAGAAAGGAGGAGAGCGACAATTGACCCTTTTAGTTTGGTTAAGATTGGGAAAATTATAGAAGAAAAAAGTTAAAATTTTAAATTTTTTTTTCTAATTTTCCCTTAAATTTTTTTAAAATCCAAATATTATATATATATATATATATATATATATATATATATATTTGGTTAAATACAAGTTTAGCTAATGAACTTTTTGAATTGTGTATAATAAGTCTTGTACATACTTGATCGGTGTCTAAACTTTCAATATTATATATGTAATAAGTTTCTAAACTTTTAAAATTTTAAAAGTTTACAGTAGCTCTTTGAGCTTTGAATTTTATATTTAATATATCTATTGGTTATTAGAAATATTTTAAATATTTATGGAGAGGTCGAGAACCTAATAGAAACTTCTAATCTTTAGAGACGCGTTTAACACAACGTTGAAAGGTTAAGAATCAAGAACAAGAGGGATGCTAGTATTCGGGAGAAATATCTCTATTTGAGCCCGAAATCCCTGGGCTTTAATAGGTAATAGATCAGAACGTACAAGATGAGCTATTGGCCGCTGTTCCACACCTTCTCAGACCACTCACGAGACCTGCAAAACAAAGTTAACACTCCGACGAGCAAGTTAGTTCTAGTCCGTTGAATGCCTTTGGTCGCGGAGATTTATGCAGCAGTTGAAAACATCGACATGGAGGCGCTGTTTGCAGCCTCGAAAAAGCTTCGCTGACCTTTGGGAAAGCGAGATAAGCGACTCTACTGCCGATTCCGTAAGGATCACGGCCACGACAATTCTCACTGTTTCCATCTAAAGGAGCAAGTCGATGGATGGACGGATAGGAGAGATAGGACATTAATTAACTTATTTGTTAATAGTCCTAAAGGAACAATATTTATTGAGTCACTTGATGCTTCATCTTTTGTAAAGAACGAAAAGAAAATGTTTGAGCTACTCAATGATTTTATTGAGGGCATTGGAGAAGCCAATGTTGTACATGTCATTGCTGATAGTGCTTGACCAAATGTATGGTGGGGAGATTATTGTTGGATACAAATTTTGGCCTGCCACGTGTCATGATCAGAGAGGCGAGTGGAATTGACATGTGGACGAAATACGAAAATTGACCTAAGGACGTTTAGGTCGGCGGTTAGAGAACGAGCTAAGAAGCCGAGCCGACCATAAGTAGAGTCCGTAAACGCGTTCCTTCCGAACCCGACAACACGCCGTATTTTTAGGGTGTGTTAGAGTTCCTATCGGGCCAAGTTTCTATAAATAGAAACCCCTTAAATGCAAGGTACTCAAGCACCCAAGAGGTCTCAGGAAGAAAAAGCGGTCATTCTGTCCACTCCGACCTACACATTAATCCAAGCTTGGAAATTTCGAGCTCAAACAATCTCCTTCAGTACAAGTTACAACAATTCAAGACGAAGCCGAGGTAAAATACGAGAAGACTAATAATGAAGGTTTTACAGTAAAAGTGAAGTCTGTTGAAAGTTTCTACTGCGACAAAGAGGATCTAATCCTAATATCTATCGTCGATCCAACACTGAAAACACAATATTGAATTCCTCTTTAGTCCTAAAAAAACCAATATGTTGCCCTAACAAGAGCAATGTATGAATTTTTTTTTCCGTTAATTTTGGGTGTTTTGACATGTTTTTTTGAGTGTTTTTAAAGTGTTGATTGGTAAGAAAAAGTAATTGTTACTTATATTTTAAAAGAGTTCATACAAGGGCAAAAATAGTAGCTATAAGAAATAATTAAAAAAGAAAAAAGAAACCGTTGCCTATTAATGATACGTGGACCCAAAAACTCAGCTCGATATCGTAGAATGCAATTGACTAAGCTAATGGAGGACCGAGCAGAAGACCAGAACTTGATAGGAGATTCATCAAAATTCTCTTTGACCCACCTAAGGACTCCAACCTCGAGTCCGACAATCGACCTAGGAGCCCGATTGCCATAATTACCGGTCGGAGCAGTTCCAATGGCCTTGTCCCCTGCCCCATCACCTATAAAAAGGACACTCTATCTCTTCCCTCAGGTACGCAATTGTGCTCCGAGAATGACTTACCATACCTTCCACCTCTTCTAACTTGAGCATTAGAGTATTTGTTCCTTTTTGCACGTCTCTTTTGTTTAAGGTCGCACCTCGCCAACTCATCTTTGTTTTCAGGTGGCCGACCTTTGGTCGTTTGGCAGAATTCTGCATCAACATTTGGTTCTGTATGTGGGAACATACATAAAAAAAAGCTCATGTGCTTTAAAGATGACAAACGGTTCCCAGAGTTTAAGTAACCTTAACCCCAAAGGCACACTTCGCTGAATTGAGCTTACTTTTATACTGTTGAGGACACTGAAGGCCTCTATTAAGTGGGTGATATATGAGCTCGTCTTTTTGCTCTTGATAAGCATATCATCAATGTAAAATTCCATTTTGTGACCTAGCTATTTGGCGAACATTTTGTTGACCATGCGCTGGTAGGTCGCTCCAGGTTCTTTAACTCGAAGGGCGTTAGTTTGTAGAAATAAAGTTTTTGTTCGGTGATCAAGGTTTTGGGGTTTATGCCTTAAACTCGTGGTTTGTAAATGTAATTTATTTCAATAAAATTGTTATTGATGTTTATTTTAGACTTGCATTAATCAAAATCCAATAAATTAACATTCGAAGTTATTTCATGTAGCCAGGATAGTATATATACAGGGTATATAATTGATATACTCTCGATATACAAGTGGATAATGTCTCGGTAATAACATACCTGTTATCCTCATCTTTTGATTTGTATGGGTGAGAGTGGCTCGAGTCGCCGACTAAATATTTCTACCATTTTAGAGGCGAAACTAAGTGGAGAGCTAGGAACATAACTTCACAAGATGAAATTCACTCTTCCCCCACTTTAGGAGAGTAGATGAGTGTTCACTTTAGTGCTGACTCCAGGACTTGAACAAGAGGCTCCACTCTCTCACTGGTCCCAGAGGGACTTCCGGTTATTGGTCGAACCATAATCGGGTTGTTCATTAGAGGAGCAGTGGTATTTAAGGAACAAGATGTAACACATGGGTAAAAAGGTAATTTGACCCATCTGTGGTTATGAATGCTCGTGAAGGATTGACTTGCCATTAATGGTCGTATATCTGTAGACACGAAAACATTCTACAGTGAAAAGAGTATATCGTTGGTAGGGTTCATGCATTACTTCTTGAGCGTAATGTAAAACTAAGGATTGACTCGCAGGTTTTTAGTGGAGAACGTATAACTTCTAAATTGAGTTGAATCACAAGTGGTCAATCGCTTCCACCGGGGATTCGATCCCTTCAAAAGGAAGTATATCGTTGGTTGGGTTCGTGCATTTTGATTTCGAGGTACCCAGAGTAGGCATCTATGAATGTCATTAGCTCATGCTTGGTTGTGGCATCGACTAGTTGATCTATGCAAAGTAAAGAAAAAAGGAGTTTATGTTGAGACAGTGAACCATGATGAGCGGATCGATTCCTGGAATGTCTTCATGCGACCAGGCGAACACATCGGCATTTACTCTCAAGAAGTTGATGAGGTGCTATATGATCATATTTGGCTCAAAGTCCTTGCAACAAAATCAACTCGAGAAGAGAGCACCATTGCACGTTCAACATCCACGGCTCGCACGAAAATGTCATCACCATTGTGCTAACCTCACAAGCTAATACCCTCC
>NW_019104624.1:45620-56967 GCF_001995035.1 Momordica charantia
CTTAGTGCCACGCTTTTGCCCTCTCAGAGCCACACACATCCCCCGTCAATCCTCGCCCCACGGGTGCGCCGCCTTGGATATTGCTTGCCCAACTCTTCACAAACAAGAAAATTATTTCCTTTATATTTTCCTTAGTTTTACATTACGCTCCGTTTCCCTTGCTTGATTAGTAAGTTGGGGATTTTAGGAAAAATATCTATTTTTATTTTCCTTAATTTATTTTATTTTTATCAAAATTAGTTTTAGGAAATGATTGTCTTACTTGATTAGCAAGTTGGCAATTAAAGTAACGATTTAGTCCCTAAACTTTCTAAAGTAATGATTTAGTCCCTATACTTTAAAATTGGTTATATTTAGTCCCTGCCGTTAAAATATTCCGTTAGATTTAACAGAACGTTAATGTGGATGCCAACTAGGAGTGATGTGTTCAAATTAAAGGGCTATCTGGCGGGTTGGTCCAACTTTGATGGGTTCGGTTTAACTTTAGAATGGTTTTAGGGTTTTAAAAGGAATAATGAAACTGAAGAATACGCTGCTCGTGACTCCACCTCTCACCCACGACTCATCTCTCATCCTTCTTTTTAGAATTTGCAACTCAAGTTGCTTGAAATTGAAAACCATGCAGCCAATTGCAGAAACCTTTTCCTCTTCTTTAATGAATTTCAAAGTGAGTTCCACAAACCATTTCTCAGATTTAAAAAGAATCTGTGTTTAAGAATAAAACGAGAACTAATTTGTAAATTTTGCCAATAATTTACTCAGTCATTGGCTTGACTTGCCAATATATTGGCGGACTTGCAGCAAATAAATAATCATCACTTTTTGTTCAAATTCCAAATCCGAAGGAGATTTTTGGAGCAGCGCAGTTTCGGACCTTCTTCGTTTCTATTTTTGTTTTTTTTTTCCTTTATATCGATTTTTTCCAGTTTGAGCCGCACCCCCAGACTTATTATTCGAATTGATAGTCAGTCTCTGTAGTCGATGGAATTCTCAGCTGGGGAGATGAGTTTTTCTTATGTTTTAATCTTTTAATTTTTTTCAACCATTTCAATTTCAAGGAAATTCTATAGAGAAGATGAAAGATGAATCATGGTGAGAGGTGGAGTCGCGTTCAGCAGTTTCTTTTTTCCTTTTCTAAACCCCTAAAACACCATTCTAAATTTAAACCGAACTGAATTAAAGTTGAACCAACCCACTTGATGGCCCTTTAATTTGAACAATCAGTCCTAGTTGGCAGCCACATCAACATTCTATTAAATCTAACCGTATATTTTAACTTCAGGGACTAAATCGTAACAAATTTTAAAGTACATGGACTAAATCATTATATTAATGAAAGTACAGGGACCAAATGTGTTTTTTAACTTGTAAAGACCAAGGGCCTTAGCCTATAAATAGGCTTCTACCCCCTTTGTTTTAGACATCTTGGAATGGAATAAAAATCAAAGTTGGGAGAGTTTTCACCCCAAATTGTCGTGTGCAAACCCAAAATATTGTCATCCTTTGTGTGGTCAAACTTTAGAGTGCTTTATTTTACCCTTGGAGCATGCTTGTTTGATTGGTCATCAAACTCGTGGAGTGTTTTCGACCTCGAGCAAAGTGAGTAATCTGTCTGCTCAAGGTAACGACTGCAAAGGTCCTCTAACCCTTAACCTTTTGGGTTGAAACCATTTATACGATTGGGTTCAAGTGGATATAGGCTAAGATCGACCATACACTTGAGTTCTCGTGTATCAAGGTCGCTCTTGTATTCTCTATTCCGAACTTGTTAACCACATGCTCAAAGCTGTTGTTCTTCAATCATTTCTTGAGGATATCTGCAATTTGGTTATTTTTGGCACAAACGAAGTATATGATACCGCTGTCTAACTTCTCTTTTATGAAGTGTCTATCAACCTCAATATGCTTGCTTCTATTATGTCGAACCAAATTGTGTGCAATACTGATGGCCGACTTATTATCACAATAAAGTTTCATGGATCATTTCCATGGAATCTTCAAATCTTTTAAAATAATTTCTACCCAAAATAATTTGCAAATGCCAAATATCATGGCTCTAAATTATTCTTTTGAACTCGATCTTGCAACTATATTTTGTTTTTCACTTTCTCCATGTTACTATTGAATGGTAATCTGGATTGCAACGTTTGTTTAGTGGGAATGTAGGATACCTGGACATCTCAATATTTTCGGGTATCCTAGGATGCCCATACGAGAGGTATCTAACGAGTTTTGGATGTTGTTATATGGAGCAATACAGTTCATATGACAATAGGGGATTGGACCGTAAAAGAAGAAGGACAACCGGGACAACCGACAGCTGGGGCCTACCCAGTGGAGAGCCGACCCAACCTCAGCGCCGAGGCGCGAGCCCTTCTCGGCCTCTCAACCTTGTTGGGTGTGTTGCGCTAAACTCGTAGTTTGTATTTATGTAAAAACAAATGTATATTCAATAAAGTTTTATTCAATCAATTTGTTGTTGAACTCATAACATTACATTGTCCAAAATCCAATAAACTAAACATCCAAGGTTATTATCATGTAACCGGGACAATATATCTATTGGGTTTATATTTGATCTATTAGGTATATATTTGATATACTAGGTATATATTTGATATACTCTTGATATACTAGGTATATATTTAATATACCCCTGATATACAAGTGGATAATGTCCCCTGAATAACCTAAAGGGTCTATAGTATCGATAAGGTTGGGTACCTTATCTTGGCAAAACTATGGATACAACCCACTTTGTCAATGTTACTATGACTCGATCCAAGTCGTTCGTATGATGACATGTGAGTGGGGGTATCCTATACAATGAGTTTGTATAAGACTAGACCGCGAAATAGCCAATCTTTAGATGTAACGCCGTTAACTAACAGATTGTTATTTCATAGGATGACCAGGCAACTCATTCTCAATCCTGAGTGGGTTATGGACTCCTGCCCGTGAGGGCTCTTCCTTTGATCTGTATGGGTGAGAGTGGACCGAGTCGCCGACTCAATATTCCTACCATTTTGGGGACGACACCGAGTGGGGAGCTAGGAACATAACTTCACAAGATGGAATTCACTTCTCCCCAACTTTTGGGAGTAGATGAGTGTTTTCTTAAATGCTGACTTTGGGACTTGAACAAAGAGCCCCACCCTCTCACTAGCCCGAGAGGGACTTCCGGTTATTGGCCGGACCATAACTGGGTTGTTCATTAGAGGAGCAGTGGTATTTAAGGAACAAGATGTAACACAGGGGTAAAACGGTAATTTGACCCATCTATGGTTACGAACGCTCGTGAAGGATTGGCTTGCCATTAATGGTCGTATATATGTAGACACGAAAACATTCTATAGTGAGAAGAGTGCAGTTGCGGGTCTTTAATGGAGTGACCGGTAGTTAACGAATGTTGATTAACTCGGTAAATGAGTTTGACCGATTAATCTCGTATCGTTGGGGCTTATGATCCGTAAGTCTATTAGGTCCCCTTACTAGTTCATAACGGGTAAAACGAGGATCAAGTTTTTGGAAGAATTTGAAATGTTCAAATTGCTCAAGGGATTATATATATAGTTAGTGAAAAAATCCAAATTCAAAGTTGGATTTTCCCACTAACTAGTGGTTTTTGAAGTGTTTCTTCAAGGTAATGATATCTATCTTTTACATGCTAGTGAGGTTTGAAGTGGAAGTCATGCAAGGATGCATTTGGTCTTTATATAGGTGATGAAGATCACTTGGAGAAGGCTAATGCTTCCTTGCATAAGTGCATAATTTTTTCTATTCAAATTTGATTGTTTTCTCCTAGCCATTAGTGCTTTCCCTTTGCTTTCACTCATAATTTGGTCCCACAACCGTGTTCATCAACCCGAGGATAGCACGGATTTGCCGTTGGTGGTCCCATAGTGTTAGGAGAAGAAATTATAGTGGAGGTCTTCAAAGGTATAAAGTTAATCACTTCCTCTTTACTTTTTTCATTAGATTTTCAAGCATGCTTATTTTAGTTAAATTGCTTCATTAAGTGTATTACGATCCTTAGCGGAAATTAGGTATCAGATGCCCTAGTTTATTTGATTTCTTAAAAATAAAAAACTTTTATAAAACTAATTTTTATAAAAACAAAAATTGAAATATCAATTTTCTATTGAAACAGAAACCAAGCCAAATTAATATCTCCTATTAATTGATCTTTGATACCTAAGCTTGATTAATCACATTAATCAAATTACAACTTTTTTTCATGCTTTAAACTTATTTAAAACTAATTTAAACAAGTCATATTCTCCATAATAATTAATTCTCAATTAATTATTATATTATATCTCATATAAAATACAATATTCCCTAAAAAACTGAATTTGAACACTTCAAATTCTTACTTCACCTAGTTCATCAATTTTTATCCTTTATGAGCTAGCATGAAGACCCGATGGACCTACAGATCATGGGCTCCAACGATTCGAGACTAACCAGTCAAACTCTTTAACTTAGTTAATCAACATTCGTTAACTAACAAGACTGTCCACTATAGCCTGTAGATGCACTCCCCTCACTATAAATATATTTGTGTCCATTCGATATAACTGTCATCGATTAGTTGATCCTTCACAGGTCGTTCGTAACCTCACTAGGTAAAAAAAATATCGTTTTACCCATGAGTTACATCTTTTCTTTTTAAGTATGTTGGGACTTTCTATACGTTAAAAAAGATTAGAGACTCGTGTAAGCGCACACGGTCACAAGTAACACTCGGAAGTAATCCAAGGTTGAATCCTTAGGGACTTGCTTTTCAAAACAGTTTTTAAGAAGTGAACGGTTCAAATATGCAATTGTGATTTAAGAAGAAAATAGTGGTCAAATTTTGTTGTTTGGGGTTTTAACTAACAAGCAATTTAATAAAACTCAACCTCCTTGTTTCCTACCTTAGTTTTGATGCAAAATATGGAAAACACACTATGTTGGGAAAATGCACCAGGCGCAATTTCTGGGGAAAATTGACAAAATAGGCCTCTTGTAGGGGCCTATTAAGTTTTTTAATCGCCTTTTCTCAAAACATAAGTTTTCTAGTCACTTGTTGATATCACCTACTTTGCCAAATGACCTCCAATGCCCCTCCTTACTTGGGTACCAAAAGTTTTTAGTTTTCCCTCCCTTACTTGGGTAATACGAATAGTCCGAACTTTCAATTTTCCCACGCCCGTTCCATCTTTATCGCACTCACACTGTAGCATTCTTTGCTCACTCAAATTTAACTTGTCTTCACCTGCGATTGAAATTACATTTCTCAAAATCTCGTTCTCGTTCTCCTTCGTATTTCGATTGCGACTCTTTAAGGTAACTCTGACCCTCTCTACAAGCGGTGAGACGAAGTGATTTTGGTAGCAGATTACAACGAAGGAGATTTCATCGTTAACTTTGGGTTAGTGCATTTATCTCTCGATTGCTTAAGATTTTCGTTTTAATTTCCACTATTTTAGCTATTGTTCGTAAGTTCTGTACGACCCCGATGTTAGTCATCTCTCTCTTTTACGATTTTTGAGGATTTTATAACTGCACATCTTAGGCTGTCGGAGAAGANCCAAAAGGTTTTACTGTGAGTTAGTAGGTAACGACTCATCTAAACTTAGTTTCGATTAAATTTAAATTTTTCTAAGTGGGTGCTAACCCGAAACGTGATCTCGTTTGTTGTATGAACCCTTTGACAAAGCTTAGTAATGCACTTTAAGACCTTGGGGAAAATTGACAAAATAAGCCTCCTGTAAGGGCCTATTAAGTTTTTTAATCGCCCTTCTCAAAACACAAGTTTTCTAGTCACTTGCTGACATCACCTACTTTGCCAAATGACCTCCAATGCCCCTCCTTACTTGGGTACCAAAAGTTTTTAGTTTTCCCTCCCTTACTTGGGTAATACGAATAGTCCGAACTTTCAATTTTCCCACGTCCGTTCCATCTTTGTCGCACTCACACTGTAGCATTCTTCGCTCGCTCAAATTTGACTTGTCTTCACCTGCGATTGAAATTACATTTCTCAAAATCTCGTTCTCGTTCTCCTTCGTATTTTGATTGCGACTCTTTAAGGTAACTTTGACCCTGTCTTCAAGGGGTGAGAGAAAGTGATTTTGGTAGCATATTACAACAAAGGAGATTTTATCGTTAACTTTGGGTTAGTGCATTTATCTCTCGATTGCTTAAGATTTTCGTTTTAATTTCCACTATTTTTGCTATTGTTCGTAAGTTCTGTACAACCCCGATGTTGGTCGTCTGTCTCTTTTGCGATTTTTGTGGATTTTATACACTGCACATCTAGGGCATTCGGAGAAGAGGAAAATAATACATAATCGGCGCCATGGAAATGAATCGATGAAGGAAAAAATAGTGTTATTGAAAACCAATAATACTGAGGGGGGGCTGATAATAAAATAGCCAGAGCGAAAAACGAGATCGAGAAATACATTGAACATGAAAAATTGAGAGCTAGAACATCGAGAGCTAGAATGATCGAGAGCGATAAATATCGAGAACGAGAAAATGTCCAGTGATTTACAATTACCATGAGTGTGCAATAGGAAGAGCGAAATCGAGAATCATTGTGATCGATACAGTGAACTTGAAAAATCCAAAGCTAGAAATATCGAGAGCTGGAACATCGAGAGCTAGAAAGATCGAGAGCGAGAAATATCGAGAACGAGAGAAGCTCTATTGATTTGCAATTATAGTGAGTGTGAAATAGGTAGAGCAAAATCGAGAATCATCGAGATCGAGTATCATCGAGATCTAGCATCATCGAGATCGAGCATCATCGAGATCGAGAAACATCAAGATCTAGCATCATCGAGATCGAGAAACATCGAGATCGAGAAAAATTACAATGTTTTACATTTTGTATTTCAACTAGTTGCGTGTTTCCCTTTCCCTATCTTCTTAACCCGTGATTATGTATCATGTTCAATTATTAAATTTTTGAATTACTTGCGTGTTTTCATTTCTCTATCTGCTTAATTTTTCATCATATATCTTGTTTAATTTGTTGCAGGTGCACAATGGACCATCAGTTGAGGATTAAGGAGAATGACCGCTTTCCAGCTCAAGCTACCAGCATGTCTCACTAGAGCAATGTCAACAGGCTTATCAAGGATAAGCTCACAGCGGACCAACTTGATATGTTTTGTAGAAGAACAATATTTGGTCGATTTGTCGACTTGGAGATGATGTTATACAGTGGTGTAGTTTATCACTTTCTGTCAAGGGAGGTTGCTGGTAGCAGTGACGAAAGCATGAGATTCTTAATTGGTGGCAACGTGTTGACATTCTCGAAGGATCAATTCATGCTTATAACGAGATTGTGGCGGCTGCCCGGTAAGGTGGTTCAGAAAAAGATTGGAAAGAATTGGTTGGGAAGGAAGTACTTCAACGATGAAGCCATCATGCTGCTTGAAGAATTTGTGGAGGTTTACAAGCAGACTGATTTCGAGGACGCCGTTAAAGTGACATTAATTTTGTACAGGAGCTTGTGATGATAGGAAAGAGCAAGAGCAAGTCGAAGGTTGACATCAACTTGTACAACCAAGTCGATGACTTGGACTACTTCAACCATTTGGACTGGGGTTCTGATGTTTGGAGTAGGACAGTTAACGGCCTGAAGTGTGCGATGAATGGAAAAGTTGCACTATACAAGAATAAAGTAAGAACGAACAAAAAATATCTAGTAAAGTATAGCCTACCGAGATTTCCACTTGCGTTTCAGGTAATCAATATGTATGCATACGAGTTTGTTGTTTGTGAAAACTTTTTTCGATGTGAAACTAAATTGAAATTTTATATTCAGGTGTGGATATATGAGGTTGTCCCAACTCTCATCACTCCCAGTGTCAATCGTTTGAGCGAGACCGCGATTCCCCGGATAATTCGGTATTCGTGCAGTAGAGTCGTCGGTACAAAAGATCTGGGGGAGGAGGTCCTTGGTTCAGCGGTGGTAAGTGATCTAGAATATATTTATTGTTGTGTAGTTGTAATGGTATTTACACTTCCTTATGTTCTTGTTATGTACGTTCAGTTGGTCATATCTTATCCACTCGTGGAAACGGAGCTGGATAAGGACTACCAGAGGTGTCCATTGGACAAAAGAGAGGTGGTTGATTTAAATGCGCCTGGATGTTCCACTTCGGACAGCGACGATGGACAAAATCCTTCCCCCATCACCGAAAATTTGGGGGCCGAAGACGATATCCAGCTCGACGATGCGCAGTCGTTGGAAACCAATGTACAGGCAGTGCCAGATGAGTCTTCGGATAAGCCACGTACAGAGGCCGCGTCCGAAGGTAGGCAATGGACATCGGTTGAAGTACTTCAACCAAGTACTTCTATTCGTTTGAATGTAGGGCAAAGCACGCGACAATCACCGCGAGCGACGTCACGCGATGCTTGCCTTACACAACGGGACAACACCCGTGGATCGAATGATAGATTCGAGGCTATGGAGAGAAGGCTGGATCTTTTAGCTTCGGACATGGCAGAGGTGAAGACGGATTTGGCGAAGGTCAAGTCGGACTTGAGTGAAATGAAAGTCATGCTTCAACAATTGTGCTAGGTAGCCTTTTCGTATGACTCGGTATAGTTCGTATATTATATGTATTCATTCAATCGAAGTGTTAAAACGTTAGTTCGTTTGCAGATTGATAGGCGCGGGGTGAATATTGGTGTCTCTCCGTCGGATACAGTCCACCTGTCACATCCATTGGTATCCGATGTTATCCCCGAGCATGATGCGGATGTTGATGACCATCAACCTGGAGGTTCCGATACTGGAAAGGATCATGATGTGGTTGATGCAGAAGCGTCGTTGCATGAAAAGGCAATGGATGTCGTAGAGATAACCATACACCCATCCGATCCTGAAGATGCTGAACTAGCCAACCCCACGCGTATTGTCGATTTGGTGGAGTTGGATGTTGCAATGGGGACACCCAAACTGGATGCCCATTCCATCTGTTCCAATATTAAGACGACTCCAGGAGAGGCAGACGTCACGTCGATAATTCTTTCGACGAAGCTGGTAGAACTCCAAATGGCACCTCCAATAGTATAGGATCCACAAGCAGAGACGACGTCTGATCCAACCTTCGAACCTCCTACCTCAAGCAACATTGTTGGCTCGTCTGGCACGATCCATGCGCCTCGTCAATCCGATCATATTGATCCGGCCCTTACACCAGCGGATAAGACCCTCACTACTCAACCTATTCCCACCCCTACACCAGCATATACGACCCCTACCCCTCAACCTATTCCCACCCCTACACCAACTAAAAACCCCCACCCCTCAACCGAGTGATCCCGTGGGTTCTACTAACCTCGAGTTAGAGAAAATTCCAGAATCGCTGGCAATCGTGCACTAGACAACTAAGGAGAAGAACCCCCCATGGCAAAAAAACGACCACAATCCAGTTTATGGCACCGCGAGAAGCCCCACTTGTTGTCAGCGGTTCCGCTGTTAACAAACCCACTAAGCCGAAGAAAACCGAACAAAAAACCGCTCCTAAGCAGTCGGCCATGAAAACCGAGGTATGGTCCTGCACACCCTTTTCTAAACTTAACAAACTACGTACGGTAAAAAAAAAATTGCCTCCTCCTTGTGTTTTGTTGGTTTCATATCCCGACGAAACAAGAAGGACGGATCGTAAGCGGACGTAAATGAAACCATTCAGTCCGGAGGACACGCGTCAGCAGAAGAAGAAGCAAAAGAAGGTGGATGTGGAGCCCGTACCTACTAGCTAGGTTAGGCCATTTCGTCCCAAATACAACCCATTGTACAACTTGCCGGATGCCAAGTTTAGGGAGATGATGCGTTGGGTATGGGACCCTGGGAATGACAAAATAATGCGCCCGTCCACAACATGGAATGTGCAGAGCGGATATTCCAGGAAATTCATCATTAACATCCTCAATCCTAAGGAGAACGTCGAAGACCTGGTAAGTGATCACACCTGCACGATTGACACGGTGAATCACGACCACAAACAGGCGAGCAACTGGGTCGTAGCGAATCTTATTAAGGATAGAGTTGCTGGAACCGGTCGTATTTACAAGATAAAACATATTAAGGAGGATGTCCGTAAAGAGTTCGGGTTGAACATATGTTATGACAAGGCCCATTAGCACGAGAGTTAGCATAAGCTATTGTTAGGGGCCGACCGGAGGACTCCTACATGCATCTCCATGCGTACGGTGAAGCGATAAAAATAGAGAATCCAGGTACTATTTTCCACATTGAGACTGAAGGTTCGCTTAACTTCAAATACCTGTTCATGGCATTGGGTGCCAGCATTAGAGGGTTTCAATGAATCACAAGGCGTGTAATTATGGTTGATGGCACACATTTGAAGGGGAAGTTCAGAGGAGTGCTACTAATAGGTGTTGTCATGGACGGGAATAATCAAATATATCCACTTGCATTCGCGATTGTACACAACGAAAGCGATGCATCGTGGAAGTGGTTTATGAAGAACTTGAAGGACATGATCGAAGACCCACTAGAACTTGTATTCATATCTGATCGACATGTAAGTATCACCAATGCAACAAGTGAGATATTCCCGGACGCATCCCATGCTATATGCACTTATCACCTAGGGAACAACATAAAGGCTCGATTCAAGAATGCTGCATTTTACAAATTGTATCAGGATGCAACGTATGCGTATCAGAAGTCACAGTTCACGTACTACTGGAACCAGATACTATTGGTTGGATCAGGTTCACTTGCCAAATACTTACAAGAAATTGGGATAGAACGGTGGGCCCGATGCTACCAAGTTGGTAGAAGATATGAAAACATGACGACAAACAGCGCTGAGTCGATAAATACCCTCCTTCGAGAGGTTAGAGAGTTACCTATCATTAAGATTATCGAGTTCATCCGCGACTTGCTACAAAGATGGTTCCACGAAAGAAGGATTCATTGGTCCACCCAAAACACCTCTCATTCAGACTATGCAGAGGAGCGACTTGCACTATAGTTTGAGAAGTCCCGTCGGTACACAGTCAAACTAGTCGACTGGTGCATGTTTCATGTTGAGGACGGTGGCTTGGACGGGACGGTTGATTTGAATGCCCGTACATGTACATGCATGGAGTTCCAGTACATGGGCATTCCATGTTCGCATGCAATTGCAACAGCGAGGCAAAAGAATATAAATTGCCACACGTCGATCGATCCATGCTACAGTGTGGACTCCTTAATTGGTGCCTACGTCGAACCAATCTTACCGGTAGGCCACATGTCGGAATGGAAAAGGCCAGTTGATTACCAGCATATTCCCGTCCAACCACCAGGACTTGTTAAACGTGCAGG
>NW_019104624.1:97979-116017 GCF_001995035.1 Momordica charantia
AGTTGTCAATATTTAGTCTTTATTGTTGATATTCAGTCTTTATGGTGTTTATTACTTTCCTTGTTTGTAGTAGGTCATTCTCCTATATAAGAAGATCTAAGTTACATGTTTGAATCAAGGAGTATATTTTTTACTCTCTCAAATTAACAGGTATAAAGTGAGCATACTTGCTCAAGCGATCTACCACCACGAGGATTGTGTCATTCCCCATCGATTTAGGTAAGCCCTCCACAAAGTCCATAGTAACATCTTCCCATATGCGATCTAGAAGTGGCAAGGGCTGGAGCAGACCTGCGGGGGCTAGCGATTCGGTTTTATGTCTTTGGCACACTTCACATTCACTGACATGCCATTTGACATCATCCTTCATTCCGGGCCAATATAACTCTTCTGTCAGTCGCTTGTAGGTTCTAAGAAATCTTGAATGTCCCTCGACGGACTCTTTAGTGGGTTTTTGTTGGGTGACGCGAGCTTTGTGGCAGTGACCCACCAGCTTCTCTGCAATAAAGAAGGGGTCGATTTGAACGGTGATGGCGTCTTCATGTGTGAAGGAATGAGCTCCCTCAATTGTGGCCGAAATAAAGCCTGTGCTGTTGCCTTTGACCTTTATCTCAAGTTCCATAAGGTCCAGAGGACACTCTAGAGGTTGCCATGAATCCGTCGCATCTATCCTTAATAAAGGGGACAACTGAATCGTTCCAAAGGTGGAGGGGAATATCACGAATGATAATCCAGCCTCCATAGGAAGGGACTTGGTGATTTGAGTTAATATTCTTCTTTGTGCTCCATTGGAGAAAACGGTGCTGGAAGGATCCAATTTCTTGCCAATCGGGGTTTTGGGTGAGGGTGATAGCCTGTGAGTTGTCCTTGCATATGAAGAGGGCTTTGTCAGCACGTATGGGGCTCAGGGAGCGGTAATCGCTGATCGACTCTTATATGGCCAGGAGGATGGGATGCCAATCATCATGGAACGAGTGGCGTTGAACAATAATCCATCGACTCCAAGCGAAAACTTCAAGGAACAGGGACAACTTAGAGGGTGAATCAATGATCACATGGTGTTGATGGTGGGGACGGGGGTTGTGTGGTGGTCTGAGGTATTGGATGTGGCTTGTTGGACGTCGGGTAGTCAAGGAGAAGGTTGTAAAAAACTTTCCAGCCTTCTTTGTCGATTCCAAAGGGAAGCATAATCCTGTTCTTCTTGCCATTGTTATCTAGTTTGTTAAGTTCCACCCAGTATCCTCTTTTGTTGTTGAGTTTCTCTACCCATAGAGTGTAGTCGTCACTCCTGTGCTCTTGGAAGAACTTGTGAGTGAGTGGAGAGTCGAGCAGTAAATTGAGGGAAGAGGTAAGCCAGGATATAGAGGCCCAAGTAAGGGAGAATGAGAAGGAAGAATCCCTACCAGATTCAATGATCCTTGCACGACTACCCCTGTAATGTTCATCAACTTTGATGGAGAAGGTTTTCCTTTCTACAACTACTTTGCTGGAAGGATAGGTCTAGTAGGTCATGATGAGTGTAGCCAGCAATAGAGAAAAGGTTGGGGTTGGAAAGGGAGGCAGGTCTAAAGGATGGAGGTTCCCTGGATGGCGACGGCGGTGTAGCAGGGGAGGGGTTGGGTGGCGGAGTGGCCGTGGGGTTGGGAGAGAGGAGAGGTCATTCCAAGAAGAAAGCTCTTGTATGATCCTCTTTTACCATGATATATTGTTTCTGGATTTGTTTTCAATAAATGAAAGGAGAAATAGGTTGGTTTTGAAAACAGCGACGCATTTCGGATGAGCTGGTGCTTCACACCATGGTTACCTTGGATGATTTTCTTAATTGAGAAGGAAGGGTCATTCCAAAGAATACGGCTGTGTCTAGTTGATCCTATTGCGTACATTGTTGTCCAACCAATATCATGATTGCTCCATTATCCATTTTACTTGGCTTCATTTTTGCCAAAGAACCACGTTTGGATTTGCCTTGAGGATGGAGTTTTTGATGATAGCTCTCTCCTTCCTAGAGCCAATAACCTTGATATTGCATGATGGGAACTTCATTGGACGGCTGACTTGCTCCCTGATGAGCTCATTTGCTCTATCATGTCATAACTTATGGAGGATGAGTAGTTCTTTAGCTCCATGATGCCTTTTTGTTGTTGTTATTCTGGTTACTTTTGCTCTTCTTCTTGGTTTTTTTTTTTGTGTTTTTTTTGTTTTTGTTTTTCCTCTTCTTCTTCTGGAAAAGGAACAGCATAAGCCCATAGCTCCAAGCCAAGATGTAACAAGTTTAGCGGTAGAAGGTGAGGGACATATCAAAGTAATTTGCTTAGCTTTAGTAGAAGTTACATATTCAATGTTGGGGGGAGGGGACTAACTTCAACCAAAGAAAGTTACGTATTAAAAAGGGTCTTGTATTGTGAGAGAGTTTGAGAAAGTCATGGAGGAGGGACTAACTACTACTTGTGGGATAAAACCAAAGAAGTTTTCTATGATTTTGATCTCTACTCTCATCAAATCAAGCTTCCTTGTTGATTTCTTGGCACAATCTAAAAGGCCACCAAAACGAAAATGGGTCCTACCATACTCCACGTCTATGTACACATAGGAGTCTCACTTGTTTTAGGTCCTCACATTGCTTTATTGCGTCAAAAAGGGGTTTAACAGAGCATAATGCACTAATATTTCATTGGGGGGTTCTCAAAATATTGTACCAATCATCATCGAAGAACCTTTTTTCTATAACAATATTCAAATCCCAATTTATGAATTCTATAGTAGACATGGCGGGAGTATTGGTTGATTTTTTTTTTTATAAGAAACCAAACTTTCATGGAAGAAATGAAATAATACACAAGGGCAAACAAAACCGGGCATATAAAGAACCCAAGCCCTAAAGAAAAGGGCTCCAATCCAAAAGTGTAACACCGGAAGAATAAACTACAATAGACCCTATAAAACGACGGCCACATGGAAATATTAAAATTAATAATGTCTCGAACCTCCTTCTAATACCTCTCAGATCCCCCAAGATTAATGGGTAAACAAAGGGTAAAGAGGGAGGAGTATCAAAGGATTTAGAATTAGGTGAGAAAGAGGGAGAGGAGTATTCCCAACTCATCGGAGAACGAGGCTAATGGGTAAACAAAGGGTAAAGAGGGAGGAAGAAACCAGGGAGGGTGGAGATTTAGCTGTCATTATCGTTCTAGTTCTAGTTCATTAAGAGCATTTTCTACTTACACAAGCTCCAAGTCGTTACAAGAATTTGTAATTTGAACTCTATTTTTATGGACGTTAGGATTTGACTAGACTTCCTACATGAAAAAATTAATGCTCGACTTTGCTAGCAGGCCAAGAGAAAAATTTCTGTCATTGTAGAGTTGTAGCACGCGCTATATATACTGTTGCTGCTTTTTAGCCAACAACCCAAGTAATTTTCTTTTATTGTATTGCTTCATGTTAGTAACAATCTCAATCCTTCATTTTCCAGGTCCTCTTTCTGGAACTTGCTATATTGATGCATATTTTTGGCAATAGCAATGTGCCCCATCATCTTCCTATTTCATGTTCCTCATTATTTGGTCTTCCTCCATTGGTTCATATACAATACCCTTAATTTTTATTCCATTATTATTTTATTAGGGTTCATTCTTCATTTTCTTCGTGCCATGACTGCTTCTTATTAAATTTTATCTTCTACACAGCTACCGAGCAATAGTTTCGCCCCAGTTGATGCTGGATACGTAATTATCTCTACCTTAATATCTGTAGCTTTTCATGAATTTGGTCATGCGGCTGCTGCTGCAAGGTTTATTTATTCTACCTTATCAATTCCAATTCTTTTCTTCAATGCACATTTATTGCAATAGTTATATAAACTAATTTATGTCAGTAGCATTACCTGGAAAAATAGATGATCATTATTTTAGATCTTAGAACGTAGTGGTGACTAGATTATCATTCCTCTTACTTGGGAAAGTTTATGTGAATGGCAGTGAGGGGATGAAATTGGAGTATGTTGCTGTTTTTATTGCACTCCTTTTTCCTGGCGCTTTGGTGGCTTTTAATCACGATGCACTGCAGGATCTATCATGCTTCAGTGCTCTTCGTATCTACTGTGCTGGTATTTGGCACAATGCAGTTGTAAGCCTTAAAATTGTTATTGCCGTGTTGTTGATTTTTGTTTAATCTCCCAATCTAGCTCTGCATATGTGGTGACTATAATTGCTTCATTAGTTTTCTATCTCTTAAGCTTTGGCGACTAAAGCTCTAAAAATTTTATCAGCATAACTGAATGTACATCTCTCTAGCTTTCTGCAGCTTCTGGCTTGATATTATTCTTCCTGCCGCTGCTTTTGTTTCCTCTTTACATACATGGCGAAAGTCCCACGGTACACCAACATATTATATTTACATGCATGAAATTATTACATAACTTCACATGAAAGATCTTATTTTTTATATATTTTCCCCTCTTGACTAATGCCTGTAAACTGTAATAGGTTTCGGATGTTCCTCTTACTTCACCATTATCTGGTTATTTGTCCCGTGGTCATGTCATCTTGTCATTAGATGGCATGCATGTTCATGGTGTGGATGATTGGATCAATCTATCAGCTCAAATAAGTGAATTAAGATTTAAAAATGGAACCCTTTCCACGCATGGTGAAAAGAATCGAATTGGCAATGGCAGAAAGGGATACTGTGTTCCAAATTTTATGTTGAAGGAAAACAATAAAGATCAGTTCACACATGATCAATCAACTTGTTTCGGGGACCTTGTCTCTTTTACAACTATTTCTTGTGTTAGTTCTACTGTTTTAATTGATGGTGATGTGGAAGATAGCCGTTCCAACAGCAAAGAGGAGACGTATTGCTTGAATGTCAATGATGTTATTAAGCTTAATAAATGCACTAATGGATGGGATAAAGCCATAATTAATGATAGCACCTGTGTATGTTCTCAGGTAAGTGCTTGATCTTTGGTGAGCAACGTGTACTTTTCCATGTTCTCTTGCTTTTCGTTCAAACTTGGATAATTGGACATATGCACTGTCTTTGAGCTCATCACATTTTTAAATTTAATTTACAGGGCGAAACTTGCCTAAGTCCAGTTCAAGAGCCAGGTTCGATATGGGTTGAGATTACATATTTGAATTCCTCTGACTGTTTCTATTCTGGAGAATATCTACTCCCAAGTTCTAATTGTAGTGGAACTTTCATTTTTGTTGGTGATGTGATTTCAATGGCGCGCTCAATTCAATTGACCATGTACCAACCAAGATTGAATGTCCCTTTTGCCACCTATCTTCCGGATGTACTGGAAAGGTTTTTATTGTGCTTATTTCATGCATCTCTTGCACTAGCTCTTCTCAACAGTTTGCCAGTAAGTTTTTATACACACCATTTGGAAATTATTTTCATATTTACTTCATGGGGATATCATTAAACAAGGTTTTATGATTCTTGAATTAAATCAAGTTTTACAATATTGAAGAACCGTAGAAGAGGAAAAGATGTTATAATGGAAACTTTATAATTTCCTATTTCTGATTCATTCTTAAGCAATGATTTTCAAGTTTTGTTCCCTTTCTTTTCTATAGATTAGACCCCAACTTGAGACTAAATTAGGGAGGAGAGAAGAGAAGAGATTAAGATTCATGACTATTTTTTTTTTAAACAAGAAACGGACTTTTCATTGATAAATGAAAATGAACAAAAATTGTTAAAAAATACAAACCCCGAAAGGGGTGAAATGAAGGGGAAAAAAGAAAATCAAATATAATATAATGGTACAACCAAGGCAAACTTAGCAGGGACATAGAGAACTAAAGGAGATCTAAACATTAAACCAAAAAGCCTTCCAATTAGAACAAATCATGCTAGGAGAGTAGTTTTCAAAGAGATTGGAGAGAGCATACCATTGTGAAACCTTGAACTTAGCTACGTAGAAACATTCGAAAGCCAATTGGCTTTTCCCTTCAAAAGTGCTTTGATTATGCTCGAACCATAACTTGGAAATAAGCGCTTTAAGACCATTTATCCAAAGGAGGCTTGCTTTAGACGGTAAAGATGGACCAAACAGTTGCTGAAAAGTTGAAGATGATATTGACTTGTCCGTTACCCAAGCAAAATTGAAGATGTAAAAGAAGAGGTCCCAACAAACTGAAGCATAAGGACAGAAAAATAACAAATGTACCTGATCTTCGCAATTGGCAGCACACAAAATACATATAGAAGGATGGAGGGGCATGTTGGGCAGCTTCTCTTGGAGAGTTTCTGTGGTATTTAAGATTCATGACTATTCAAACACAAATGGCGTTAATTTGGCTCAAAACCATAAAAGGGAACCTCTTTTGTAAACAATGTTGGGCATAATCAAGCCTCCCATTTCAAGTGACCACGTGAAAAACCTTATGTTCTTTAGATGGTTTGTCCTTCTATATGGCCTTAGAAACTTAAAGAACTTGTTGAGTTCTTTGTTTTTGAGATATCTCCCAGGTAGATTTGCCCATTTTAAAGGCCTCCTCACCAAGGAGTTAGAAATTGTGGGGTTTTTTGAAATTACTCTATATTTGAAGATCAGATACAAAGTTTCTGGTAATCCATCCAAACAACCTCCCAAAATTTTACTTTCGGTCCCAAGATGAAAGAAAACCAAGGGCTGAAACAAGGAGATCTGTTATTTGAGAGCTTTTTGATGACGATGATGTTAATAGGAAATGGAGAATAACATTATTAATATTAGGCGAAACTACTAAAAGGAGGGATGAGATATTCCGTGAAAACAAAAGGTTGCAAAAAGGATTCTTGGAATGATTATATAAACAGTCATATTACAAAAAGGATTAGCAAGGGAGCATGCCATAATCTCGACAATACAACAACCACCAAATAATGATGAGACTTCACCATCTTATCCTTTGAAAGGAGAACCAATCAACAGTAATATAGTATAACTGATTCACCAATAGCCTTAGGAAAAACCCAATAGATATCTTTCTTTTGATAACTAGAAGTTGGAACTTTGTTCCCTAGGGGGGCACCCGCGCTTGCTCCAAGATCCAAACCTAGGAGACATCAAGGGTTTTTGGTATTAAACTCACCGGAAGGTTCGAACTTAAGACCTTTTTTTTCAAGTCTTTGCCCAACAGTATCACGTTAAAGCTTCCTCATTGAAACTTACCACACCATCAACTTCTCTGAATTCGTTAGCTTATGGATATTTTTTTTTTAACAAGATACGAACTTTTCATTGATATATGAAAAGGAACAAAATTGTTCAAAGATACAAACTCCCGAAGGAGTGATAGAGAAAGCATGAAATAGAAAATAAAACATAAGACAAGACTACAAAGGAGAAATAAAGGCCTCCCAATTCATACAAATCATACTAGGGGAATACGAAGAGAACATATCGGAAAGAGCACACCATTGAGAAGCTTTGAATTTGGCCATGTTGAAGCAATCCAATGGCGGGCGACAAGAATCTTCAAAAATCCTTTGATTCCTCTCAAACCATAATTATGAGATGATAGCCTTAAAATCCATTAAACCAAAGTAAATTAGCTTTAGGTGCTAGGCACCATGTAGAATCTGAAAAATATTATTAGCAGCCTCACGATCCCACACCCATACTAATTGGAACATCTGGAGAAATAGATTCCAACAAACAGCAGGGCAGAAAAAGAAGACATGATTAAGCTTTCTTCATTTTCTGCACATAAAAAGCAAATGGATGGCTGTAAAGCCATCTTAGGAGATTTTCTCTGCAAAATATCTGCTGTATTGACTTTGCCATATAATAGAATCCAAATTAACATATTAACTCGTTTTGGACTGCCCGAACTCCAAAGAGAGAGTAGAAGAGCTTTTGAAACCCGCAAATCAGCTCTTTGATATGGGTATTGATGTATCATTCTGCTCAAAATAGCCATGCATTTGGGTCCTCTCGAGTTTACACAAGCATTTCCACTTTCWTAAACTTGCTTTGGTCAGATAGTTTCCTACCCACTTTTGTAGGAAAGATTCCCCCTCAGCTCAGGCGAGCTCCTTCTTCCTTAATGGTCATCATCTTTCTAGAGGTTGTTCTCCACTTCCCACTTGACAACTATAACACARGAGTTGCTGTTGCTCTCCATGTTTCCTTGTTGGACTGTTTTGTCTCCTCCAACCTAGATGACAACCACTTGAAGTTCTGAGCCATATGCTCCATCGATAACTTAAGAGTAAGATCTTCTACTAGAGCTGCACTTTGATTCCCACAAGTTCTTTACCGATAAGGTCCAATCGTTCTTCCAGCTTCTTCTGGCTATTTTTCCAGTTTTCATCCGGCTTGAAGGTGCTTTGATACCAATATGTTAGGTATATTTCTTCTTTTTCTCGTTGAAAGACCAAAAGGTGGTAAAAGGATAGTACAAACTGCTCAACCTATTTGAGAGTCCTGGCTTGCTCTCCCCTATGCRAACACAATTCAAAAGGATATCTGCCTACCCCACTCACTTATCCTCCCCTAAATACAAGGTATAACTAACTTGTCAAGGAGTATTTCTCTTTGTACTCTTCGTTGAATAAGCACTAAAAATATTTCCCTTTTACCCTTCTTAGTTTAGACGTTAGTGATTGGGGGTCTTTCACAATCCACCTCTATGATTAGAGATTCTCTTACCTAGATCAAACCTTCCATTATTATTTCTTGCTTACCCTTTTATCTTTTGATTATAAGGAACGTCAACTTTTTGTAATGTATCAATAAGCCACTTAACCATGTACCATTCTGAAAAGATGTAAATTTTTTAGAGTTTTTCCCTCCACAATCTTAATTCTTTATCAGGATTCACAATCTTAAAAAAACAAAAACATAAAGAAAAAATTTTGTTGCTGTGAATGAGGATTCTATCCAAGTTAACCAAGAATACTTAACATTTCAGCACCGTTTTTTTGCTTTATATGTTAGGTAAGAGTAAATTATACTCGAATTAMATAAGTTCACTTGCTTTTGGAGCCGAGTTGACAATTAAAGCACATTTAAACTAATGATCATGATGGGAAAATATGAAGTAATTATTGAACTTTCWTTATKATTGTGTGTATATTTATAGGTATATTATTTGGATGGTGAATCTATTCTGGAGATAATTATTTTCCAGCTCACCTCAATGAGCCCGAGGAACAAGGAAAAAGTTCTCCAATCTTTTCTAATGGGAGGAACATTCATCTCAATCTTGTTACTGTTGGGGATTTTCTTCCATTTATTTGTCAGCTAATGGTAGTCTGCAACAGAGGTTTTGGTTTCTTTTGAGCATAGTAAGTTGCTACTAATTACCAATTGCATTTGTTGGTAAAGACTATTTTTACTATTCATATATATAGAATAGAAAATTTTTGTACTACRTCCAGAATTTTCTTTTTCTAGAAAGGATGGTGTCCCAGGGTTGGGATATATGCTTATTTATGTTAATTATGAATTCATTAGAAAAAGAGAGGACGTAGGAGATGGGATATCCTCAAACAGCCAAGGGGATCACAAAAAGGAATAATTTATTAACTCAAGAAAGATGTYGATTAATGAAGATTGTTAGATATTGTTAGATAGTTATCATACAAAAAGATCAGTGTTAGTTGCTACTTTCATTTCTAATCACTTTGAATTTCAMACACTTTTAGACAATTTGAGAAGTTGGGACTTGGTACTATCAAAATTAGCTTCTATTCTGCACACCCTCCCCATTTGCTCTAATTGCATCAAATACAAACCCCACTAACCGTGGCTGACATCCAACAGAAATAAACTTTCTTACTAAGCCTATGTGTTACCGTTACATATGTAATGCATATAGCAGGCCTAGGTGTTACCTTATCATCTTAAGCAACACTATTTTGAGTAACGGCACCTAGTTCAACAGAAGAACCTGCTGCCTCTTRAAACCAAGSGAGCCTCATCTTATTMAATTTTGTAGGAAAACCTTCAACCACCACTACAAGAAATATCACCATTTATAGCTCTTTGATATAGCCTTTTAGAAATAGGCTATGACAAAAAAGCCGGGAAAAAAGGTGGAAATAAAGCGTGCTGAAAAATTTCGAATCCCGGATGAAAAAAATTAGTGTTACCCCTCTCCTTTCCTCTTCTATTCTCTCCAACCTTTATAAAGGCCCYAATCTTTCCAACCTTCGTAAAAGTTTCTCTTCTCTCCTTTCCAACCTTCGTAAAAGCCATAATCTCTCTCTTCTCTTTGGGAAAATTTATCTTCACTCCTTTTCCCTTAAATATTTCTCTCGCGCTCCCTTCTTTTTCTTCCTATTTGGCTGCTTAACCACCTTAGACACTTATCTTCACCGCTCTGTAAAATTGTCTTCACAATCATCCAGCCGTTGGCATTTTCGTTTGGTGGCAAGTTGAAGAGTGGTGGCTGGTCGGAGGAGTTGTCCAGTCATTGGTGTCTCTATTTAGTGGGGAGTTGACGTAACAGAACTAGAGCAGGACAGTTCTTCAACATTTGTTTTATCTCCTTTAATCTCTTGCTCTACATATTTATAAATAAGTTGTTGGTGAAATATTAAAGAGAAACCCCCCAATATGATTGAATTTCCTCCCATGTAGTCACGCACAAAACTTTTCACATACTATCGACTTCCAAAAGCATTGTTTATTGTGCCATTCTGTTCACATTTTTCCCTAATTTCTTCTCATTTCATTCTCTGTTCATCTCTGTAATTGCATTTCTGTTTATGTTTTTAACTTTTTATTAAACTTATCCTATAAAATTTGAGTTTTTGATGTTTCCTTTTTCTTTGTAAGTTTCCATTTCTTGAGTTATCAGTTTATCTTCTTTTTTTTTTTCTTTAAATCTTGTTTTGTTTAATTATCATGGATTGTTATTAGGCCCATTATAATATTTTACTATTTCAAAATGGCTATAGGCAGKGTTCCAATTCTCCTTCCAAAAGTCCAAATGTCCGTTCCAGTGAACAGAAAATTAGGTTTCTAGCCAAGGGTTAAAGTTAAAGGCACATTCTAAACCTGTGGAAATACAACTGTTAAGTATCCACCCCTTTTTTTAATGGACGCTCTCTCCTCTCTCCTCCCTCTTCTCTCCTTTATGGTTTCATATGAGTCTTTCARGCAATTTTCTATGGCTTYATGTGAAAGATATTAGTCAAAAAGAGGTTTTGCCATTGAAACTTTCACAGTTAGCTTGGTTTGAGGATCAGATGATTCAGTTGATGCAGTTGTTGCAGTATTTATTTTCTAATTAGAAAAGAGATGAATTTTGTATGTGTAAGATTACAAAATCAAAGTATGATGCAAGACGGCATGTCGAACTGGTGGTTTGGTTGCCAACTGTAGGAAGGAAAAGGGGGTTGTCATTGCTGCTAGATCTGGAAAAAGAGGATGTTTATGGATTTGAGCGAGCAAAAGAAGTTGTTAAGGGAAAGAAACTTCAAGGTCATTGGAAGCTTTGAGGGTAAAAGAATTTTGGAAGATAGGGCTATCTTTTGCGGAGATTCTTGAAGGGAAAAACAGGGAAAAACAGAAGGAATATTAGAGAAGAAGACGAGGCTATGTTCAATGGGAAAGGTGTGAAAGTCTTTGCTACAAAGGGGGACTCGAAGCATTTCAAGAATTTGAAGCACTATTGGGTCAGAAAGGAGACTGAAGTGTTAGAGATRGATTGGGAAAATGTCATGGTAATCACAAGACTTGTGCACATGATAATTGGACGAAAATAGCAGATGATTTAAAAGAAAAATTCTCTCAAGATTGTCAAGTTAATCCCTTTTTTGCTGATAAGAGTTTGATAAGGTTTGAGGATGGTAAAATGCTAAATTCTAACTAGCTCAATGGCAAATGGAGAAAATTAGGTGACCTTCACGTGAAGCTAGAAAAATGGAGTTTTGAAGATTATAGTAGAAATGAAGTAATGGTTTTTTATGGAGTTTGGGTTAAAATATGTGATTTACCTCTAGAATATTGAAACAAGCATTGTTTTCAAGCCATTGGTGTCCAGCTTGGTGGATTAAAGAAGATTCATCATAAACTCTAAATTTGCTAGATTGCTCAGAGCCTCAAATTAAAGTGGACTTGAACACCTGTGGTTTCCTTCGAGCCTCAATAGACAYACATACGAAATTTGGAGTTTTGTTGTTCGTGTGGAAGCCTTGTTTAAATCTGTCAATCAACAAAACTTGAATTATATGAAGCTTTCGATTCAAGAGTCTTCAAASGAGATGGATCTGCAAAGGTTTCACTAAGTTTTGGTAGATGAAGAGTYATTGGTTAGAGGTGAGGCTGCTTTTAAGAAGAAAGTGGGTAGGGAAAAAGGAGTCATTAATTCGAAAAAGACTTACCATTCATTGGAGAAGTTTCTGAAAAAAGGAAACGATAGCCTCGATATTTATTGCAATAGGTGAGACTATCCCTAATTTTGATCCGGATATTTTGCGGAAGATTTTCGAAAGAGGAAACAACAGTCTTGAATTTTATTGCGACAGGTGTGAGCAGCCCTAGAATTGAACTGGATAAATTGTGAAGGAGAAATTTTATTCCTCCCCCTACCCTTTAATTATTCAAGAAGGAAGCCTTTCTCGAAATTTTCTGATGAAGTGGAAGCTTTAAGGACAATTGAATCACTCCAACTGAATTAGGAAATTGCACTAACGATGAAAGAGAATTAAATCCGAATGGCAAAAGCCTCAATCCTCAATMTTTTTCGGTTTTGAATTACGAAAAGTTGTCATTTAACGTGGAAAGAGAAATATTTGGTCTTGATTTTCTAATGATAGCTTGTCTAAATCAAACCAATTTAGAAAACAATTTTAATGAGGAAAGAGAAGGGATTCGGAAGGGYAATCAGATACACCATCCTAATTTTTGTATGTTATCGATTCAAATAAGGAAAAAACATCCTTTCAGGTCCACCCGCCTCTCTCTCTCTCTTGAATCCATTAGGACAACCAATGCTGGAATAAAGAAAGGCTAGGTGGATTCTTTTCTATTCAGACAATGATAATAATTTTAATATCAGCACTCTACACCWTTTTTGGAAGATCATTTGACTTGCTCAGAAGACCTCTCAGATAACTCTTTTGCAGAAGATTTTATTAATTTCYTTGGATTGAACAATGAGTCCATTGACCTCCATTCTGATCTGGAACAAGGTAAGGTTGTCGGTGTGCCTTCAGATGTTAAAATCCCAAGTATGGAAGAGGCAATGTCAATTCCTCCATATTTTGYGGCTGTAGGGTTAACTCTTGTCCCTATTTATAATCCTCCTTGTTAGTTTTTTCTTCGAGATTTTCTAAAATCGTTCTTAAGATCAAGAAACTCTTTTTAAATTTTGTTCAGACGAAATCTTTCTTCAAGCAACTAACTTGCAGCAAATGTCTTTGATGAAATGTTCATTAGGTGCTACCAATGTAATGATTTGTAAGGTTTTTGAAGATTCTATACGCTTAAATCAAGAGTTCTACTCTTTTTCTAATTCCTGGGGTTGGATGGTCGTGTCTCTTCATCTTTCTTGAAGATTCATAGGTCTTTAAGTTAAAGTTTTAAAGAAGTTGGACTTTTAATGACTACTTTTTGATGGAAGTTTGAGTGATTCAAGGGTTTTGGAGTTGCAATTGTAAGGATTGTTTGCCTTGGTTTCACTCTTCAATGATGCTCTCACTACAAAAGTTTTGGTTCAAGTTTTAGTGGAGTTGGGTGATTTGGTTGTTTAGGTAGGTCTCAAAGGAAGGAGTTCACGAGTCCTGCGATCTTGGCCATTCGTCCTCCTTGAGTCGGGTTATTGCTGCTATGGAGGGAAGTAGTCACTCATTTTTGGAGTGACAAGCTCTGTTGAAGAAAGTTTTGAAAGTCTCCGCCCTTTCAGATTTTTGCTATGGCTTTAGATTCTTTAGCGTCGGTTTTGCATTTTGATGTTTGTGGTCTTGGTCTATTGTTCTATTATCTTGTATTTCTTTAGCTTTGTTCCTTGTTTTTTGTTTTTCCTCTTTTTTCTTCCATTAGGAGTTTGTATTTTGAAATTTTTCCTCTTCATATTATTAAGGAAAAGTTTGTTTCTTGTTCAAAAGAAAAGAAAAATGGCTCCAGACAGAAAATGAAAATAAGATTGGTAATGTGAAAGGGATACCAAGAATTTAGGTCTCAAAACCCAACCCATTTGAATATTGGTTTCCTCCTTGAATATTGCAAAAAATTTTTAGCTCAAAAGAAGGATGTTCAAGCTTTGAAAGCAACTTTCTCAATACATTGTCCCAATTGAGTTATTTATTATGCAAAGTCTATATGGGTAAGTTCTGATCTGCATATTTCGTTGATATTGCTGCCACCGACCATGCTTTTCTTTTTTGAATTCAACAACATGTAGGGGTGGGGATAAACTAGAAATGTAATACAAATCATATGAGATACTGATTATTTAAAATATTCTTGGTCAATTTTCTAAGTAAGAACTTGTTAATGACTTAATGTGAACCGAACGAAATGGATGGAATTAACCAAAAAATAGTGGACAAAGAGGGAAGGTAAAAACAGAACAGAGGTGTYTCTTTAAKTGCAAGGGGATCACGTGACTGTCACTCTACAAAGTGATTTTGGAAAAAGAAAGTAGAAAATATAGAAAATAAAGCTTCTATATGTGGCTTGCTTTAAGCATGCAGTTGCAGGCTACTTTGTGGGAAAATAATATGTCCAAAATTTGAAAAAGGGAATTTATGGGATGATAAAAATGCCTACAAAGTTTAGTGGGAAATCTCCATTTAAAACCAGAATTGAGATTATTAGAGGTTGCATTTAGTTATAACTTATTTCTAACTTTAAGCTTTATGACAAACTATAATATACAAAAGAATTGAAGTGAAATTAACTTTATTTTCAGTAGGTTGCATTTAGTTCTAACTTGGGCTTAGTGACAAACTAT
Source organism: Momordica charantia (assembly GCF_001995035.1). The sequence goes on from NW_019104624.1 coordinate 112,886, forward strand.
AATGTATAAAAAAGTGAAGTAAAAATTTTCTTTTAAGAAGGTTGTGGCTTTTTAACTGATTCATTGATGTTTGAATTGAAGTACTATGTTGTTTCTTTATATTGGACAAAAAGAAGAACTCTATGAGGTAAGACAGCTGTAAACAAGGATTAAAAAAATCATAAGTTATATTTACAGAAGGAAAATAGTTTTTCTAAATTCCATGCAATAAAAACAACACTTTTTTAGGTTATTCCTATAACTTCAAATCCTTCTTATATTATATTCGTTTAATTACTAGTCCATAGCCATTTCTAGCCACTTGCATATATTTGTTTATAAAGCAATATTATTAGAGCTCATCAAGAAGTTAACCTTAGAAAATATATAGTTATGCTTGCTTCAGATTTTATGGAAGATTGAATCTTTAACCTATTCTTATATGGCACTGCCTCACATTTGTATTTATTAGTCTGGCAAACTTTGGCTTCTTAATTTTGGCCATAGATTAGGAGTATGTTTAACTTTTTGCCATAGCCAAAAGTATTAAATATATAGTTTTGCCATGGCCGTTTAGTGGTTGATCTAGTTTAATATGTGAATATTATGTTGATTTAATTTACTTTTGGAGCTCTATTTATGTAATTACTTGGGACTTGRTGACTTGTCTGTTAACAATTTCAATGGATCAGTGCCTATGTTTCTCGCTAGAATGTTATAACCACCCTTCTCACTCCCTGCACATGTGAGCTTGAGTGATTTATTTTAATTGTAGTTTTGCTTTTTGTGTTAAACTGCTATGAATGTTCCAATATGCACTTCAACTAACATTTCATTACATGGAATGGCCAAGATGTAAGACAAGTCCTTCATTTAAACTGGTGTAAGTAGTGACTGTTGTTTAATTTTCATAGGATTTTGTACAATTTTGTCTATGACTGATGCAAAATACAAAGAGGTTTCATTTTCGTAGGATTTTGTAGAATTCTATTTCTCCTTTTTAAGTTTTTTTTCCCCTATCTTTTTTGTATAAGATTTGTTTTAAAATTTATTCTCCTCTCATTCAGCCATAGAGGTGTTTAAAGGTTAGATCTCACTTTTTTCAAGTTCATGAAAAAAAATTGCTCTAGTTTATTTGATATGGCTTTTATTGCTATGAACTTGAAATCTTTAGAGAAAAAATAGCAAATATTTAAGGTTGTACTAATGTAACTCTATTATTGTATTCATTCCAGTAAGGTAGATTAATTTGTCRTAGAAATTATGTATTTGAACTTTTTGGTATTTATTTGCATATTTTCATTACACCACTTCTGATTGTAGATTTTGCTTTTGATGGAGGTTCTTGAGCAAGTTGTTTAGGATGTTGTCTATGTATTGCATTTTAAAGAGGCCTATGTATTGGAATGTTGTCAAGGTTCTTCAGCAGATTTTGCTTATGTTTATTTTAGATAGAAGAGGCCTATGTATTGCATTTTAACATATGCTTGTATTAGATAACCAAAGCAACTGCAGTATTGTATTCTGAAGTTGGGGGTGCTGGAAAAGCTGGTAACAACATTGGAGGTTCCATTGCTTCGGGTGGTTCGTTTACAGTGCAGCAGAAGGCTTTAACAAGCTCCGCGGAATTGCAGCAGCAGCTTCAGTAGTAAGTAATCAAAATCAAATGCTTCATTTTCTATTAATACTAACCAAATACATTTTCAGTTTGGAAGATTTAAACCATAATAGAAACTAATAAATGTTTGTTTTGATTCGTTTAGTGTCATAAGAAAGTACTTTCAAGTTATGAGTACATAGAACGAGGGAGCAGGCAAAAGCTACTYGGAWCCATCTTCAATCACAAGGATTAAGTTGTGGGCAAAAGAACATGAAAAAAAAAAAAGGATGAACAATGAGTGAATGCGGAAGACGCCAAAATACTAGTAAACTTCAATTGAACGAATTTTTTTCATTTAGAAGAGTTAGATTTCTTAATATTTATAATTACTGTAAACTTGGTTTATTGTTTGTTTGTGTGTAGTGTTTAAAATTTTTAGGAGATTTAGAGTTATTTGTAGTTTGTGATGTTTCAATCCATATTGTAGCCCGTCGAATTTGGTCTGTAATTATGTGYATTGAAGAAGCATAGTTTAAGAGTATTGTTAAAAGTTTAGGAGAGTTGAATGACATGTATGAGGATTGGTTGGGCTAGGCTTTCACAACAAAGAGAATTAAAGAATAAAGATAATTAAGGTGAGTTGCTTCGAACACTCGTTTTAATAAATGGCCAGTAGTATCATAATTTGCAAAAACAGTCGATCAAAATTTCAGGTATTTTTCAACTTTACCTTTATTCTACTTTTAAACTTCACTTAAAACTATTTAATTTGAGATTTGCTATATTTAAAAACAAACTTATCTCTCCCCTATTTGAAATTGAATGATTTAATCAATTTTAGAAATAAATTAAATTTTAATTCTTTTACAAAATGATTTGATTTTTGTAACGACCCAGAATTTCCCGCACACCTCTAGGTCACATTAACTACCCAACTAATAAAATTTAACTCCGACTACATCCTGCCAACTTCCTATGCAACAAACATATAAAATCAAGTTCCAATCCTCATCAATTTAGCGATAAATCAATCTCATAGAATAACATTCAACAACATTCGTGAACCACTTCACGAGGCAAGTTTATTTCTCAATCCTAAATAGGAGTAACTAAACAGCCTATGGTCCTCACTCGTCATGTCTCCTTCGTCCTATCACCATGGTCAYCCACGAGTCCTTCACTTGAAATAATCATTATAGAGGGGGGGTGAGTATATAAAATATACTCCGTAAGTAGCCCTCACCAACACACACACGTTATGCTCAACTATATCAAGAAACATTCGTAATCATGCTTTTCAATACATTATGCATTTAAACATATAAGTATTTCGTAACATATTAGTGGGAACCACAACCAGGAAACATGTTAACATCCAAGCTCTAGTCTCCCTAATATTACCAGTACCTCTAAGCTTATCTCAGTTATCATACCCTTCCACAGCCATCTCCTTCAAATAGAGTCGGCCCCTGACCATTTATACCTAGAGCCCCGACCCTGCAGCATCGGCCCTCGACCATTTATACCCGAGGCCTTGAACTCTGCATCGACCC
>NW_019104624.1:155927-180852 GCF_001995035.1 Momordica charantia
CCAAGGATCCATGATCCACTACAAACATCTGAAAATAACACCAGAGCCATTAACGGCTAGCATGCCGGTCGTGGATCTCCTAGAGGGCTTTAAGGGGTCGCAAATAGGCAAGAAGAATGGGTGAACGGACCCTGTACAACACGCCACCTCTTATCACGATGCCATTAGACAGGCGGAATACAGCAATGTCGGGCAGTGCCAAGGTTTCTTCGAAACGCTCATTAACCCTATTAGGCAGTGGTTCCAAAACCTACCATAGTACTCCATCTTGACATACCACGACCTCGCCTGAAAAGTTTGTTGACCAATTCCACTACTCATGCGTCAACAGATGAACGGAAACCCACCTAATGTATGTGAAGCAAAAACCGTATGAAGACTTCAAGACCTATGTGGCCCTACTTCACCATCGAACGGTTGCGGGTGCCCAACTGCAACGGGAGCATGGCCCGATGGGTGCTTTAGCAAGAGATAAAAGGTAGAAGAATCGTCTATATCTAGGAACCCAACATGGATTCGTCCCTACTCATTGTCCATATTAATTGTACTAAAGCCCAACCGGATGGTTAAACTCTCGACCAGGAAATGAAAGCACACCAACCTTTGAAGCCCTATGTTACCAAGTAAACTTCAAAGTCGATAGTTCCTTAAACTAAAAGGGAAAACCCCATGGCATTTCCTCCTCCAACCGTATTTGATCATAGTAATAAAATATATAAAGTTTTGACTTGCGGGAAGAAAAATTAAAAATAAGAATAATATAAATTAAATTAAATGCCGTGTCGTAGTTAAATCATAGTAATGGAATATATACATTTTTTTTTCAAGGGTATATACATTTTCTCACACATCTCAATCCTTACAAATGAATTAAAAAAAATGCTATCCAGTCAATACCATTGTGGCGGCTGATGAATAAAAAAAAATCCACACAAATGAATTAAAGCCTGACATGCAAGTAAAATATAAGGACTTGTTCATAAGTTGAAATTGCGACAGTTGGGTAAATATATTCTATATATGTAAACAGTGTAATATTGACAAATAGATTTTAATGTAATTGGTTATAAACAACTACAGAATTTGACAACTAGAGGAATACCGAAAGTTAATGAATTCAGTCTTGATACATTTCAATAGTCAATATCTATCAAATTTACCGATCAAATAATGAGGACTAACTCTGAAACCACCCTTCTAGTGATTAATTGAGTCAAGAAATATCACGCATAACTTATCCGGTATCTTTGAGTTTTATATGGTTGTGTCCATTGTTTGTCATGGACAAGATTCGTAATTCATGACCGTTGTAGAGAACACAAGTCATTTGAAAAGTTCTCATAAAATCGACCCAATTATACTGTCACATAGGTGATATTGATTAATGGTTTTCTACGATTACGCCTCTTGTAATCAAAATATCAATATGACCTTGATATCAACAAATCACACACTTAAACACATAACATACTAAAAATTGGAAGAAATTATAAGTTTGTTAGTGTGTCAACTATGAATTGTCCAGCCAGCTTGTCTATTGAACCAAGATCTTGAGATCTCCAATCAATCAGGTTAATTTAGCACGAGATATACTTCATTTCGTATGCTTTATACTCATTTCCATCGATCTATTTGGAACTTGTTCTGTTGACAATCCTATCATTAAAAGATCTGCAGCATTCTTTTTTGATTTCACATAATCAATGAAAATTATTTCATTGGAGAGCAATTGTCTTATAGAAATATGTATGGGTCTTATGTGTCGTGACTTTCCATTGTAAACAAATTTAGACCATCCCGAAAATCCATGACTTGAAATAGAAATGGTGTGCATTGGCTATTGTTAGCACTATTACATTATAATGAAGATTGGAAGATGATTCAAGTTATAAATGGGGCCTTAAAATCAATGCCAACAGCAATTAGAAACCATATGCTTATGTTCTATAACCAAATAATGATAAAGGATAATAAAAGATTAAAAACCAACAAGAAGGGCAACATGTTCTAAGCAACCCGAGAAAAACACGATATTTCTCATTTATGACGGATTTTTATTTTCTTCCAAAAAATGTATAATTAAGGCATCATTTATTCTTTAAATTGTGGTAGAGCCAGAAATATTCTCTACTATTTCTGACAACATATGTACCAATATGTTTTTGTTTCATGTGTCAACTGTTCGAGAAATGTCAATTATATATGTCGCAATGTCAACGAAAAACAGATTGACACCTGTTTGAAAATGGTATCATATTACAACGATATTATTTTAACATTAATTTGGGCAAGCAAAGACTTGAACCTAAAACATTCAAATTAATCCTAAGAAACCTACCACCATGCAAGCACCACAACATACAACCTAAATTTCTTCTTAACATACAAATCTTTATTTTAAAATTTTGTTTTTTTAAGAAAAGAAAAAGTAAAACTAAAACCCAAAGAAAAAAAACTTTATTTTGGTTTAGATTTGAAATCCGTATAACAAACTTCCTTAAAACTTTTTTTTTTATTAAAAAAACATTTAAAACAAACTTGTTTAAAAAAAATTCATATTTAAAACAAACTTGTTTTTTAAAAAATCAAATTTAACACAAATTCATTTAAAAAACAATCATATTTAAAACAAACTTATTTTAAAAAAATCAAATCATATTTAAAACAAACTTATTTTAAAAAAATATATATCAAATTTAAAACAAACTTATTTAAAAAATCATATTTAAAACAAATTTATTTAAAAGTATCGAATCAATTCTAAAAGCATTTTTTTATATCACGTACTGCAAGTGAGGAAATCCTTGGTGTGCTCGCAGGTCGGAAACTGTGAAGGAGCACTTGAGGTGGGAGTCAGGTTGCCGAAGATCTGTGCGTCGGTTGTAGAAGTTGTTTGTTATATTATTGTTGTCCGTCAGGATTATAGAGCTTTGCACTGGACTACTGTGCTGCGGGTTGTCAGAACTTGTGATCGTCAGGGGACGTGTGCAGTCGGAGTATCGTCGGGGTTGCCGGTATAGGTGAAAAAGAAGAGAAGGTGATGGTAGAGAGAAAGCAGGAAGTGAATTAAAATTTTTTGTTCCTCTCCTCTGTATGGGTTTTCTGTGTGTTTCTCTCCTCTCCACTGCAGTCCTCTTTAAATACACCTAAAGATAATGATAAAAAAAAAAAAAGAAGGCCAGAGAAGAGAGAAAAAGAGGGAGGAGAAAAGGGAAGGAGACATGTATGAAGGAAAAAAATGAAAGGAGAGAAAAATAGTTTTTTAAATTTTAAAATCAATTAAATAAAATCCTAATAAAACCAATTATTTTCAAACAAAATCTAATTTTAAAACTTTATTTGATTTAATTAAAACTTTACCTTAAATAAATTACGTTATTTTAAACTAAATCAACAAACATAAAAAGTAATAATTTTTTTTAACCTAAACGAGCCAGACCAAATACTGTCTACAATATAATCACTGTTTCATTCTTAGATTTTTTATGTGTTTAAATACACATAAAAAAGGCAAGAGAAGATAAAGGTTACAAAATAAAAAGAGACAAGAGAAGACAGAAAAAGAAGGAGGAGAAGAAGGGAAGGGACACGTATTGTTTGGGATTTTGGATTCAAAATTAATGAGAGCACAAGTGTACGCCCATCACGAGTAATAAAACGGAACGAGTATTCCGAGTATCGATCCTCAGGGACAAATGAAGTCTTTTTATAAGAAATATTAATGATCGGTGACTTTGTAATTGAATTTAGGATAACAAATAATAAGGATAATGTTGGTTTTGATATTTAAAAACTCAATGCAATAAACTCAGCCCAGTTACTTCAAATTACCTAAAAATACGCAAACTTTTTCCAACTAGGCACCAGGCGCTTCTCATAAATTTTCTTGGGTTTTACTTCCCCATCTTCTTATGTCTAAGTGATTTTGAAGGTTTAAGATCATTCCTAATATGTCTATTAGAAAAAAAAACTTAATTTAGTAAAAACCAATCGTAACCTTAGGTCGAGGTCGTATGTCTAGGCTACCCGAGCGAAATCTTTATGTCTAAAGTATTTCTCTCTAAAGTTAAATTAGTAAAGTTGTGAAAACGTATCAACCCTTTCAGTATTGATATTTGGTTAAAACATTCATTAGCCAAATCAAGTTTTAACGTATGGAAACAACATTAAGTGATAAAAGAAGAGAAAAATGCCTTTTGCCTTGTTGGATTTTAAAAACTTTAACTAACTATCCATAACCGGGCTTGAGAAAAATAAATTTAGCTCGTGATGATAAAGGAAAAACAGAATTTAGTGTTGATGGAAGTAGACGACATGATTAAAAGAATAAAACAAGCTAAAAAATGGTATAGTTGTAACCTGAATGACCCTAACCCGTTCTCTTTCAAGATTGAGGAGCAACACTCGATTCGTCAAGGTTGGGTGATTACAACTTCATAATGATAACGAGAGAGAGATGAGTAACAAAGAACTTGCTGGAATTTTAATTAAACAAGATTAAAGCTTACAATTCAAGACTAACAAGCTAGAAATAAAGGGTGAACTAGAAATAAGCAAGGTTTAAAACAATAACAACTCAAAAACTAAAAGAGAAAACGTAAATAAGTTGAGAAGGAATGTCTAAAGCTAAAATGATCACTCTGGGATTGATCAACGAAGAGAATAAGCTGCTGAATTTATAGGGACTTCAAGGTGGTTAGGATGTTTAGAGCTTTGTGGAGAGCCATCCATTTCAAACACCTTTTGGTTGGTTAGTTGTTGAAATTGGCAACCTTCAATGCATGGAAGACACGTGGCAGAGCTTGGGAAGGCTTCAAATCACACCAAAACTTGCGTTTTACACTAAGGGCAATCACGGGATTGGGGAAGGCGCCAGACGCCTAGCTCAGAATTTTTCTGCACAAAAGTGTAATTTCCGTTAGAAATCAACTCTAAACGATGTAAAAACGTCATATGTGCATTTATAACCTAAGATAACTTAAAATGAATGGTTTTGGACACTAAACCAAGCTTAAATCACGGTTTCTGAGTTTAAAACGTTGGAAAACAGCACCCATTTAGCTTATTTTTGCCCTCATGAACAAGGGAAATCACACCCCCAAACTTGACTTTTTGCTTGTCCCCAAGGAAACTTAACAAGTTATATCTCTTAAATCACATGTAACAATCATAAGCAACATCGAACCTAAGGATAGACTAGACTTGCTCTTCATATGGTGTCTCAGGAAAGATCATCAAAACCTCATCGTCTTCCTATCTTCAAAGGCCAAATTACCATAAGCCAACAAAATTTAAAACAACAAAAAGTTTTTAAAATCCTTTCCTTTCTCAAAACATGAAAACTTTTTAACGAGGCTCTAGAATTTGCACGCTTCCTTTTCCACTTAAACTTTAACACTGAAGGAATGGCTACTAGCGTCTGTGAGGATTTCCTCCACAGCTTTGTAGAGGCATTTCAAGTAACAACCGGTCATAACATATCTACGGTGAGTTGCACGATGTTACACTAGACCCAATTGCTACCCTCGAAGCTACTTATGCCACTCGACCTAAGCTACAACGAGTGCCTACAGTGATAAATATAAAGACATTTTCTTGCCACTCTTTTTTCTTACCTCCCTTCTTATTTTGTCACAACTTTAAATCATTTCCCCACTCTTATTTTCTCACAAGCAAAGAAGACTCTTTTATTTGCAAACTAGTTTTTTTTTTCCTTTTTTTTCTTTTTCGACTCTTTTTCTTTTTCTGGCAAAGACTCTTTTTATATGCATTTTCTTTCAGTAACTCTTTTTCGCAAAAAAAATAATAGCATGTTTTTTCATGAATGAAAAAAAATAACATTGTCTTTCTAAAAGCAAAAGACTGTCCCCCCAAACTTAAGAGAGACAGTGTCCTCACTGGGAAAATATTTTTGAATAGGCAATGCAAAAATCAAAATGAAAGAGGACAAGGACTTCATAAAACATTGAAAAAGTTTAAGTTCCAAAAATAAGAGAAGCAAAGAAATCACGTTATTAAAAAGAACTCGGTCACAAATGGCTCATGGCTTTTTAGTACAAAAAGAAAACATAGTTCATCTAATCCATAAGAATCATCATCGACATGAAAAATAAGAAAAGACACACCAATATGCTAAATGAGATTAAATTTATAGCATGCTTTGTTTAGGAAATATACTTCACTAAGGTCAAGAACGAGATCATGATCGAAACAGGAAGAAATTAAATGGTCATATTTTCATAATGAAACTAAAAAACAACCAGAAAAGCTCACCAGATTATCCTTAACCTAAACATGCAACTAAATTAAAAAATAATATAACAAGCATAAGAACAAGAATAAAACTTCCCTCAAATGAAGAACCGGCCTCATGGATCAAACGGCCATGCCTCAATGCTAATGACATCCTTTAACTGTTAATGCATCCTTCTTGTAACCTATGTTACTGTTTCTAACTTTTCCTTTGTGGCCTCGAACTGTGCTTCTGTTACCTCCAATTTCAGCTCCAACCATCGAACAGTATCCCTCAAGGCTCAAATTTCAGAATTCTGTGAGCTGCCTCGAACTTCCTCCAGAGCAAGCGCATGTCCCAAAAGTCGCTTCAAGTTTCGCTCTTCTATCATCTGAAACTTTCTCTCAATTTGGCCTTCCGTAATCCTGACATCAGAAAAATTATTCTCGATTTGCTTCTGAAAATTGGCCGGAAGAGGGTCAAAACGCTGCTGAAACGCTCCCAAAGGCGATGAGTTTGTGTCCGAACCAATGACCCATCATATTGGTTGTGTATTGAGGCTTGTGGCACTGTCGGGTTAGCGATTACTGGCCAGAAACCTCCATTTACTGCTGTTGGTCGAAAAATGTGAGTATTGGAAGTGTGAACATTCAAATCTTGAGAGTTTGAAGGATGAGAACTTATGGGTATTGTGGTAGTTGAAGAGGGGAATGATGGAAAAAAAACAAATGGAAAAGATGAAGAAAATTTTTTTCTATTCGAGCCGTAAAATGCAAGAAGGAGGGAAACTGGGGCTAAATTTTTCGTGAAGAATGAGGGAAGAAAGAGATGAAGTGTCCTTTTGCCCTTTTTTTTAAATAGGGTTTAATGTTAATTATATCAAAAATCCAATTGGAAAAAGAAGCTCATAAAGAAAAAAAAAAACTCAAAAGCCCACTTTTTTATATCAAAGCCTTCTAAACGAAAAACATGTGTGTAGATCAGTATAAACAATTACTGTTTGATTTTTTTAAAAACGTTTAATAAACACACATGTTTTTGCATCCTTCTTTGCAAACAAATACTTCTTTGCAAACACACGTGATATACTTCTTTGATATAATTTTGGGAGTTAATAAACACACGTGAAGAAAAATTTTGATTTAAATTTTGATTTTTTTTTATATCAAACGTGGTTTTGCATCCTTCTTTGCAAACAAATACTTTAGAACAAAATGATCAGTATAAACAATTACTGTTGTCCCTATCAAGTAAGACCTAAACTTATCCAAAGCAAACATAACTGTTAAAAATTATTTTTCAATAGTGGTGTAGTTTAGTTGTGCTCCCGTTAAAGTCTTACTTGCATAATATACTGGATGTAAAATCTTATTCCTTCTTTGACCTAACATGACCCCTAAAGCATAATCACTTGCATCGCACATAAGTTCGAAGGGTAACTCTCAGTTAGGTTCTATAATTATTGGAGCTGAGCTCAAAGCAGTTTTTAAAGTTTCAAAAGCTGTCATGCAAGCATTATCAAATACGAATGGTCTACCATTTTCCAAAAGTTGGCACAGGGGTTTCAAAATCTTTGCAAAATCTTTTATAAAACGTCTATAGAAACCCCCATGGCCTAAAAAACTTATTATTCCTTTAACATTCATAGTAGGTGGTAATTTTGAAATAACATCAATTTTAGCACGATCCACCTCAATCCCATTTTTCGAAATCTTATGGCCTAGAACTATCTCTTCTCGTACCATAAAATGGCACTTCTCCCAATTTAAAACAAAATTTGTGTCCTCACATCTTTGTAAAACGTTTTCTAAATTCAATAAACAATCATCAAAAGAATTTCCAAAAACTGAAAAGTCATCCATAAAAACCTCAAGAATATCTTCTACCATATCTGAAAAAATGGCCATCGTACACCTTTGAAAAGTCGCCAGTGCATTGCATGGACCGAAAGGCATACGCCTAAAGCAAATGTCCCATACAGACAAGTGAACGTCGTCTTCCCCTGATCCTCTAGAGTAATGGTAATATGGTTATATCCCGAATATCCGTCTAGGAAACAATAAAACTCCTTACCTACATGACGATCCAACATTTGATCAACAAACAGGAGTGGAAAATGATCCTTTTTTGTTACCTTGTTTAATTTGCAATAGTTGATGCAAACTCTCCACCCGCTCATAGTTCGAGTTGATATAGGATCATTTTCCTCGTTTAGCACCACCGTCATCCCGCCCTTCTTTAGTACGCATTGTACTGGGCTCACCCAGCTACTATCTGATAGAAGGGTAGATGACTCCGGCGTCTAACCATTTCAAGATCTATTTTCGCACAACCTCTTTCATTTTTGGATTCAAACGTCTCTGAATCTCTATTGAGTTGTTGGTACCTTTTTCCAATAGGATCTTATGCATGCAGAATGCATGGCTTATCCCTCGAATGTCGACAATGGTCCAACCAATGGCCTTGGCCTTCTTGTATTTGGTCAATATCTGCAATAATGAAAGCTCATTTTGAGTAGATAAACTGGAAGAAATAATAAGAAGCAAAGTTCCATTAAGTCCAAGATAAGTGTATTTCAAGTGAGAAGGTAAAGGCTTTTGTTCCAAAGTGGGTGGTTCCACAATGATTTTTTGCAATGTTTTGCACACTTCTGACTTTATATCCTCTTTTTCCTCTAGTGAATGCATCTCTTCAACTACTTCTGGACAATCAGCTTCTGCAGTCTCTAGTTCTTCCTCAATTCCTGTAACTAAAAGATCATAAAACTCATCAAACGAAGCAAGATTCGAAGTACTAATAGCTGAACATTCTTCTAAATCTCCTGGAAGTTTCATTACGTCCAAAACGTTAAACTTAACCTACTCATTATTAACCTTCATTATTATTTCTCCTTTTCGAACATTAAACACTGTATCTCCTGTAGCTAGGAATGGTCTACCTAAGTTGATAGGTACATCCAAATCGGCCTCACACTCTAAGATGATGAAGTCCGCAGGGAAGATAAACTTATCTACCTGAACTAGAACATCTTCTATTTTTCCTTCAGGCTTCTTAATGGATCTATCTACTAATTGGAGGATTACTGTAATGGGTCTAGCTTCTCCTATGCCTAATTCATTGAAAACAGATAGGGGCATTACGTTAATGCTAGCACCTAGATCGCATAAAGCTCTACCTAAATTCTTTCATTCAATAGAACAACGTATGGTGAAACTGCCGGGATCTTTACATTTTATGGGCAAAGGGCTACCTACAGCTTCACTACTACAGTTAGTCATAGCTACCATCTCATGTTCACCTAACTTCTTTTTTCTAGACACAATATCCTTCAGGAACTTAGCATAATTTGGCATTTGTTCTAAGGCATTACTAAATGAGTGTTTATGTGGAGTTGTTTAAGGATGTCTAAAAACTTTCTAAACTGAGTTTCTTGGTTTTTCTTAGCTAATCTTTGAGGGAAAGGAGGAATCGGGGCAAAAGATGAATTTTTTTGTGGAGAGGCACCAGGCGCTTCCCCCTTCACCCGAGGTGGTTTTTTCTTTCTTTGCTTCACTAGGAGCATTTTGAATTGATGTGGAAGGTTTCTCTACCTCAACCAACATCTTTGGTCCTTCGTAAGACAACCCACTTCTCAAAGTTACCGCCTTGCATTGCTCTTTGCCATTTCTTTTTGGAACTTCAATATGCCTAGGAAAAGAGTCTTCTGGTCTTGCCTTCAAATCATTGGCAAGTTGTCCCATTTGCCTCTCTAAATTTCTCATCGCTGTATCATTTCGAGCTATGTACTCCTTCAACATGTTCTCGAGGCTTGAATTATTATTTTGGGCTGGCTGAAATGGAAATTGTTGATTCTGAGTAAACTGCTGTGGTGGTGGTGGATTATTCGGGTAAATAGGTGGAACATAGGGCTGCTTGTACTGCTCGTTCTGCCCTTGGGTCGCTCCAATAGAACTTCCTTGACCTCCCCATGAAAAGTTGGGATGATGTCTCCACCCCGGATTGTACGTGTTTGAATTGGGGTTGAAGTTCTGATTGTTCCCGTGACCTACATAATAAATAGAAGTTGGATTATGTGGACAATTCTCATAAACATGGTTATCACTACAATAAGAACAAACAATTTCATTAATTTGGCAAACAGGAGAAGGGGCAGTATATTCAGATTGCACAGGTTGCGTAGGTTGCACCGGTGTGGCAGGTGTATTCTTCCTGCCTAAAGCCATCTCCTTGAGCATTTGGTTCATTCTAACCATCTCTTTTTGCATCAAAGTTACGATGTCCAATGCCAACACTCCTGCTGTGTCTTGCTTCTTAGGTGCAGGTTTCGACCTTTGAGAACAACATAGCTCATTGTGGGATGCTAGGTCCTCCAAAATATCAACTATTTCGTTGAAGGTCTTCTTCGTGAAGGCTCCATTCGCAGCATTGTTGAGCGTCATCTTAGTGGGATGGTCCAAACCTTGGAAGAAGTGCTCGATTTGGATACATGCTGGTAATCCATGGTTTGGACACTTTTGCAGCAACTCTTTGAATCTCTCCCATGCCTCGTGCACTGGTTCACGATCATATTGTCCAAAGGTGACAATCTCTTCCCTTATGTCGGCATGGCGAGTGGGAGGAAAATACTTTGTAAGGAACTTCTCCAATAGCGAATCCCAGGTGGTGATTGAACCTAGTGGAAAAGAATTAAGCCACGTTCTCGCCTAATCTCTGAGGGAAAATGGGAAAAGAGTTAATCTCAAAGCATCATCAGAAATATCAGGCAATCTAAAAGCATTTGCAGTTTGCAGAAATGTCTTGAGATGGTCATGAGGATATTCATGTTCGAGCTCTCCAAATTGTCCTAATGTCTGAAGCATTTGAAACATGAGCGGCTTAAGCTCGAAGTTGGCAATTTCTGGAATAGGGTTCAAAATGACCGAATCCAAGTTCTAGAATGTTGTAGCTGTATACTCTCGCATGGCTAGGACTCTATTATCTGCCATTTTGATATGGTTGAAATCCCTATAGTTTTGTTGTCCTCTTTGTTGCCCTGCCATATTGCCGTTAACATTATCGACTGGTGGATCTTCCATAATTGTGATAGTACTCTCGTTTTTGAAATATTTTTTTTTTCTTTCTTTCTTTGCTTTTCTCTCTGTTTTTTTAGTCTCTGTTCTTTTCTCAACCTACGATAAGTTCTCTCAATTTCAGGATCAAATGGCAACAAAAATGAATCCGTGCTCATGCACTAATCAATGACCTTCGTGGTTTGATATAAATCAAAATGTTTGAGAAGAGAAATGACAATCACAAAAACCGATCACAAAAAATTAATAAAAGACAATGATCCCCAACAACGGCGCCAAAAACTTGTTTGGGATTTTGGATTCTAAATTAATGAGAGCGCAAGTGTACACCTATCACAAGTAATAAAACAGAACGAGTATTCCGAGTATCGATACTCAGGGACAAATGAAGTCTTTTTATAGGAAATATTAATGATCGATGACTTTGTAATTGAATTTAGGGTAACAAATAATAAAGATAATGTTGGTTTTGATATTTAAAAACTCAATGCAATAGACCCAGCAAAGTTACTTCAAATTAGCTAAAAATACGCAAACTTTTTCCAACTAGGTTCCAGGCGCCTCTCATAAATTTTCTTCGGTTTTACTTCGCCATCTTCTTATGTCTAAGTGATTTTGAAGGTTTAAGTCGGTTCCTAATATGTCTATTAGAAAAAAAAACTTAATTTAGTAAAAACCAACCGTAACCTTAGGTCGAGATCCTATGTCTAGGCTACCCGAGCGAAAACTTTATGTCTACAGTATTTCTCTCTAAAGTAAAATCAATAAAGTTGTGAAAATGTATCAACCCTTTCAGTACTGATGCTTGGTTAAAACATTCATTGGCCAAATGAAGTTTTAACTTAAACAACTTTAACTGATAAAAGAGGAGAAAAACGCCTTTTGCCTTGTTGGGTTTTAAAAACTTTAACTAACTATCCATAACTGGGCTTGGAAAAAATAAGTTTAGCTCATGATGATAAAGGAAAAACAGAATTTAATGTTGATGGAAGTAGATGACATGATTAAAAGATTAAAACAAGCTAAAAAATGGTATAGTTGTAACCCGAATGACCCTAACCCGTTCTCTTTTAAGATTGGGGAGCAATACTCGATCGATTTCTCAAGGTTGAGTGATTACAACTTCGTAATGAGAACGAGAGAGAGATGAGTAACAAAGAACTTGCTGGAATTTTTATTAAACAAGATTAAAGCTTACAATTCAAGACTAACAAGCTAGAAATAAAGGGTGAACTAGAAATAAGCAAGGTTTAAAACAATAACAACTCAAAAACTAAAAGAGAAAACGTAAATAAGCTGAGAAGGAATGTCTTAAGCTAAAATGATCACTCAGGGATTGATCAATGAAGATAATGAGCTGCTGAATTTATAGAGACTTCAAGGTGGTTAGGAGGTTGAGAGCTTTGTGGAGAGCCATCTTTCAATGCATGGAAGACACGTGGCAGAGCTTGGGAAGGCTTAAAATCACACCAAGACCTGCATTTTACATTAAGGGCAATCTCGGGATTTGGGGAAGGCGCCAGACGCCTAGCTCAGAATTTTTCTGCACAAAAGTGTAATTTCCGTTAGAAATCAACTCTAAATAATTTCCGTTAGAAATCAACTCTAAATGATGTAAAAACGTCCTATGTGCATGTATAACCTAAGATAACTTAAAATGAACGGTTTTGGACACTAAACCAAGCTTAAATCACGGTTTCCGAGTTTAAAACGTTAGAAAACAGCACCCATTTAGCTTCTTTTTACCCTTATGAACAAGGGAAATCACGTATGAAGGAAAAAATGAAAGGAGAGAAAAAACAATTTTTTAAATCTTAAAATCAATAAAATAAAATCCTAATAAAACCAATTACTTTCAAACAAAATCTAATTTTAAAATTTAATTTGATTTAATTCAAACTTTACTTTAAATCTTATAATAAACTAATTTACGTTATTTTAAACTAAATCAACAAACATAATAAAATAATAAAGTAATAATTTTTTTTTTACGTAAGCGAACCAGACCATATACTGTGTCTACAATATATTCATTGTTTCATTCTTAGATTTTTTGTTGAAGGGTTTTCTATACTTAAAATACTTGCCTGGTAAATGCCAATTGCAATCTATGTGATTTTAGACTTGTTAGAGATGCTTTCATTTTGTTAATTATTTGCAAATTACTAATTTGTTTTTATGTGTTTATAATAAATGTTTAGCTGAATAAAAACGATTAGATGGATCTGATGGGGCCATAACTAACTCGTTGACTCAAAGGAGTTCTTCAATAGACCATGGAGATAACTTTTTTACCCAATATGGGGATGCCAATAGGTATGTATAAGATTCTTTAAGTTACTGTATTGACATCTTCGTACAGTTTATATTAACATTTATGAGGTTTCATCTTAAAATCAATTGGCAATAAGAGGAGTAATCCATGTCTATTATACACCAATGTTAAGTCGCTTCTCTTTTCAATGTGGGATCCTTAACATGCCCCTCGAATGCTCGTTTGAACGTTTTTGGCTCTGATATCATATTAATATTCATGGGGTTTCATCTCAAAACTAATTGGCGCAAGATTGTCGTGGGTATTCTTTTGAAAATAAAAATACGACCGGGTAAAAAACATGTCTGCAGCAAATGCATATCACATAGATTTTAAGCATAACAGCTATTGAAAAGTTCAACTTTCAAGCTTGAGATATGTAATACTGGTCTTGCGCAAGTTCATTTAAGTGAGGCCGCAACAACAATAGTATAGACAATATGTTTTTGGTTTGCTAATTGAAAATTATTATTTTGTTTTTTCAGTGTTTCTAAGAATTACCAAACTGGAATAAAAATGATTAGTTGGATTATCTGATGTGCCAATAACTTAACTTAGTTAGCGGACATGATGAGTATGTTGACTTAAACGAACTGTCAATAAGTAACAACACGCTTCATTTGAACATTATGGGTCAACCGTCAACTCAAACGTGGCACAACTCTCCTAAGTTAATTTTAAATGCCTTCATGAAAGAGGGAACATCAGTGCAAGAACACGTTCTCAATATGATGGTCCACTTTAATGTGGTCGAGATAAATGGGGTTATCATAGAAGAAGGGAGTCAGCTCAGCTTTATCTTGTAATCTATTCCTAAGAGTTTCCTACAATTCCGCAGTAATGTTGTTATGAACAATATAAAGTACAACCTTACCACACTCTTAAATTAATTACAGACGTTTCAGTCTCTTATGGAAAATAAGGGACTAGAAGTGGAGCCAATCGTTGCCACCTTAGAACGATTTCATCAAGGTTTGACCTCAGGAACTAAGTCTATACCTTCTCCTTCTGGAAGTAATACTTTCAAGAAGAAGACAAATAGTGGTAAGGGACCTAAAGTTTACACTGCTACTGTTGCTACTACCAATAAGGGCAATGCCAAAGTTGCAGACAAATGAAAGTGTTTTGACTGCAATGTTGATGGGCACTGGAAAAGAAATTGTCCGAAAGACCTGGTCGAAAAAAAAGAAGCCAAAAAAAGGTAAATAAGATTTACTTGTACTTGAAACTTTCATAATGGAGAATGACAATTCTGCCTGGATACTTGATTCAGGGCACATTAATCATGTTTGTTGTTCCTTTCAGGTAATTAGTTCCTGGAGGAAGCTTGAAGCGGATAGATTACTCTCAAGGTCAGAACGGAAGATGTCGTCTCAACAGTTGCAGTGGGGGACTTACAGTTGTTTTTAGACAATAATTCATATATATTATTAGATAATGTGTCTGAGTTCCCAAAATAACTAGACACTTAATTCAATTTCTTATCTATTAGAACGATGTTATGTTATTTCTTTCTCTCTAAATAAAGCTTTCATTTCACGAAATGGTGTTCGTATTTATTATGTAAAGCTTGAAAACAACTTATATTTTTCAAAACAACCATAACTAAAGCAACTGTAAATACAGAGATGTTGAAAAATGCTAAAACTCAACATAAAAGGCAAATAACTTCTCCTAAAGAAAATACTTGTCTTTGGAACTTCAAATTAAGTAACATAAATCTCAATAGGATTGGAAGATTGGTTAAGAGTGGACTTCTAAGCGAGTTAGAAAATGACTCACTACTCTATGTGAATCTTATCTTGAAGGACATATGACTACAAGACCTTTTACTGGAAAAGGTTATAGAGTCAAAGAGCCTTTAAAGCTTGTACATTCACCTTTCTGGACCGATGAATGTTAAAGCCAGAGGAGGGTATGAATACTTCGTGTCCTCCATAGATTATTATTTGACGTGTGGATATCTCTACCTAATGCAACATAAGTGTGAATCCATTGAAAAGTTCAAGGAGTACAATACTGAAGTTGAAAATCAATTGGATAAGACGATAAAGACACTTCGATTTCATCGAGGTGGAGACACTACTAGAAATTAGTGTTTTAATATCGAACGAAAAAAAACACGGAGGAAACAATGTCGGACAAAAAAACACGGAGGAAACAATGTCAGACAATATATAAAAGACGCTAAAATTAAATTTTTTTTTTATACTTTTCGATGTCGGGCCTAGCCTGCCATTGAAAGTCTGCTATTAATGTCGGGCTGGACCCGATATTAAAAGGGATCCATTTTAACCCTAACTTATTTTTGAAGCCCAAACACTTCCAAAACTTCTGCCTTCCACCCACTTTGCAGCGTGAAACTCTCCACGAATCCATTTCCATTGCCATGGGAAGGGGGAGCAAACATACGGTGAAAGCGACAATCCGACAGGGAGCAATGATTTGGCACCAGGGAATGACGATCCACGGCTAGCAACAAGCATCGATTCGGTGGCAGCGAGCAATAATTTGCACTAGGGTTATTGGTTTATTCTGAAGCAGCAAGTGTAACTTTATGCAACTAAACTGCGATTCTTCCATTATTGAACTTCCTAGGTATGTTAATGATTTATTCTTGAGTAATTTTAACCGTTCAATGTCCATTCATTCCTCTTTATTCTCTTTAATAGGTTACACTCCCTCCTCTGTCTCTATGTTTATGTGGTGGACGTAAAAAATATTCCTTCAATACATGAACATAACTTTTGGGACCATCCAAATTGCCTCTGGTATCAAGAAGCAAGAATTTGAGGGTGTGTTTCTCTATCTGTCTATTTCTATTTAGATTTGGTTATAATTGTTGTGAGGTGTTTGTTTTTTAAGGAAATCTCTCAAATCTAGTCTTTTTTTGGTGGACTGGTGAACTTTTTTGGTTTAGGAGCATGATTATTCACAATAAGACAATTAAAGCAACCATGAAGAATTTTGATGCTGCAAACAAAGTTGGGGAAGCTGTTTTTGATGTACTTTACAAGGTAACTGGGGGTTTTATTAATAGGTTTCAAATGTCTAAACTCATATACTTTTACCTCCGTATAGTCCCTAGGCTCAGTAACTTTTTTTATTAGACAACATGCAGCCTCAGTAACTTTTTTATTAGACCACATGCAGGTATATGATGTTGTTAATTTTCATAAATTAATAAAGACAGTTTTTTTTTACATGGAAAATTTTGGACACTTCATTTTGATACATGGTCTCTTGTTAGATGGCACTATAGTTGGAGTCAAACACCTATCCTCAAGATCAAAGCAAGGAAATCGAGAATTTCTTAATGAAATAGGTATGATATCTACACTTCAACACCCAAATCTTGTCGAGCTTTATGGATGTTGTGTTGATGGGAACCAATTGATGTTGATTTATGAATACATGGAAAATATTGATTATCACGTGCCCTTTTTTAGTGAGTATAAGTTGTACTTCTTAGCAATTTTGAAATCTTTCAATTCCAAACAATTTTGATCAGTATCAAAAAAATTATTTGGTTTTGTATCGTGTGTATGCAGAAATTGACAGTAACCAATCTAGAAGTGGGGGCAATATAGCCAGTTTTGGCTGAAAAGCGTCGGGCATTAAGGAGGGGATAGTGAAGGTCCATTCCATCTTTAAATTATTTCTAAATCTTACAAGGTTTTCTAGACTGCCATTGGATGATTTGACTGTAAAAAGTTGAGTAGAAGATTCAAGATATCAAATAGGAGCAAAATTAGATTTTGATGGCAAATGTTTGGGGGTAAAAATACTTTGGACACGTGGAGGACAATCATTGGAGTTCAAGGAATGAAATAACCCAGGTCCACCTCGAACCCGTCGACGTGGCTGGGTTCGCCCATTGAAAAAGACTAAGTGTAACATGTCGAGGTTCGACCTGATTGGGGTTCGATCTGCTCGAAACCCGACAGGTCCGACATGAGAAAAAACATATAATCGCCGGTCGTGAGTACTGTCGGATCTACAACTTATAAATAGAGGGCCTCATTTCACGCTCAGGTATCGAATCTCACCTCGAGCTAAATATTGAGTCCGACCTATACTAACTTGAGCGTCGGAGTGTTTGCGCTCCTATGCAGGTTCGCTCTTGAGTTTAGGTCGAGCCGGGGACTAGGTTCGAGCTTGGTTCGTTAAATAGTATGGTGCAATTCTTTGCACAACGTTAGTGAGTATTTCTTTTTGTTTTGAGTTGACAAGTTCAAATTGAAGGAAATTACTTTCCATTTTTCTTCCGTTTTTTTTTTTTTTTGTTTTTTGCTGCCATTAGATACTAGTTTGTTGCTAGTTTGTTTATGTTGTTCCTATCATAGGACTTCCCTTCATGTTCAATTCTGATATACAGGCATATGAGGTTTAAAGCTTACGAGGGCAGAAGAATTTTTGGTTGTGATCATAAAACTATTACATATCTTGTTTGTCAATGTACTCGGGGACCTTTATATAGTAAGTTGGGGAAGTTTTTAAAATTATTAGGAAAATTATGTAGTATCCCCTTGTCAAGAAACTAAACTTTCATTTAAAAAAAAATTATATATATACGGGACTGTATGCTAAACCTCTAAAATAATCAAAATTCACGCTTAGAATTTAATTTATTAAAATTAAATGTTTAAATCAAAATTTGACAAAGGTGGATGTAGTATTCTTAAGCTTGATTCTTTGGTCTTATTTTATGTTGTTTATTAGTTTTTCTTGAATATAACAATTATTGTGTTTAATCTACTAATTGAAGAAACTTGAGGTCAATCCCCTATCACCTTCGGTGCCTCCTAGTTGTCATTCTCTTTAGTTTTTCCTCGGCCTTTAGAGTTAGAGCTACTTGATAGGTCACATTCCACATCATCTTGGATTCCGAACCTCAAGCCCTATCAAGCAAGGGATTCTTTATCGAATTCGTTCAAGCCATTGCGAATAAACAATTCGTAGAACTCTGCAACTTGTTAGAAGTAGGGACTTTTTTGTACGCTTCTCTCCCCCCTATCCTAACAAGTGAAGTGAACCCTTTAGAAAAAGCATTGGGTCTAATTGGAGGGTAGAAATTTCTCGTTCAAAAAGTCTAGTCGACATGTTAGATATGGTTAACGTACTCATCTCTTATAACACGAAGTAAGTTCGGCAATTTATATTATTTTTACTTATGTATTGTGTATTTAATTCATAACTGATAATATTAGAATGTTGGTTATTAATAGTTATAATTGGATGTTGATGGGTATCCATCCGCGAGAAAATTGTGGGTATGTATTGGGCTCTTTACGAAGTAAAGTTCAAGAAGATTTTTAAGGAGTCATAATTACGTAAGGTTTTTCAACTCTAATAGTGTTGTAATTAATTTTTATAGTTATTTTTGTAAGGTAAATCTTGTGTTTCACAATCTTCCACGTGTCACTCGTAATTGCGTTGTTATTCATTTTTCTATGTGTAATGTCTTTGTCAATTAGGTTCTTATGCTAGTATTATCTTTCTTTGTCTTTTGTAGATTAACACAAAACATAGACAACTAGAACATAAACATAAACCCTAAAAATGTGTTCTACAACTAGAGAGCAACTAAAAGAAGATGAAATGAAGTTTGGAAGAGATGAAATTCTGCTGGAGGGATGTCTTCCTTTTATAGAACCACAGGTTGGTTGATACTCCCCACCATTTTAGGTGGAAATAGGTTGAGATTCACCTAACCACCTCACTTGGACTTGGACTCACGGTTTTGAACATGTGAGAAATGTCCTCATTGCCTTTCATTAATCAAAACGTGCGTTTTGCCATTTTTTTCTCCAGAAGCGTTGGGCGCAATTATGCAAAAACAGATTTATGTTATTTTCTTCCAACTTTGACCGCATTTTTGTCTTATTTTTCCTAAAGTACCAGAGTTTGACTTTTATGCAGAAATAATCTATGCATGTTCTACTTTAAGAATATATGGGAAATGGGTAAAAAACGTGGTCAAACAGGGTACCAACACATGTTTCTGTAGTAAAAATTCAACCCTAACAGTCTTCTCCGATGAACTCCTTCATATATCCTCTTTGAACCAGGGACTCAACCTGAGCCTTATCCGACGGTCTCTACAATCGGCAATGTCATGTGGTGGAATTTGTAATACTTGCTCCTGTCCTTCTTGGCAGCGTCGCCCCTGGAGCGTTCCGACCATGGCAGCAAGTTGTTAACTGGGGTCCCTCGATCCGGGCAAGTATTTTGTGCCCGAGATGCGTGTGGGAGTGTATTTTCCGTATCGCTATGGTCGGTCGGTTCTAGAGTCCGACCAAGCCACGTCGGACTCTCTCTTCGCAGCCAATCTTTTCACGAACTTCCCTTTGTCACGTCCAGTCGCGTCGTCTGGCTTTTTGTCTAGGGATTGGGCCGCGAGCATCTCCTCTCCAGCTATGTGCCTGTTAATTCTGGCCATGAGTTCGGCCATGGACCTAGCAGGGTATTCGTCGAGTGATCGTACGAGCTTTCTTTCTTTGATGCCCTGGGAGAGTGCCCACAAAGTCACGCTTTTGTTATAATTGGGCACTCGAAGCCTCTCATTGGAGAAGCGTGCGACATACGCTTTCAGGTTCTCACGTGACATCTGTTTGATCGAGGAGAGATAGGCTTCCGTTCGCCTGTTGGTGCAGGAGTAATGGAACTGCTCTACGAACTTGGTTGCTAGATCCTAGTAGCTCTCAATCGAGAGTCATTGTACCCTGCCTGCTGCATCGCATCGTGGAATGATGTGGCATCAT
This sequence comes from Momordica charantia, assembly GCF_001995035.1. Next base: position 176,307 of record NW_019104624.1, read on the forward strand.
CCACGAGATCTGTCGATCCGTCGTATTTGTCCAATCGCAGGTCTTTGAACCCTTTCGGCAGATCCACGACTAAGATGCTGGCTATAAAGGGCTCTTGAGCGATCTTGGAGGGTTCGTATTGTGTGGTGGAGGCAACACCCCCAGCTCCAAGTTCGTTTTTTACTTGGTTGAAGATCTATTACTTGACCCGATCTAGATCTAATTGGACAAGCCCAGTTCGGGATTCGCTGGGCCTACTTGACGTTTGAGTACTTGTCTCTGAATCCAAGTGAGAGATCGTCGGACTACGTTGGGAGCGGCTTCTGGTGAGCTTATCCCGGAGGTTTCTTGATCCTTCAGGACTCCCTAGAGATGTCGAGGGGTTGCTGTCCCCAACTCCCCTTTGCATCACGACCTGGGGAGGACGTGCGCCGCCATCATCCCGCTGCGGAACCCAGAGCTTTTTCTGTGGGGATGCCCCACTTTTCTTTTGCCCAAGTTCCCCATCTAGTGGAGCGAGCTGACTGTGTCCCATATCCCTTTTTCCTTTTGAAGGACAGTGGAGTGGGGACAGACTTGTTAGTTTGCTTTGTCGCGTTGACGGGGTTCTCGTAGGACGATTATTTGTCGGAAGCCATCCCGATAGTGTCTTAGTGCGGAGAACTTATTTCATCTAAGGATTGAAAACGTCGGTTCCCACAGATGGCGCCTGTGGTGAATTTTGGCAGAGTGCCACGTGGGGTCCAGATGAGCAGTCCGACCGTAAATCCACTGGACCTGAAACCAAAGAATTCGACGCCATTGTGGTGTCCCACCTAATACACTCCAATGCTCAAGTTAGTGATCAGAGTGAGAATAAGAATGAGACACTGGAGATTTCAGTGACAGGTTTTCACTTACTTGGTATGGAGGATCGTCCTTCCTTTTATAGCCCCGGGAAGACCGATTAAGAAGGACGACGGTTGGAAGTGACAGGGGCGTCGTGTGTTGTACGGTTGGAAAGAGAGAGGCACAATCTCAACAGTGTAGGGTAGTCATGTTGCCTGCGTTGCTTGAGCATGTCTCCTAGGGCCGTTGGATGCGCCCGTCGTGCCGATAGCATGCGCCGCCAACTGTGGCCATGTACAGGACGTAACCGTTCGTGGTGCTTTGTCCCGTTGTGAGCAGACACATCTTCTGCTTGGCGACACCCCCACTGATAAATTACTCTCAGTGGGGCAGCGCTCGCGGAGGTAGAACACGTGTCCTATTCGAAACCTACTCATAACAAAACTATAGGTTAAAAATAATGTGCATACGATGTATATTACAACTATAGGTTATACAAGATAAATACTTTAGAATGTGATTCTATTATGGTAATAAATAATAAAGTGTTGATTATTTATTTAATTAATATATAATTAATTAATTAATTATTAATTAGATTAATAATTATTTAAATGATATTAATTAATTAAGAAGATTAATTAATTATATATAATAATTTTCATTAATGATTTATATGAATTTAATTAATTGTAATATACAATACTCCCCTGTTTAATTCAACGGGAGTAAGATTAGTTTTGACTTGGGGTAACTCCCGACGGCAGCCTTGTTTTTGGAGAATGGTTATGCAAAATAAGAAAAATAACTCAAGCTTCCGACTGCAATTTCTCTCAACATCCAACCCTCTCATTTTCCTTTTGCTTCCAAATCAAAGCTCCCACAAGCAAGTTCATATTTCTAGAGGATAGCCGGGAAGATCGGTGGTGGTGGTGAACGAAATCACCGGAGAATCTTTTTCAAAAGTGAGTTTATATTTTCATGTTTTTTCCCATTTCTTTTGTGGTTTTTGTTCTTTAAAATTCAAGAACAAGATCGTCGTTTCCGCTACAGAATTAACATCCTTTCACGTTGTGGGATAAGTGAACCACTTCGAGGTCGGAGTGGGAGAACGATATGGGCAGGTTGGCTTCTGCACTTGGGTAGTACACATGGTATTGATGACCGCATGTCGATCATCTCTCTGAGTTGGTGTCATTCAACGCCTCCTTTCATCTTTGTTTTCTGTCGAGCTCGATCTCGGCTTGCACATAATTTTTTTGAAGTAACCATCTTGAATAAAATCTTCAATCTAGCTCTTCAACTCCAAACAACTTGAGATATCATGGACGTGGTCTCTATGAAAACGGCAATACTTGTTTCAGATTCCCTTATCTGGGTCTCCTCGGAGTTTTTTCGGAAGCTTGACGAGCTACTCCATTCCACTATCCTCAATATTAGTTAAGATTTCTAAGATTGGAATGGTGGTTGGAGTGTAATGCTGATAAGGCTTGCCTCGACTGAAGCCTGAATCCAAACCCCTATGATCAGATCGTCCCTGGGAGGGCTAAGAAGTTGGTCCTTTGTCAATAGAGTTGGAATCAGATTTCCCCTTTCCTTGATAATTTCATTTTTTCTGGTCGGACTTCTGCTCCATCCGACCTCTTAGTTTGAAGCAACTTTTGGTCGTCAATAACCTTTTTGGCGTTCTGAAAGACTTCAACAATGGTGGTCAGTGCTTCTTTTCCCAGCTTGACCGTCAAAAGTATCATTGGCCATATCGTGAGGAAGTAGCACATAATAGAGTCGTCTGAACAATGTGTAACCTTTAACTGCTCCTCCTGGAATCTGGTCACATATTCTTTGAGTGTCTCGCCTTCCTTCAGTGGAATGGTGGCGAGATGGGTGGCTGTCTTTCTACCATAATGACGAAAAGAGAATTCACTTGTGAATTCCTTCCTCAGCTGACTATAGGTCGAGATCGACCTTGCCGGCAGCTTTCTGTACAAGAGCTGAGCACTCCCAGTTAGAGCTATCTTGAATGCTCGACACTTCATGACATTGGATGCCACTTGAAAGTTCATTAGGCCCTCAAAGACCTCGACATAGTCTTTTGGGTCTTTGGACCCATCGTAAGGCTTCATGGTAGGCGTCTTGAATTTCGTAGGGAAAGGTGCTTCTAGGATGTCCGAGGTGAATGGCGATTCGCCCATTTTACCGTCGTCGAACATACTTTCTATCTTTTCGCAACTCTACTTGAAAGCCTCAAACTCAGTGTCAAACTTGCTTTTCATTAGGTCAAACTCTTCCCTTATAATCACCCCTTCTCGTACGATCAAAGTGTGACGAGATTGGGCCTTCGAGTTCGAGTTCTTCTTCGAGCAAGAAGAAGAGACGTCCACACCTCGGAATGCGGAGTTCTTATTCTTTTTATTGACGAGAACTTTCCTTAGGTCGCCTTCCTAGCGACTGTAGTCAGCTCTGTTGGATCGGTATGACAACCCTAGAGGGGGGTGAATAAGGTTTAATTAAACTTTATAAATTTTTTACTACGGTGGACCCAAATTTAAACAAATAAGTAAACTTTTTAGGAAAAATTAATTTTATCACAATTTAAACAATAAATTAGAAATACAAACACCCTAATTAATGTCACCACCCACATAATTCAAATATAAACATTGAGCATAAATATGAATAACAAATTCGAACAACTAATTTTATGCAATTTGTAGTAAAGAAAATTAATTGCAAAAATTAAATAGAGTAGGGTTAGAAAAAATGACACCGGAAATTTTATAGTGGTTCAGCAACAACCGGCCTACTCCACTCCCCAAGCGCCTCTTGGGTATTCGATTAAGAAACTTTGACTCTTTCCACGGTAAGAGTCAAACCGGTATAAAACCTTCTTTTTCCGAGAGCAAGAAGAAACCCGATCCTTTCCACGGTTCAGGATCAAACCGTTACAACGCTCTTTTTCGGGCTCAAGAACAATCCTTATAAAGAATATGAAAATCTGAGAACAAACTTACAAACTCTCTCAAAGAGTGGGTATACAAATACTTGCTCACAAATTTGTAAGAAAAAATCTTACAAATAAAAGCCCTCAAATTGGTTAAAAGAAGTAAAATTGGAAGCTCAAATATCTCTCAAATAAAAAATCTCCTTCAAGAATATAGAACAAAAATTGAAGCTTTGAAGAGAGATTAACAGTGTAGAAATTTGAAAGAAAATTGGGAGAAAGTGAGTTGTATGAAAGGTTGAAGGAAGTGGGGTTTAAATAGGTGAGGAAAATTTGAAAATAAATTTGAAATCGAAATTGAATTTGAGCCATTAGATCTTTAATGATTGAAAATTAAAGGTTGAGATTTAATTGAATAAAATAATAATTGATTTTGAAAATATAATATAATAAAATAATTTTTTTTCTTCTCTCTAACGGCTCCAACGCCATTTCTTTTTCTTTCTTTCTTTTTTCTTTCTTTCTTTTCCTGTCAGCTCGTGCTGATTTTATTTGATTTTATTTTTGTTTTCAAGCGGCTCTTTCTCTTTCTCTTTCTTTTTTTTTTATTTTATTTCATTTCATTTCATTTCTTTTTCCTCGTTTATTTTTCTTTTCCATTTCTTTTATAAACTAAAACTAATTTCAGTAAATATTTTTTAACTAATACAACATTGGAGAGTCACTCGGGATACGAAATTTCTCTTATGTATTCAGCTTTCAAAAGTTTGCTAACTTCCTCAACAATTACATCACTCC
>NW_019104624.1:206058-222111 GCF_001995035.1 Momordica charantia
TCTTCCTCCTCCGACGACTACAGACGTCAATAGTGATTACTGCAACGGCATCCCACTACGACACGACTTGTTCCAACGGTGGCAAAGCATGAATTTCCGACGCGACGCAATCAGTACAGCGACGTCCTCGGGTGATTTTTCCATGATACAATAGCATCCCACGATGGCCTGTCGTCGAATAATAACCCAGATCTGACGATACAAGCAGCGATGTTGTAACGTCCGAGTAGATAGGAGGGGTACATGAATGAACCGATACCACATCCGAATGAGAGAGATCCTTAGATTATTGAAGAAGGGTCAAGAAATACTTAAAAGAAATAATAGTCACTACTTATACTAACAAGGTGTACCTTCCTTTTCGATAACTCAATTGTAAGAACTCCAAAGTTAAGCGTGCTTTACTTGGAGCAATCTTCGACTGGGTGACCTCCTAGTTGCTTGACTATGAAGCATGTAAGTGAGGACAAAGCATGCTAAAATGAAATTTTGGTCCGAATCTTGGGCATGGGGCATTACATTTGCTCCCAAAACCGTGAGCATTGGTGCATCTTGATCTAAATGCACAGAACCCTTGAAACATGCAAGTTTAGATTGGTCATCAAACTTGTGGGGTGTTTCACTTTGGATCTAGAACAAGTTATCTCTATCCAAAGCCTTGACATTCAAGGTAAGTCCCCTTTTCTTCCCATTGGGTGATTGTTTGTGTGTGTACTAGGTGTTTGTTCTTACCATGGTTGCCTAAGCCACTTGCGGTAGGGTTGAGTGCATCATTTGGTATTAGAGATTTGACTCAAGATCGGACATATCCCCATCTACCCATCTATCTTTACTTGCATTCCAACTTTTCTTTCAAGCTACAACCATTACTTGCTAATAAAGAGGTTTTTGTTCAGCTTCTATGTTACTTACTTTATCGCATTGTACTTCTATTTTAAGCATGTTGTAGATCAAAAAATAAAAAAGAAAAGGAAAAGAAAAAGTGTACCAAGAACAAAGGAAGTCGAAGTACCGAAAAAAAAGATAAAACAGATAAAAAAAAATAAAAGAAAGAAATGGGTTTTCTATTGTAATTTTTTGCACATTTTTTATTTTTCTGCTATAACTTGTATTGCTAATCACTTTATGCTCCGATACTCAAATTACCTTAAATTTGTGACCATTATCAACGTCCTTAAGTCTAGTTTGGATCTGGAACACCTTTTTCCCTCAATTTTAGTAACACCAACGACACCGTTTAGAAATTTTCCTGGAGTGAAGCTGACTTTTCCTTAATCCCTAGTTCCTTATTGATATCCACACCAACTTTTACTCCAAAATTCGGAGAGCAAGTACCCGAAATTCATGGAATAGTCCAACTGCTTAAAAATAATGTACTGTTACCAACCCAAAACACTGTTGTCTGAATTTAAAACTTTGCATAGCCATCCTCACTCAAGCAAACTTAATTGCAGCCTACCATAACCATCCTTTGTGAGTCCAGTTTCATATCCAATTGGTTTGGAACCAATTCCATCTAAGACCAGCTCATGTCGGTAGAAAAGGTAGACATTGTTCAATCACTATTTTCCAAAACAGTGTTTCTTTTTTGTTTTGACCTTCTGACCTTCCCACGGAAATTTTTCCAAATCTACCCATCCAAATTGAGGTGCAGCCCTAGTATGTGTTTGTTGTGCTTTTGTTTTTTAAATGGCACGAGCAAGCCATTTGCTCACACCAATAGCTACAAGTTGGGTCATATGCTGAATTTCACTGTTACTTTGATTCTCTGAGTAGTCTATCTTCTTTCTTAATTTCGTCACAAACGAAAATGAATCTCTATTTAAATTTTATGTGCTTAGACTATTACTTCACAAGCTTTTTGAATCTATTTTTTTAATTTAAATTTGCATGAGTAGATTGTTCACACTAATGCTTTGAAGTTTGCTTCAATTATGGAAAAGTTTGTGTTGAGTGCTTTTGTATTTTGTCTTATACTTGTCCTTTGTTGTTGATTATGTTACTCATGGTTGAATCTTGTCTTTCTTTGTACTCAAACTTGTCTTTGGTTCATTTGTGATTCGCCACAAGCAATCTAGCTCGATGTTTCAATGGAATCGCTTACTTAAAAGACAACTTTGCATAAACCTTACCATCTAAAAATTGTTGTGTATATGTGAATGAAAGACCTCCAATATTTGAGTGCTACATATGAGTGAATCCTTCATTCCATGAGTGAATGAGTGAGGGAGGAATTGAATGGTGAGGTCCATCTTTGTTTTCTAACGTTCTTTTGTAATAATGAACACTCAAAGATATTATGGACAAAGCAATCATAGGACAACATCAAATGAAGATCAACATGTCATTCACAATAGTTATGGACTCTTGTCTGTAAGTAGATGAGTGTTCTCTTAAGTGCTTACTCCGGGACTCGAACAAGGGGCTTCACCCTCTCCCTGTCCCGAGAGGGACATCTGCTTAATGTTCGGACCATAAACAGGTTGTTCATCAGAGGATTTCTAGTACTTAAGGTGAAAGAGGTAACTTAGGAGTAAAACGGTAATTTGACCAAGCTGTAGTTACGAACACTCGAAAAGGATTTACTTACTAATAATGGTCAAAATTTGTGGACATAAAATATTCTACAGTGAGAATAATGCAACTGTGGGTCTTTACTGGAGTGACCAACAGTTAACGAATGTTGATTAATATGGATAATGAGTTTAATATATTAATCTTGTATCTTTGGAGCTTATGATCTGTAGGTCTATTAGGTCCGCTTGCTAGTTCAAAACGGGTAAAACGAGGATGAAGAATTTGAAATGTTCAAATTATATATAAGGGAATGTATATAATGTTAGAGTTTATTTTGAATAAAGATTCAAAAATTAAACAATATTGTTATGAGATAGTTATTTAAATAAGATTCAAATAAAATTTAATATGAATTGGATTCATATGAAAACTATATGTTAAAATTAATGTACATGAGATACACTCAAAATTGAGAGAGATGTGCATTTGAATAAAATTCAAATTAAATAATTCAATTATGGTTTGTTTTATTTAGTTTAATTAAGTTAGGTTTTTAATTAACTAAATAACCCACTACCTTTCAAAATGCAAGAACGTGGGATTATGGTGAAGTGGGCAGTTAACTTGCTCCCCATTTCTCACTATTCTTCAAATGCAAAGTGTTTGCATTATGGAAGAATTCATGCATTTTGAAGAACTTTCTCAAACTTAACTGCTCTTGCAATCTCTTTCAAAAACTCCATTTCTCAAAAGACGGTTCCCACAAACCGGTTCTCATCTAGAGGATAGCAAGGAAGACTTTTTTGTGGCATTGGTCTATGGTGAAGAACGATCTTCATAGGTAGGTTCTCCTTCTTTGTATTGCTATTTTCTTTTCTTAGTAGTTCTTCCTAAAAGAAATTTGAAGCACAAGCGTTCACATGCTTCGGCTGTGGGATACGATCCCTTCAATTGGAGAACTTTTTTGCATATTGGTCAAATTTTGGTTGCTTTTACAGTTTCTTCTCCTTATAGCATCCAAAATTTCACAATTGAGCCAAAAATTCTATCAGAATGGTGAAGAACGATCTTCATAGGTAGGTTCTCCTTCTTTGTATTGCTATTTTCTTTTCTTAGTAGTTATTCCTAAAAGAAAATTGAAGCACAAGCAATCACGTGCTTCGGCTGTGAGATACAATCCCTTCAATTGGAGAACTTTTTTGCTTATTGGTCAAATTTTGGTTGCTTTTACAGTTCCTTCTCCTTATAGCATCCAAAATTTTACCATTCAGCCAAAAATTCTATCAGAATCTTGCAATTCATTCTTGGAAAACCTATAAAATTATTTTACTATCAAGCAAGCATTTACTTTAGCAAAGATGCCAACTTTCCAAATAAAACAGTTATCATACTTCCTCCTAAGCTTTCCTAAAAACATTGAAATTATAACCTCATTCTTGGTGCTCCCTTAAGATGTTGTCAAAAGTTGTTTACAATCATCTAATATCTCCATCCTTGTCACCATTAGAAAAAGAAGAATATGATCATTAATAGGAAAGGGATCTTGATAGGAACAATGCCCATGCAAAAAATTGTAAAGACCACCACATGACGCTTGTGGCTCTACATAGAACACACGAAACACTTTCAGAACATGCAATCAGCACAATGTGTTGGGATAAACACTTAACTTTATGGACCAATTATCCCCTCTTGTGTGAACCTAATAGTAAATAGAAAGTAAAAATAATAATTCAAACAAGCACGAGAAGTAAAAAACAACGGACCGAAGTCAAAATCTCCATTATAATCAATAATGGGCTACACAAAGTTCTCCCTAGTAACAACTATAGGCATACAATAATAATATCTCGAGACAATAAATCTTCGCAAACAAAGGAATAAACCGGGGAAGAAAATTAGAAAGATCTCACTTAGAAAGTGGCACCAACTACCCACTGTATCTGACTGTAGGCAGCTCTAAAAGAATCTCCACCGTCCAGATTGAAGATCCTCGTGTTGTGAACACGCTGTCGAAATTTCAGCTCGATCGGACCACGGATCGGCCTTCGATCGTACGAAAAGGCTATTGTACGGAATGAGTTTCTTTTATCTTTTTCTTTTCTCACGTAGGCGGCTGCAATCATAAATATATATATATAAGAACAGTAATGACCCATATGGGCCTTAAAGTTACACTTTCACACATGTGAAAATACCCAACAAATCTCTCCCTTTTCACTGTGTGAAGAAAATTGTCATCCGAGCAACAAAACGACAAAACTCTTTAACAGTAGGAGTAAAAATTTCATCAACATGAACACCTTTCTTTTGACTGAACCCTTTAACAACTAGTCTCGCTTTGTAACGCGGTCGTGAGATGTGTTCTTCTTGTTTCACTTGATAAACCAACTTATTTTTCATTGCGGGTTTCCTTTAGGAAACTTGACAAGGTCAAAAGTGTGGTTTTCATGCAATGATTTCATTTCATCAATCCACTCTCTCTTGCGCTCATCTTCCATGGCCTCCTCATAACTCTCAAGCTCTCCCCCGTCCATTAGTAACACATACTCATCAATAGGATACCGTGTGGAAGAACGTCGATTTCTAGTAGATCTTCTAAGTGAAAGCTCTGTATGAACTTCTATTTCCGACGGTTGTCCATGAACATCATCATCTACCTCAACCTGTTATGGACTTTCTACCTCACCTGTACCATCAAACTAATCATTCTGAACCCCATTCTCAGTCTATGTAGAAGGTTGTATCAAAGGAACTGAATCCAAGTTAATCAAATCATCACTTTGCTAAAACTTTGTTTCATCTGTCTTCTTAATATCTTTTATGGTCTGGTCATCAACAAATACAACATCCCGACTTCTTATGAGCTTCTACTGTACTGGATCATACAGTTTATAACTGAACTCATATTGGCCATAGCCAAGAAACACATATGGTCTTGTCTTTGCATCAAGCTTTGATATCTCATATTTAGGAGCATGTATGAAAGTTTTACACCGAAAGACACACAGGTGATTATAAGATATCTATTTATCTGATGAAATTCTATCAGGGACTTCAAAATTCAAAGGAACACATGGCGTGAGATTCAAAACATGTACAACTGTGCTTAATTCTTCACCCCAAAACGATATCGGTAATTGTGACTGTGAAAGCAAACATCTCACCAGCTCAACTAGTGTTCTGGTCATTCTCTCAGCTAGTCCATTCAACCGAGGAGTCTTCAGATGTGTCTTTTGATGTCAAATACCATGGCTTCTACAATACTGATCAAAAGGTCCACAATACTCACCTCCATTATCGGTCCTCATGCACTTCAACTTCTTACCAGTTTCTCTTTCATCAAGGGCATGAAACTGTTTAAACACATGCAACATTTGATCTTTTGTCTTAATCGTAAGGCCGAAGTTTTCCTTGAATGATTGTCTATAAATGTCACAAAATATGAGGAACCTCCAAGTATTTTTGCCTTCATAGGACCACATACATCAGAATATATCAAGTCAAGTATATTTAGTTTCCTTGAGTATTGAGACACCTTAAATGAAACTATAGTTTGTTTCCCTGCTAAGCAACGAGCACGTCTTTTGAAAGGCACATTCTTTATACCAGAAAGATGATTCGTCTTGACCAAAATCATCAATCCCTTCTCACTAATATGACCGAGTCTCTTATGCCATAATTCAACACCATTTTCATCATCCACTATATTTATTGCAGAATAAATAACCATTGCTTGCATTAAATACAATGAGGAACATTTATCCCCCTTAGCTATAATCATTGAGCCTGTAGTAACTTCCATTTGTCATTGTAGAAGGTATTGCAGAAATCTTCATCATCAAGCTTACCTGTAGAAATTAAATTCATGTGAATATCAGGGATATATTTCACATTATTCAAAACCAGCATAGTACCATTCTTGGTCTCCAAATGCACATCACTAATACCAATGGTTTTTGCTGATCAATCATTACCAATCCTAATACTGCCAAAGTCACCAGATGTGTAGGATGCACGGAATCCCTCCTTGATGTAGCATGAATTGACGCACCACTATCAATCACCCAATTGCTCTACTGTGTAGCGAGATTAATAACATCACCATCAAATAAGATAAGGAACTCCTCGGTAGCTGCAACAACTCTATCTGCGTCATTACCATCATCATTCTTCTTTTCCTTACCCTTATCGTTTTTATTTTCTCTCTTTAGTTGTTGACAATACTTCTTTATATGCCCTTTCATGCCATAATGAAAACACTCAACATTGGAAAACCCGTCGCTCTTACTTTTGCTTCTGTCTCTACCGTTTGGACCTTTGCTCCTACTCCTCCCCCTTATTTCAGCAACAAGAACCTCTGATTGTGATGAAGAGTCCTGTGACTTTCTTCTCATCTATTCGTTTAGAACACTGCTTTTGACCACGTCCATACTTATTATTCCATTTGGGGCTGAGTTTGATAATGAAGTTCTAAAAGTCTCCCACGAGTCCGCCAATGTACCAAGAAGCCATAACCCTTGTATCTCATTCTCAAACTTTATTTTCATTCCAGCAAGCTGATTAGTGATACCTTGAAATGTATTCAAGTGATCTGACATAGGTGTTCCATCGTGATACTTCAAAGCGATCATTTGCTTGATCATAAACATTTTATTATTATCACTTTTCGGGGCATATAACGACTCAAGCTTGTTCAACATAGTTTGTGCATGTGTTTCTTCTCCAATATGATTTAGTATATTTTCTTCTACCAAATGTCCAATAAAGCCACATATTTTTCTATGACAAATTTCTCATTCTAAATTAGTTTTATCTTCAGGCTTCTCAAGTGAAAAAACAAGATGATAAAAATATTTCACATACAAAACATCTTCAATCTTTATTTTCCAAACTTGACAATTTAAGTCATTCAAAGTCACCATTCTACTTGTACTAGTTCTCATTGTTCAACACAAGGCCTAATTAATTTTGAACCTCGCTCTGATACCACTTTGTTGGGATAAACACTTAACTATATGGACCAACTATCCCCTCTTGTGTGAACCTAATAGGAAATAGCAAGTAAAAATAATAATTCAAAGAAACACGAGACACAAGCAATTTTAACGTGGAAAAACCTCCTCAATGCAAGGAGTAAAAAACCACGGACCGAAGTAAAAATCTCCACTATAATCAATAATGGGCAACACCAAGTTCTCCATAGCAACAACTAGAGACATACAATAATAATATCTCGAGACAATAAATCTCGGCAAACAAGGGAATAAATCGGGGAAGAAAATTAGAAGGCTCTCACTTAGAAAGTGGCACAAACTACTCACTGTATATGACTGTAGGTAGCTGCAAAAGAAATCTGTACCATCCATATTGAAGACCCTCATATTGTGAACACACTGTCAAAATTTCACCTCGATCGGACCACATATCAACCTCCGATCGTGCAAAAAACACTACTGTACGAAATTGGTTTATTTTCTCATTTTCTTTTGTGATTTCCTCCTTGATCTACGTGCTGCTTTATTCCCTCTCTCTCCTACTGACATAGACGGATTATATATATATATATATATATAACCCGAAAACACAATGGCCCATGTGGGCCTTAAAGTTTGGTTTTCACACATGTGAAAATACCCAACACAATGTAATTGTTTAATCTCAGTCAATGCAAAATGCTAGCAAAGTCTCTATCACTAGATATTAGTTGGTCCTTTAGATTCTGTCATATGTCTTGAGGTTGCCTTTATTAACTGTCTAGATGAATAATCTAATCTTCTTTGGAAAATGGCTCTTCATGTATGATGGACAATAGTACTAGGAAAATGAACAACTTCTTTGGTCAAAACCTGCATTGAAGTTTTTCTAGAGAATGCCCTTCATTTGTAAGCCATTTCCAAAAACAATAATGAGCTAGGAAAGTATCCAGCAGGTTTTGAACTTCTTGATAACTCTTCCATTATTTATCGTTTCTGTTTCATAGAAATTGTCTAGTTAGGAAAATACATAAAAGGAAGAAGAAAATGTAAGAATAATAAGGGGGAGAGAGAGAAGGAAAAAAGAGAGAGGAGGAAAAAGAGTTGGAGAAAAAAATAGAGAAGACAAAAAAAATACGGAAGACAAAAAAGAATAGAAGGGGAGAGCGTTTTTTTAATTTATGTCCTGCGATTGTTTAATGAAAAGTGTTTATTAACCAATCATTTGTCATGTCTTTTGCTTCAACTAATGTGGATGTTTAGTTAAATGATGGTATTGGTGGTTTCAATGCATTAGAGTATTTGGTTGGAAACATATTATGGTTTTCGCTGGGTAAACGTGTAAATATGGACAGATTTCGGTGATGTGATTGTTCGAAACATCTTGGTCGTAGAAGTTTGGTTGGCTTTAGAAGTCATGGTTCCTCATTTGTGTGTTTCTTACAACATATTGTATTTGTTTGGCAAGCTGGTTGGTTTCATCTTAATTTGCTTCAACTAATGCGGGACGTCATCTAGAATATGCTATTGGTGTTCTAACAACTTGTTTCACTTGTCGAACTTTATTAGGCTGTGAGTTATTGGTGATAGGCAAATGTGGTGGGCGTGGTTGAGGGGTGTTGGATGGTGGGTGAGTATCAGGTTCAAAGTAGGCAGGCTATCGCACCATGTGTGAAGGGTTGGAGCAGCGGTGGAATGGGATAAAGAATTGTCAGACACAATGGATTGTTGAAGGCCAAATCCAGAAGCAAATGGATAGTCACCTTTATTGAATTGAACATGTCGTGAGATGAAGACTCTTCTTGATGAGCTGAGACATTTATGACCCTTATGAGCTGGACTTGGACCAAGATAAACACACTTGTCAGTTCGAAATTGAAACTTATGAGTATGGTAAGGGCGTAAAAAGGGATAGCATGCACACCCAAATATTCTCAACTCGGAGACGTTAAGACATCGTTGTATCAATAACTCAATTGGAGACTTACCATTATGCAGAGGGGAAGGAAGACCATTGATTGATAAGGTTGATGTGAAGAAGGCCTCCCACCAAAAACATAGAGGCATGGAAGCTCGAGCGAGCAAAGTGAGACCGGTATCAACAATATGGCGATGTTTACGCTCAGCTCGACCATTTTGAGCAGAAGTGTATAGGCACGGAAATTTGGATTGTATCCCCAACTGATGGCATAACTGTTGGACTCGTTTATATTCTCTTTCATTATTAGACTGTAACATTTTAATATGGCTACCAAATTGAGTCTTGATCATAGTAGTAAAATGATTAAATGCAGAAAGCGTGTCACTCTTTAACTTCAAAGGATAAATCCATACAAATCGGCTATAGTCATCAAGAAAATGAACATAGTATCTATACCCATTAGATTACATAACAGGTGCAGGTCCCCATAGATCAGCATGCACTAACATAAATGGAGCAGTAGCTTGTGAACTAGATAGCGGGAAAGGCAGACCAAGAGATTTACCATATTTGCATGCTTCACAAAGGTTGACATTATCATGAACTTTCACTGGCAGATTACAACGTTTAATTAAACTTCTAAAAACTTGAGAAGACGGATGTCCAAGTCGACGATGCCAAACGTTCTTGGATACCACAACATTTATACTACTATATGATTTGGGAAGAGACACAGAACAAATAGTTTTATTAGCAGCCACCTCCAAGCCACAGTCAACTGGAGTCGAAGTACTCCCAGTGACTACTCCAACTGTATTGAGGCGGTAAAGTCCATCTCTAGGAGCCCCTTTCAGCACCACCTTGTCCGAACGTATATCCTTTACAAGACAAGAATCAGCATTAAATTCAAGGTATACGTTATTATCTTTTGCGAGTTTAGACACGCTAACTAGATTTTTAGCTATGTTTGGTATGCACAACACATTTTCAAGCATGATCAACCCACCATCAGAAACTAAACAAGATTTACCAACATGAGATATTTTTATTTTATCGCCATTACCTACTGTAACTCTTTCCATACCTCCATATTCAGTAGGTTGAACCATACTGTTGTAGTCTGGGGCGACGTGATTTGAAGCACCATTATCCATATACCAATTAAGGTCTACCACTGTTTCAAAAAAAGGATTGTTATTTTGGGTTGCTGTGAAGGCATAAGATGTACCTTGTCCAGGGTTCTTGTTAACCCCCTGGTTAGAGTCGTCGTTGAAGTTTTTACCCTCACTTTGTGTATTGTTCCTGTATTCCTTATCAAATCGATGGTAGCACGTTAGTGCTGAATGTCCATGTTTACTACACACCTGACAAATTTGCCGACTATTTTTGTTGTTCCACCGTCCTCTACCTCGATTTCGACCACCCCCCGACTGTTGTTAAATGGTGGCCGAGAGTTTTGATTTGGACGTTGGTTTCCACCACTTACATTTCTGCTACTATTAGTCATATTCACAGAAACAGAGTTGTTAAAAGATACTGTATTTTTATTAGAATTTTGAAGTTCTAACCTCTTCTCAAATACCAACAATTCGGCTTGCATTTCAGGCCACAAAATGCCTCGTTTTCCTTGGATCGTTGCTACCACAGGATTATACCCTTCATCTAATCCCAGCAGAACTTGAGAAATCAAAGATCGAGTGGGTACGGGACTTCCAGCTTGACCCAAATTGTCTGCATGAAACTTCATAACACGCAAAAATCAGTCATTTTAAGAGAACCTTTTCGAGCCTGTTGAAATACCTGACAGAGATAATCTTCTTACGCCTGAGATTGTACTCCAAAGAGTTCTTGTATGGCAGCCTAGAAATCACGAGCATTTTCATACCCCATCACCTGTGTTGCAACTTCTATAGTCATAGAGTTGTACAACCAAGAAGTAGTTGGTCGGTAGTTACCCATGACTCATATAGTGGATTGACGGCTGCTTCTGTTGCTATGAAGGAACTCGATGGTGCAGATGTGTTCGTTTGGCTTGTTTCCATATTACCAATCGACTGTTGCACAAACATGGGCGGACATGGGTGCTCGCTGGAGATGTGTCTCTCTAGTTTATAACTTCGTAATATGGGTAAGGCTATGTTTTTCCACAACAAGTAATTGCTTCTATCTAGCTTTATTGTGTTGATTTGGTTAAGCAATTGATTGAGTGGTGGGCTGCTAATGATGGAGTGGGTAGAGGTGTTGGAGGAGGCCTAGGCCATTACAGCTCTGATACCAAGTAATAATTTCACAAGAGGAAGTTTCACACTGAAGGTTGGATGTTTGTATTTCACTGTATTATGATGGCACTTAAAGGTCGTATTTATACAAAAGTGTATCCTAATCTTAGAAGAAAAAGAATTTAAACTTAACAAAAACATTGTAACAGAAATACACAACAACTTTTAAGAATAGATATTCTTGTTTTGGCTATGACATGGTGTGTGGCTTCAACTTCCTTGCTGAAGTTATGTTAACACTTGATGTGACAATTCAAGGAAAAATAGTATGGATTGGAGAATGATTCGAAATAGATATTCAAATTGTCATTCGTAACATAGGAGTTCGTATTCTCCTCTCTCTATAATATCAACCAACAACTCTTGGAATAAAACATTATTGAGTTCGACGATGACTGTAAGGTTTAAACCCTGTTTTGATTCAAAAAACCATTTTCTTTTCACTTATAAAACTTTTAAATGTTATATTTTAATCTATTAAAGTTAAAACTACTTATAATTTATCATTAATGGTTCATCCTTTAATAAAAATTTGAAACAACATTTTAATTAAAGTTGGCCTTTTAAATCTAGCTTTTTAAACACTTCTTTAATCTATTGCAAACATTTGTTCATCAAAGAAATAATACAATAAAAATATGTTTGCGCTTATAAATTATATGTAAAAGAAAGAGTAAAGTCAAACTAGTAAATTAACTTTCTATGGAAACATGAAGAAGAACGTAGTGTTTGAGAGCAGGAAATAGAATAAAATTAACATAAAGTATAACTCAAACTAAGATTTACCCCAACTCTAAAAATAAATAAAACAATTTTGGGTTTTTGGGCTGAATAGTCTTTTTACCAAGGCAGTATTGTTTTTTACTCAGTTTTTTCAAAACATAAGTTTTCTAATTGTTTGCTTATGTCAACAACATTGCCAAATGACCGTTCATACCCTTCCATTCCATCTTTTTAGATTTTTTTCCATCCCATTCTGTCTGTCGGTCTATTTTTAATTTATATCGTCCTTCTCTATGTTTTCATCATCTTTTACGAAAACCCAATCCCATCCACACTCAGTCGTGCCTGAACTTCGATACTTCTCATTGCCTCTCTGTTTATGATTGGATATCATGCTTCGGTTTCATCTGTTATTATTTGTTCGTTATATTGGGTTTCATCTGTTGGGTTTAATTTGCTGTTATCTGTTCATTATACGTGGGTTGCTAAAGTAGGTTTGAATTCGTCGTGCGTGAAATAGAGCAGGTGCGAGAGTGAGAAGCATTTACTTGAAGAGAGGTCAAGCCAGATCGAGATAATGCGAGAGCGAGATCGAGAAAAACTGTGGTGGCAAGCGAGAGAGAGTCCAATGCTGAGGAAAAAATATAGCGAGAGCAACCAAGGGCTTTGAAGAGTTTATCGAGAGCAATATTGAGCGAGAGCGAGTGAATGTATAGCGAGAGAGAGGGCGAGGAAAAAGTATAACAAGAGCGAGAGACATGGAGAGCGAGACATTTAACCGAGCAACAATTTGGTGTCATTCATTTTGTTTTTTAAATTAGTTATTTGTTTGATTATACCCTTACAACCATGCATGTTTGTTGGTCTTTCTGTTTGAAGTTTTCTGATTATACATCGATCTCATAATTTTCTGTTTGAAATCCATCGTTGAACATATGTGAAGAACATGATGCGTCAACACAAAAGTAAGAAGAATAATACATATAACTGTAATGTAATGAAACCTAACAAACTATGAAACCCAAAAAACCTAGGGTCACAATGCCCCTGATAAAACTTGATTAAAATCTAAAAAGTGTAGGTTTACATAGTTAATTGATGGTTATTTTGGGATGAAAAATGTATGTTCATGCATATAATTTAGGGGAAATGTGCATAATTTGTGATTAGGGACTTCAGAATTCAGTTATAGGTAATGAAGGCTAATTTGTGTAAATATGCTTATTTTGTAAGGAAAAGTGAACATTGATGATCAAAATGCGTCAGGCATATTGTAGGACCAGAATTTCTAGCTTACTAGATGAATGAGTCAGCCAAGTTACTTTGAAGTTTCTAGCTTCACAATGTTCAGCCACATTTGATGCCTAGATTGTCAAAACGGGAATAACAACTTTTGACCAAGTTATTGGTCCAAGATTTGTTATTAGTTCCTAAAATCTCTACAACCTCATTTGGTTCCAACCTCCCATGCATTTCTCAACATCTTGTTACCTCCATGACCTATAAAAGGAGCTTCCAACCACAACTTCAAATCATCTCATTTTTTTTCCATACTTTAGTTCTTTCCTTTCTATTTGGTTATGAAGTTTAGTTTTTGAGTTTTTTTTTTAAGTTTTGTTCTTCAATTAATTTTTCTGCAATTTTCCTTTGTTTATTTATTGCAATTCAACTTGTTCCATTTTGTACTTTCTTCCCATTTCTAATTAAAATGCATTCTTTTGTTATCTTCTCTTGTGCTTTTACTTCTTTCATTTTCATGAGTAGCTAAATTGTTTATTCAACCCTCCTACGAATGGTTTAGTTCATCTATTTTAAATTAGGTGTATCAGTGAGCATGACGTTTTACGATCTCTTTGCTTATCTTGATTGATATAATTATTCCAATTGATTTTCTTGTTCGCCACTTGTTTAAATCACATTAGTTTGAATTTAATTATGAAAAGGTTAGAGTCGAATGAATTTCATCAAGGTAAAACGGGAAGTTACTTATAAATAAGAACTAAAACAAGATCCTAGAAATAGGCTCTCTTACCCATTAAACGTAAGTTGGGATTTTGTTTATTTAGGATTCTAGAGTTGAATAGACATATGTAAATACTAGCCTAAGCTTCTAAACAAACCAAGAGCAGTATGGAATAGGAGTTGAACCAATTTGCATAAATTGAGCTTAATTACGGGCACACTTGAGAGGTGTATTTCATATTTTAGAACTAAATCTTAATAGGGGGGTTGGTATTTTAATCCTTCTGTTTTTAAATTGTGTTTCCCAACATATTCACCAAATTTTTATCCAAACTCGATTGCTCATTCAAGCAGTTTATAAATTCATTTTTTAAAAGAAAACTAGTGACTGTGGAGACGAACTTGGAATATTTTCAGAGTATTACTTGTGATAGTGTGCACTTGCAATTACCCTCGTGCTATTAAGCAGAGGCGCAACAAGTTTTTGGCGCCATTGCTGGGGACTTTGTTTTTGTTTTAATATGATTCTTTGTGAATTGTTTTTGTGTTCAATCACTACACTGTTTCTGTTCTGAAAATACCCTCTATCTAACCTCAAAAGTGAGCATTAGTGCATGAGCACAAATCCATGCTTGCTTCCGTACGATCCTGAGATCGAGACAACTTGCAACAGGTTAAGGCGTGAGCAGAGACTTAAAAAACAATAGGAGAAAATCCAAAAACATAAAGAAATAGAAAAGGAGAGAGAATTGGACGAAGTAAGCACCAACGTGGCAGAAGAAGTACCAAATCCAATCTTATTAGCCGATCGAAGAGACATTGGAATGCGCGACTATGCAACCACCACCTTGTAGAATTTAAACGCGGGCATTACAAATCTAATTCCAAACGATGCCCAATTTGAATTCAAGCCAATGATGCTCCAAATGTTTAACATTATTGGCTAGTTTGCAGGACTCAAACATGAGGATCCACATTCCTACCTTAAATCTTTTATCCAAGTGGCAAATTCTTTTAGATTACCAGGCATATCTAACGATGCTTTAAGACTAAAATTATTTCCTTTTTCCCTTTCAGGTCAAGCAACTGCATGGTTGAATGTTTTTCCTCAAGACTCCATCAATTCATGGGGAACCATGGTGGACAAGTTCCTTGCAAAGTATTTCCCACCCACAAAAAATGCAGACGTGGGGGGCGGGGGGAATCATTTACTGATAAGCGCCAAGGTTGCTCGGGTTTACAAAGCTAGGGGTCCTTCTAGGATCCTTGCAAACATTCACAAAAACGACTAACTTACCGAATGATTCCAACAAAGAGTAAGGTTAGAAGATGAATCACTCTTAGATCGGACTTAGAATCTACGATGGTCACGCCTAGATCCTAAGACGACTCACTCCAGAGTTAGCTTGATCGAAACTAATCCAATGAATCGGTTTAACATCTAACCTGAAGCAAGATTTGAAAGAAGCAACACCAAAAGTGTTAAGGAACAAAGTTCTTGAATTCCAATATGTTTAATCTCCCAAAACAAGGTGAATACAAGCCTTTAAATAGGCCAAAGGGCCGTTCAACATGAGGAACACCAAAAGTCTTTCAAATCCTATTTAATGCAAATTGTAGAAAATAAGACATGCAAATTAAAACATGATTGCACATCAAACTAGACAACTAAATG
>NW_019104624.1:233083-251454 GCF_001995035.1 Momordica charantia
GCGGTAAATTCTGTCCAAGGCTAAATATGGGCGAGAGATCGATAGCAAACAAGTACCGCGAGGGAAAGATGAAAAAAACTTTGAAAAGAGAGTCAAATAGTGCTTGAAATTGTCGGGAGGGAAGCGGATGGGGGCCGACGATGTGTCCCAGTCGGATGTGGAACGGTGACGAGCCGGTCTGCCGATCGACTTCGATAATTTTGTAATTAAATTTCTTTTATTTTCCTATTTAATTCTAAACCATAATAATTCCTTTCTCCCTGTTCAACCCACCCCATCATCTTCCTTCTTCATCCCACTTTATGTGTATTGTTCTTTTTTTTTCTCCCTTCTTTTCTCAACCAAGCCAAAACAGTCAGCATATTCTGTTTCTGTATTTTAATTTCCCTCTTCCTTCTTCTTCTTCCCTATTTCACTTCATCTTCCAGATTCCATTTTCTTCCTTCATCTTCTCTTTCTCTACACAGCCTCACACATCTTACCTACCAAACAATTCTATTTACAAAATTTCTATTGCAAAATCAGGAAGTATAAACTGAACCTCTTCTAGATAACTAATTGATCAAAGCGAACTCCCGATTTCAGCCATGCACAAAGCAAAGTTTAGTTCTTGAAAACTCAGAATATAACTTACCACAATAACACAGTTCTTACTCGAAAAACCCACAAAATTTCATCTTAAAAAGCTTCCACATTTCCATTGGTTTCCTTCTTTAATCTCTAGAAAAATTACCAAAGTTCCAATCTCGAATTTAAACACTGATTAAAGCTGGAATCCTCTCCTTCTATGCCTCCCTCTGCTCCATCTGTTCCATCTCTTTCGTTTCCTCTCTGTTCTTTTCCTTTCTTTTTTTTTTCTTTCTTTCTTCTTTTCTTTTATTTTCTTTCCTTTCTTTTTTTTTTCTTTCTTTCTTCTTTTCTTTTATTTTCTTTCCTTTTCTGTTCTTTTCTTTTTTTTAAACACGTCACACACACACCAAACTCACACTACATACACGTGTCCCCAAATTTCTATTTTTCACTTTCTTGTTTTTTTTTAAAAGACCAAAATACCCTTTAAACTTTAATCGTTAATAATTCAAAATTTGTACTCTTCCTTTTTCTTTTACAAAAAGACCAAACAGTCCTTACATAAACTATGTGACATTCAAATAAAAACACAAAAATATATTTTTTTTCTTTTTGGGTTGATAAAATATAATAGGATAATTCATAACAAAATTTGGTAACTATTTTCGAACGGCTGTCGTAGGTGCTTAAACCTTCCCTACACTAAACCGACTCCCGAACAAAAAAATTATGTTTCGCACACCAATTTGTTTTTTTATAGGCGACCAACCACACCTCGTAGATTATTGGTGGCGACTCCAAACCCTTATCTCGAAAAAGACCCTTTAGGGGATGACGTCGGCCGCTCTGCGTTGCTTACGGTTATGAGAACGAGAGGGAAGAGAGAGTAAGAGAAGAAGGAAAGAAGTGGTTCATAATATACGAATTAAAAAAAATAGTCATATAATTTTAAAATAATAAATATACAACTCACTAGTAATGTAAGTCAACATTACATTAGAGTCAGTAACGGTACCTCAACTCGAATGACCTTTTTATAACTATTTTCCTAAGGTCGGGACTAAACTGTCACTTTTTTAAACTTCCACCAAATAGAAACCTACATTCAAACTTAGGGATCAAAAGTGTATTTTATCCAAATCTTCAGTCAGGTATCGTATTCTAGCTCGGCCTCCACACTAAGGTCGGACTCAAAATTGACTTGAGCGTCGGAGTGTTTATTTCTTTGTGTAGGTCCTTCCTCGCTGAGTGGCCTTCAGCTCATTCCTGACACTTCAGGTCATCCCAGTCAGCCGACCTTGACCCTTTGAGCTGGTCATCCCTTTCCAAGGATACCCAAGCTCTTCCCACGATCATATCTGGAGAAGATCATGTTCTCGCATCGGTCATACATGAAGCAGGTCGAACTCTTCCCATGGCCGATCTTGACACCCTTAACAGAGGATATTAACCGTTCGATGTCGCGATCACGTTGCGACAATTGATAGCAATAGTTACATAAAACAGACGACAAATGTATATGTATAAACTATGAATTGAAAAAAAATATTAAAAAACTGATGAATAGTGACGGGACGATCTAAAAATATTTCATGGAAATTACTTTTAAAAAATTCGAGTTTGAACTATTCCACCGTTGAAATATCTCACCTAACGTATATATATACCTTTTTAAAAACTGATATTTATATAAAGAAACTTTTCAAAATTTCTTTAAGACTTTTTAGAATCATTAATTTTATGACTTTTTTGTCCTTTTTAAAAACTTCTTAACATTTTTCCTTTATAAAAATTGACAAAGTATATGAAAAAATAGCTTAAAAAACAATAATTTATAGTAACGATATTGCCACATATAAATTGAAAAAAAAAATAATGCTTGAAATTGGCACCAATATATGTAAAGAAAAATTTCAAATTCTTTATAGCAATCAACCGAGTCACCAGTTTTATGAATTTTATTCCTGTGTTCAAACTACTTAATTTTTTTCATTTAAAAAAATTGACAAATTATATGAAAAAAAATAACTAGAGAATCTATTTAAAAAAAAAAGGGTGTACTTTGATTGAAGTAACAATTTTGTACTTGAAATTTAAGTTTTACTTTTTATTTTACCTTCTATTTGAGTTTAACTTGCATCAATAATGCTTTATTGGAAAAATAAAGGAAAAAAAAATCGTTAATGTCTGATTGATATATAAGACGTCAAGAAGAGCTAATAAGCTACCTTAGCCAATTTTTAGAATTAATTTGATTAATTATTATTATACTCGAATAAATTTAAATTGAACTGAAAAAAACTTGAATGTGTTAATATTATCACTAAACACTAAAATATATAATTAGATAAGGGAAAAGTAATAAATTATAAGGAATTCCAATTCTAAGACCAAACAGTAAATCAAAAGGAATTCAAAATTGAAATTCCTATTCCTATTCCTATTCGTCAGTGGATTATGAAATTTGTATCTCAATTTCGTATAAATAGGCAGTACCATTGCATCAAGAAAACCACTGCTCTCAAAGTTTAGCGCTCAACTCTCTCTTGCAACAAATAAATGGCGGTTTCGACTAAATCAGTCGTCGCTCTCACTTTCCTGTGCTCTTCCTTCATTCTTTTTTTTTCCTTTGCTTCCGATGCTCGTCCGCTCAAGCTTTGTATGTTCGACGCAATCTATCAGCTCGGTGACTCCATATCTGATACGGGAAACTTAATACGCGAAAATCCAATGACTCCATTTTCTCACCTTCCTTATGGAGAAACCTTCTTCAAGAACGCAACTGGCCGCTGTTCTAATGGCTTGCTAATGATAGATCAATTCAAGAAAGCTTCTTCAAGAACGCAACTGGCCGCTGTTCTAATGGCTTGCTAATGATAGATCAATTCAAGAAACCTTCTTCAAGAACGCAACTGGCCGCTGTTCTAATGGCTTGCTAATGATAGATCAATTCGGTACGTGATTACAAAACGTATTTTATATGAAAAAGTTCTTTCTACTTTTCATGTTTCATGTTAATATAATAATATGCTTATTCAAAATCCAAATTCAAATTTCAAATTTTATCTCTCGTTGTTTTATTCGGGCAGCCCTTCTTTAAATTATACACTTTGTTCAATTTCCTAACATTTGCTTCTTGTAATAAATTAATCCACATTTTTCTTAAATGTTAAATTAGTTTATTTCACTCTATTTTTTTTTTCTGTAATATTTTATGTCAAATTTATCTATAGAAATATCTTTAATGACAATAATCAATAAACTTTACCGTTTCAATAATTTCAGCATTGGCGGCTAGACTCCCTTTGATAAACCCGTATTTGAACAAAGAGGCATCGACGATTCATGGAGTAAATTTTGCAGTGGCTGGCTCTACAGCTTTATCTTCTGAAGTTCTTGCTCAAAACAAGATCTCGTCTCCAGTCACCAACACATCTCTAACTAAACAACTTGATTGGATGTCTACTCATTTTAATACTATTTGTTCTCATCAAAGAGGTTTGTATATACTTCATCCAATTTAATTTAAACAGAGTATATGTATTTCATGTTCAAATGTTTTTTTCTTATATTAATCTATTGCTTTCACGTCCATCTTAAAGATTGCACCGAGAAGTTAAAGAATGCATTGCTTTTGGTCGGTGAGATTGGAGGGAATGATTACAACTATGCTCTATTCCAAGGCAAAACTATTAAAGACAAAACAAAACAAATAAATTATTTTGGTTTCCAATTTGTTACAAACATAAATATAAATATTGTTTTATTTGTTGAATTCATGGGTGTTGAGGTCATGCAATTTTATTTTTCTTTATTAAAATGAGGAAACATGACAAGAAAAAAAAAACTAAAAAAAATGGAACATTAACAAAAGCGACCTTTACAAGATCTCCTACATTGGAACCCATGGTTATGGAACCGAATCCATTAGTATGGAACATTTTCTCTTCCAAGTGAAATCCCCTAGTATATGAAAGAGTGAAAAAGTGCTTTCGTTGTTGTGGAATAGGAAGCCTTCGTATTTTAATGCGCGTGTTTAATCTAAACGGAGCACTATTAGAGTGGGATCCACTTTTTGGGGAATATGGGTCGAAGTATAACAAGAATATTTTAGTGGAACATCTTTCACCATGCCTGAAGATATTAAATAGTTAATCTTTATTTAAAATATGCTTATTTTGAATGATTAAGTAATAATAGTTTTAAATCTATTAACACACATGTAGGATTAGGATATGAAAAAAATCGACTGGTGACAACAATTTGAAAATTTTCAATCTAAAGAAGTTTTGTTAATTTATTTTTAAAAGTAGAGATAAAACACATAATATACAAAACTTCCACCTTTAATATAATTAGTAATTAGTAATAGATTTTCGAAACTTTAAGAATTTAAATAGTTACACCACTTCATCTCTCTTCTACTTTTTCCTACAATAATTTTGTCTTCTCCACAGTTATTTTATGTTTCTTCATCCAATGATTTTATTTTTTCAAGATAAAATCGAGGTCATCCTATGGAAAACTTTAGTCCCAACATACTTTCCGCGCCCTTTATGGCTCGTTGGACCTTAGGAGAGGTCATTTCTTCCTCGACGAAGTTTCGGTATATGTGGAACCTCTCTTTTCTCGTCAATACACGTCGATTATACCCGCATTTCAACTATTTCGCGACTCTAGCTAACTTGATATACTCTAGGCCAAGTCCCATGACTCAACCTTGCCTCTACACTTTGCCAAAGTCCTCTGAACTCAATGTCGCAACTCAATTCCATCTACCTTGTTTCTCAGCCACTCGATCGTCTGACCCCTACACTGAGCCGGTACCTTACTCGGATGATTTATGGCTTAAACGGGATCATAACTAACTTAAAATGCCAATCCAATACTACTGAGAGATTCCAATAGAGTGTGTCAAAACTAGCTCATCGGGCACCTTGGATGCCTCTAAGACCATTATTATCGAGAAACTAGTTAATAACGAGCTAAATGAACTGATCAGGTACTTCCGGGATGATTCCTTCCGAGATCAGGGTGGGAAATGACTAAACTTGACAACTGAGATGAGTCTTGTAGCTTACTGGACCAAAACTAGCTTGTTCGCACTTACCGAGATCCCATCGATAGTTTAGGATTCCACTCCAAGCATCAGGATGTCAATGTGCTTCGCGACTCACTTGTACACGTTTACCGAGATCGACCCATCGGTTCGTACTTATGGTTGGGTCCTTCAAGACATCTATTAATTTGGACACCATCGAGACACTCATGCTTGTGTAATCTCACTTGAGCATACCATACAACACAACAACCCTATAGTGCAACCTCCGATCCATGGGATTAGATGCAATGTCGGTACCCTCATGTCGCTCAACATTGTCCTTGAGATTCCCTTTCACGAAAGAAGATGCCCAAGACCTTAGTTTTGTGACGCTGACTCACATCATGACACACACATGTGACAAGGAGTAGCTCACTTAAGCCACAGGGCCCTGGTGGAGAGCTGACACCATGCCTCCCCCTATAATAGCATTTCAAATCAATCTTGGTATGGCAGGCGTGTGCATGGAAAGTGGCGAGGAGTCATTCGGCAACGTAGAGCACACATCTGAACTCCGATCGACACGAAACTTGGCGTGATTACATATCTCACCAATATGCGTCTAACTCTAAAGCCACTTATCCAAACTCTCGATGTAACCCCGATTCTCAGGATCGTAGCTCGTGGCCGGACTTGCCCCCACTAAGCTAATCATCAACATCAATGAAATCGTCTTTGCCTTGCATGATGCATATGCCTTCTTCTAGCATTATTGTACACATCCTTGTGGTGTGTTGGGTGATGCTTCATTCTCCTTGTTCACATCACAACACTCCTTTCTCGCCCTTAACATGGCCTGATGAGGACACTTGACTGTCGCTACCACTTGTCCACTATGTGGCCGTCTCACAAGCTACCCTCTACTAGTATTATTATGACACATACCATGTGTTAGAGACTCGTTGATAAAAATGGTCATATAAATATTGTCATTTATATAGGGAGAGACACTCTAAATTTAAAATCTTTGGTGTTTTCTTTTGAGCTAGATTCTTGATAAAATTTAATCTTTTTCCCCTGTCAAGATATCATTTTACATAGTTCCAATATTGTTTGTTTATTTTTAAATTTAAATACTATTTGCTTAATTTTAAATATGAATCTTATTTGTTTAAATATGAATTTCAATCTTCATCTTTTTGTGGCGAAATCTGACGGTTATGGAATAATGACGATGATGTTGATGTGCATATTAAAACTTATTCAGCAAGTCATATTGATGTGATGAAATTATTTACTCGTTGTTGAATGTTATGAAAATTATGTATACTATGAGATTATCCGCATAAGTTATTTTATTGATGCTTAGTTTCAATAAAAAAAAACATCAACCCTAGAAATAATCAACTTTACTTTTAAAACAAATAATTAAAAAAATTACAACATCAATATACATAGATACAAAGTTCGTTCATTATATTCTAATTCATCTTTGATGCTTGGATTGTTGGTCTAAATACGTATATAATCTGTTTGGGGTGAAAATCGTATTGCCACGTGAAGGACAATGTGAGATCCACCTCGAACCATTCTGAGGTGTCACATTTAGCCAATGATTCACTATGAAAACTACTCCATGGCGCAATCTTCATCTAGGTCCAACCCACATACGAAGACACGTCCGACCAACTTTCTGACATTAATAACCGCCTGTCGGACCCCCAACCTAGAAATAGAGGGCACCATTTCTACATACAGGTACCAAATTCTATCTCGAACTTAATATTGAGTACCAGTCATTACTGACTTGAGCATCGGAGTGTTCACATTTCTTGTACTGGTCATTCCTAGGATAGGAAAGTCAGTTGTTCCACGTGTCGGAGCTTGACCAAGTCAGACACTGTTATGTTTTACGCATAAACATAATCTGTAACATATAAATTAAAATCAATGGTAGATCTATAATTTCCTTGTCGGCTTGCTTCATTCGAAATTGAGTATAAATAATTTACAAGTTAGCAATCTAAAAGTACATTAATTAATTAAATTATTAATTTAATATATCATTTTTGTGTGCATAAAATGATATTGCCACATGGAGGACATATATGCTGGCCGATCTAGAAGGAAAGGTACTCTTACACTCATAGAATGCAGAACATTTGAAGACATATTACCCTTTAAATGTTAAAATGGTCCGAAAATGGATCGGACTTGTAAAATTTTAAAGGCACTCTTACTCTCAGCTCTTTCCCCTTCCTTCGGGAAGGATGATGTCAGCCGAAATGCTATATCTCATACAAAGGGGGCCGAGGTAGTTGTCAGGCATCTGGGAAGGGAATTCTAAATCTTGCCCCGAGGTTGAAGTAACCTACTGGCAAACTCCTCCACGGAGTCGGCCCTTCTAGGCGAAGGGTCCTGATTCCGAACTGCCCCACTATACGAGTTACTACTACACGAGATTGAGGAACTACAGGAGGTCGACATGACTTTGAAAATAAAAAAGAAACTTAGCAAAAGAGAAGGAACGAAACTGACCTAAAGATTCTGATATCATGAGGTCAGAATCCAAGATTTCATAAAACGTAAAAGACGGAAACAGAACCTTGGGGTATTTGTAGCAACTAGAAATTCAATCTCAGCCGCACACGTGTCCCAAATTGGACATCTCATATCGGAAGAAGTCCGAGCGTCACAGATAATCACGTGTGCGCCGGTTGTCAATTCCGTTTTCGAGGTTTCCCAGCGATAACATTTATCGTATCGGCCTTGGAAGTCACTCTGCAAATCAGTTTCCCCAAGAACAACGAATCTCTCTGCCAGGTCGAGATCGAATCCAACAGAGAATGGGCCAATGTTTGGGGAAGGAATATCCTTTCGCCACGTGGACGATGGAGATTTGCCGCCAACGAAAGAATTATAGGAATAATCTTACGGAGCTCCATCTCGGATCCTTCCGAGATGGGACATTCACCACTTCCTATTAAGGAATTCATTCGACATTTCAAGGAATGTATTCGAGTTCGACCTGCTCTAACCCGACACATCTGACCTCAAATATGACCAAGGTAACCACTTGTCGTAACCTAAACCTATAAATAGAGGGTCTCATTTCACCATGAGGTATCAAATATCTCTTCAAACTTAATATTGAGTTCGAGCTGCTTACGGACTTGAGCGTCGGAGATTTTTTCGTCTTGTGCAGCTCTTCCACTTCGCGTTTCGGGTCATAGCATGGATTGGGTTCGACCTAGATTGACGTTGTGCAAATCGTCGTAGATTCTGATCTCATGAGGTCGGAATCCAAGATTTCATATAGCGTAAAAGACGGAAACAGAACCTTGGGGTATTTATAGCAACCCGAAATTCAATCTCAGCCGCACACGTGTCCCAAATTGGACATCTCAGATCGGAAGAAGTCCGAACGTCAGCGATAATCACGTGTACGCCGGTTGTCGATTCCGTTTTCGAGGTTTCCCAGCGATAATATTTACCGTATCGGCCTTGGAAGTCACCCTGCAAATCAGTTTCCCTAAGAACAACGAATCTCTCTGCCAGGTCGAGATCGAATGCAACAGACAATGGGCCAATGTTTGGGGAAGGAATATCCTTTCGCCACGTGGAGGACGGAGATTCGCCGCCAACGAAAGAATTATACGAATAAGCTTACGGAGCTCCATCTCGGATCCTTCCGAGATGGGACATTCACCACTTCCTATTAAAGAATTCATTCAACATTTCCAGGAATGTAATCGAGGTCGACCTGCTCGAACCCGAAACATCCGACCTCAAATTTGACCAAAGTAACCACTTGTCGTAACCTAAACCTATAAATAGAGGGTCTCATTTCACCTTCAGGTATCAAATTTCTCCTCATACTTAATATTGAGTCCGAGCTGCTTACGGACTTAAGCGTCGGAGATTTTTCCCTCTTGTGCAGCTCTTCCACTTCGCGTTTCGGGTCGGAGCACGGACTGGGTTCGAGGTAGATTGACGTTGTGCAAATCGTCGTAGATTCTGATCTCATAAGGTCGGAATCCAAGATTTCATATAGCGTAAAAGACGGAAACAAAACCTTGGGGTATTTATAGCAGCCCGGAATTCAGTCTCAGCCGCACACGTGTCCCAAATTGGACATCTCAGATCTGAAGAAGTCCGAGCGTCAGAGATAATCACGTGTGCGTCGGTTGTCGATTCTGTTTTCGAGGTTTCCCAGCGATAACATTTACCGTATCAGCCTTGGAAGTCACCCTGCAAATCAGTTTCCCCAAGAACAACGAATCTCTCTGCCAGGTCGAGATCGAATCCAATAGAGAATGGGCCAATGTTTGGGGAAGGAATATCCTTTCGCCAGGTGGAGGATGAGGATTCGCCGCCAACGGAAGAATTATAGGAATAAGCTTACAGAGCTCCATCTCGGATCCTTCCGAGATGGGACATTCACCACTTCCTATGAAGGAATTCATTCGACATTTCCAGGAATGTGTTCGAGGTTGACCTGCTCGAACCCGACACATCTGCCTCAAATCTGACCAAGGTAACCACTTGTCGTAACCCCTGTCGTAACCTAAACCTATAAATAGAGGGTCTCATTTCACCATTAGGTATCAAATTTCTCCTCAAACTTAATATTGAGTCCGAGCTGCTTACGAACTTCAGCTTCGGAGATTTTTCCCTCTTGTGCAGCTCTTCCACTTTGCGTTTCGGGTCGAAGCACGGACAGGGTTCGAGCTAGATTGACGTTGTGCAAATTGTTGCATAAACAACTTGTTTCTTAGACTCCAAAACAATACGTTTATTCTTCAAGTTTCAATTTACTCATTTGAATCTACTATTTCTTTTATATATAATTTATATGCGCACACATCTTTTTATGCTATTATTTCTTCGATGAAGAAAGCTTTTTTACAATAGATTAAAGAGGTGTTTAAAAAACTATATTTAAAAGGCCAGGTGTCGACTAACAAAATTTGTTAGAAATTTATATTAAATGATGAACCATTAATTATAACTTAGAAGTAGTTTTAACTTTAGTAGATTAAAATATAACACTTAGAAGTTTATACGTTAAAAGAAAAGGGTTTAGGAATCAAAATAGCCAAACTTAATAATATTTCATTCTTGGTAAAAGAGTTGTTGGTTGATATTATACAATACGAACTCGTGGGTTACAAAGGACAATTTAAAGATCTATTCCGAATCATTTTCCAATCCATACCATTTTTCCTCGAATTGTCACATGGAGCAAATAGGGTATGGTTTTTCAAAACAATTGATTCTGTTAGTAGTGTAATTTGTATTCATGCCCCTATGGGAGGAAAATCCAATATGGAAAAATGTTATATTGTATTTTGATAATCATTTTCTCAATGTTCATAGGGTTGATAATTGAGTGTCGAAATATACCTATACGTTTAGTTGGGATAAATGTACTATGATTAAACTTATTTCAAAAAATATCTGAATAATTTTGTTATCCCAAAAGATTGCATCGTCGCCAACGTCGTAACCCATCCATCGTCGCCAACGCAATTGCTAAGATTGCAGAAGTCAAGGCTCGCCTCTCTGCCATGGAGCGAGCTAAGGGCGAGTCAACGGCTTCCATCATTCGTGACCCGCACAACGGGAAAGGACCAGCTGACCCAAACTTCGAGTACAAGGGGAGAAGATCGGGTGACCCCGGCAGCAAAGATGAGGCCAACCCCCCTCGTCGCCCTGAAGGAATTCACATTGGCACTCCACCACACGGAGCTCGTCGAGGCGGGGAAAGTTTCACAGGGAGCATGGTCGAAC
Organism: Momordica charantia; assembly: GCF_001995035.1. The sequence continues at coordinate 244,488 of NW_019104624.1, forward strand.
TCCACCACACTATCCTTCAGCTTCGATCCCTAGGGTCAAACTCAAGGATTCCATCGGAAGCCATGATATGCGTGGCGTGCTCAAGGTGTGTCATTCTGACCTACAGGCCTTGCACCACAAGAAAATGGCTCCACGTGACCTGAGGTACCGTGTGGAGCGGAGAACACAGAGCGAGGAGGTCAACGATCGTCGGGGTCAGTCCCGGGCCGAGTCAAGCATCATATTCGAGATGGACCAACTCCACCAAATGATGCACAAGGAGATCATGGATCTCAAAAACAATTACAAGGCTCCAAGCCAGGTTTACTTCTCAGAGCTGGAAGAGCCCCCGTTTACTCAAGACATTCTGAACGAGCTGATCCCCCGCGAATTCAAGGCCCCTACAATGAACTTGTACGATGGGTTGGGATACCGTATCTCGTACATAAAGATATTCGAGCGAAAGATGGAGTTCCTTACAGCAAGCGACGCCATCAAGTGTCGAGCTTTCTAGATCGCTCCAGAGGGCTCGGCTCGGTTGTGGTACCAGCACCTGAAGTCGGAGTCAAGTAGTAGTTATCAGCAGCTGCGTAAAATGTTCATAAACAAGTTCTCAACGCGTCAGTTGATTAAACTTCCAACGTCCCACCTCGAGACGATCAAACAGCGAGACCGCGAGTCCTTGATCGATTATATCACGAGGTTTATGGACGAACACGTCAAAGTGGTGAACTGCACTGACGAGATGGCAATAATATACTTCACAACTGGATTGAATGATAAGAACATGGTGATGAAGCTCGACAGCAAGGCGTTGATACAAGAGGCAACACATGAGGTCTGCACCTCATATTCAAAGGAACCGACCTTGCCGATTCTGTTCGACGAGCAAGACACCGAAGGCATGCACTTGCCTCATAATGACGCCCTCGTCATCACCCCATTGATCGATCAAGTTATGGTCAAACGGGTCCTCATTGACAGAGGAGCTTCTACCAATGTCCTCTCTTGGTCAATGTACTCAGCCCTCGGATGGGAGCGAGCTTAGTTGAAGCTGAGCCCTACATCACGAGTGGGTTTTACCGGGGAGACCGTAACTGTCGAGGGATGTATCTCACTCCCGGTCACTCTCGGCGAAGGGGAGCACGAGGTTACTATAATCGTTGAATTTGTGGTGATCGATAAGACCTTGGCCTACAACGCAATATTAGGCCGACCTTTTAATACATCAGCCAAAGGCTATTCCCTCCACTTACCACCAAATGATGAAGTACCCGACAGCCTTGAGGATAGCCACCATCCCATGCGAGCAGAAGACGTCAAGAGAATGCTATGCTGCAGTGCTTACGGGCTCTGTCACTTGTGCAACGATTATGTCTGAGGCCCCACTGCCGCACGAGCCGACCCGTGGGACCCCTCCTAAGGAGCTCGAGCTTGTGCGACTCCTTAGTCTAGATACCACATCCGAATGAGAGGGATCCTGAGATTATTGAAGAATGGTCAATAAAGGGTTAAAAACAATTGATAGTCACTACCTATACCAACAAGGTGCACCTTCCTTTTCGGTGGCTCAATCGTAAGAACTCCAAAGTTAAGCGTGCTTGGCTTTAAGCAATCTTAGATTGGGTGACCTCCTAGTTGCTTTACTAGGAAACATGTGAGTGAGGAGAAAGCATGCTGGAAGGACTCGTGTTGTTCTGTAGGGGCTGTCTATGCTCTTCTAAGTGGCTTAGAACTTGACGGTGGCGCAGCCAGGTCGCAGGGGAATGCCGCGGCAGAGAGGTAGAGGTGCCGAGATCGGATTCGAATCTTGGGCCTGGGGCGTTACACTAGCCCATCACACTTTATTGTGATAATAGTGGTGCTGTGGCAAATTCTAAAGAACCTCGAAGCCACGAGAGAGGCAAACACATCGAAAGGACTTATAGTGCAACGGGGAGATGTGATCATCCCAAAGATCGCTTCGGAGCACAATATTGCTGATCCTTTTACGAAGGTGCTCACAGCTAAAGTGTTTGAGGGCCATCTAGAAAGTCTATGTCAATGAGCTTTGTACGATTAATCTAGGGCAAGTGGGAGAAATGTAATGGGTATAGTGTATGCCCTCAATGGGTATATTGCATATTCTCTTTTGCTCTCACTAAGTATTCTAAGACTAGGATATATTACTTAGATAAATCTCGGCTAAGTGAATTTTTAGTCGGCCCAATATAACTTTTTATATTGGTAGTTGTACATTAATGTTTTAGTTTATTAAACATTTGAATAAACTAAAGACATTATTGCATGTATATAAAATATTGACTAATTCAACCCATAGCTCGGTTCCCAGGTAGAGGTGTTCTCTTACGGTCAGCTTAAATACCTCAACCTAGACAGAACCTTCCTTAGACAAGGTTCCCTTATAGGCAATATTATATATTTAGTCTTTTATCATTTCATTTAAAACCTAGTTAAAACAAAATAAAAGACTTTCCCCTCATCATATTAGAAGATATAACTTAAGGTCTAATTAATTTTAATTTCTATCTTATAAAATTTAAGAAATTAAAACTATAATCATGCATTGTAAGCATACATTAATATAACAATATTAACTAAAGTAATGTCATCCTCAATACAACTTTATTTTCATCTAATTAATACAACACTTATATGAATCATGAAAATAAAACATGCATTCATACATTATAACATTTATAACTATATGATGCATGATCATACATACATACTATATATCAAACATACATATTATGCATGTAACCTATGGTGGGAATTTAAAACTATATGGAATACAATATGTAATATGCTTTTAATTAAAATAGACATTCATAATGCATAAAACAATTAAATAGCAAAGTTGAACCATTTTTTGGCAGCCTAAGAAAGTAAAATAATACAAAAAATTAAGAAAACGATCGCAATTGCCCTCGAACCGCAAACCGGAGCCACGGAAACACGTCGAAAAACACTCGGACAGCGCCTCGGCGCCTAAGGGCAGCGTGGCGGCGCTGCTACAGCCAAAAGCAGCAACAGCAGCGTGGCGGCGCTAAGGCATGGCGCCATGGCGCTGCACAGCGCCGCGGTGCTATGGCATGGTGCCATGGTGCTGCACAGCGCCGCGATGCTACAATGCAACGTTGTGGCGCTGTGTTTTGTCCTGCAGTGCCATGGCGCTATCTGCGCAGCCTGCTTCGTCTTCTTCGCTGTTTTCTGCATCTTTTCGCCCGATCTGACGCCACGAACAACTTTCGAGTGACCTAGACTTACAGACTCCATACAGAAACTCAATGTCCAAATCCAATTAATAATTAATTAATTAAATATAAGATTAAATAATTAACAATTAATTATTTAACATTTAATTAAATATCCATATTTAATTAAACCATATTCTCTGTTATATAACCTATAGATTTAATGTACATCTTATGTGCATTAATTTTTAACATATAGTTTTAATATGAATCCAATTCATATTAATTATTTGAATAGGATTCAAATATTTCTCTCATAATGTATAGTATTAGTTTTGAATCTCTATCCAAAATTAATATGTACTTATATATAATGCATCAATATACGTTATATATATTCCCTTACATAATTTGAACATTCCAAATTATTTAATTATTCTTGATCCTCGTTTTACCCGTTATAAGCTAGCAAGGGGACCTAATCGACCTACAGATCAGAAGCTCCAACGATACGAGATTAATCGATCAAACTTATTGACCTTGTTAATCAACATTCGTTAACTACGGGTCACTCCACTAAAGACCCACAGTTGCACTCTTCTCACTGCAGAATGTTTTCGTGTCCACAAATATACGCCCATTAATGACAAGTCAATCCTTCACGAGTGCTCGTAACTCAAACTGGGTCAAATTACCATTTTACCCCTGAGTTAGATCTTGCTCCTTCCTCTAATGAACAACCCGATTATCGTCGGACCAATAACCAGAAGTCCTTCTCGGGCCAGTGAGAGGGTGGGGCCCTTTGTTCAAGTCCCAGAGTCAGTAATTAAAAGAACACTCATCTACTACCCTAAAGTCGGGGAGAAGTGAATTCCATCTAGTGAAGTTATGTGCCCAGCTCCCCACTCGGTCTTGTCCCCAAAATGGTAGGAAAATTGAGTCGGCAACTCGGGGTCATCGGGAACGCTGTAACCTGCAAGAGCCGTTGAGGCTTTATCGGGAACGCTGTCGAGGTCTTCGCCTAAAAATATAATCATTCCATTCAATCAGAGGCATGCAAACATTTCGATTCTCTCTCGATTTAGTTTGGACTTTCACTGACTTTGGCATCAGAGTGCTGACTCAGTTTTTTAGGTGTCTTATGTGACGTTTGGAGCTCACTATCCAGCTCATCCGATCCGAACCGACGTTCAAGGAGTTGGTCAATTTCTTGATTGAACAGATGCATATCAGGTATTGTGCATGATCAACAACATCTCCCTCTTCAATTTTGACAATTTCATTCCAATTTTTATGGGAAATACAAAATTGTCATGAAAATATTTATCAATTTAGTTGTTCCACATCCTTGGAATTTTTTTAAATTCATGCAACGCCTTCTTCAACTTTAGACTTTATCCTATTGTCCTTTAACCGCATAATGAAGAGGTTGTGCTAAGTACACTTCTTCTTCAAGGGCTATTCATGAATGCTTATTTGAAATCCATCTGAAAAATCTTCCATCTACTTTGAGGAGCAACGTGAGCAGATACTTCATCATAATAAATACTTTTTCTTTGTGAGTAGTTTTTCGCAACTAATCTCTCTTTATGTATTTCTACTTCTTCTCTTTCATTCATCTCTGTCTTGAATACCCATTTGACACATGCTGCTTTCTTTCCACATTGAATAGTAGAAAGCTCCCATGTATTATTCTTCGTCATCCCTTGCAATCTTCCAGTTTTCATATATTATAGCCTCTTCAAAATTTAAAGGTTCAAAGTCACCAAATAGACATAGAGAGTAAGATCATTTAAACTTTCACTTAATTCTTTAGTTTCATCATATATGTCCATTTATTTGAACTTGATGTACATGATGAAGGTGCAGCATGTGCTGGTTTTACCGATGATGGAGGTGGTGTTGATGGAGAAGTAATATCACTAGTTTCATCACTATATTCTAGAAAAAAATAGATACTTGTAGTCTTTTGGTTAATCATTCCAATTTCACGCAGCTTCTTCATCAAACATGACATTTATGCTTACCAGCATCTTCTCTATAGCAAGCTAGAGTATAAAGCTTGTAGCCTTTTGAGCTTGCATCATAGCCAACAAAAATATGTTTCACAGTTTTATCATCAAACTTACTGCCTTGTAATCTGGTACATGGGCACAAGCAATACTCCCTAGTACTCTCATATGAAAAATATATGGTTTTGTTTGCGTCCATACTTGTTGTGGAGTTTTATTCCATAGACTTCGTGTGGGCGATCAATTGGACAAATAAACAGCACATTCAATTGCTTGTGTCGAAAACTCTTCTAGCATATCCTTACTCTTCAACAAGCTACTAGCCATATTCAGTGTATTGCAAATATGTAACGCCCCGAGTCCCTCAGGTTAGTTAGTCTCGAATCAGGAGATTTTCATTTAATTTTAAATTAAACTTTAATTAAATTTATATATATCGGGTTCCGCATGATTCGTTTTATCTTAAGTTGGGATGGGTTTCTTTTTCTCTTGGGCTTGGTTATGTTGGGCTTTTATTGGGTTGGTTTGGTTTTAAAACAAAGGAAAATAAAATTAATAAAAAGAAAAAACAAACACACTAGGTTTCCATCTCTTTCTTCCTTCCCTTGCCCTAGCCGCCAACCCCCTTCTCTTCCTCTCTTCCTCCGGCGACCGGCGATACCAGCGACAACTCAACCGCACACGGCGGCATCGAGCAGATCCGTGAACGCCGTGTTGTGGCAGCCCTCCGACGATCCTCGGCGGCTGGCGACCCACGACGTTCCAGCGGCTGCGAAATTCGTAGCAGGTACAGCGGCGGACTGGAGTGTGGCAGTTGTGTTTGGGTGTTTTTGGTGGCGTCTCGAAGTTTCGGTGATAACCCACAACCCGTGGAAGCGTGATTTGGATGACCCAGACGCTGTTTTAGCGTTCAACAGCGTTGAAAGAGGATTTGGAGTATTTTTCCTCTGCTGCAACTCGTGGACAGTAGCGTTTCAGTGGCATTCGGGCTTACCCACATCCGTTCGAAGCCCGATTTAGGCTACCCACAACTTGGCGAGCTAGATCTAAGTAACCCACACCTATACGAAGTCGATTTTGTGGTAATGAGTCATTTTAACCCTCTTAGAATTGATTTCGAATGCTGAATCGTATATGTAACTTGCTGTTTTTTTTCTGTTTTAGTGCCTAGGTGTGAGATCGACTCAAAACTTAGAGGCGGGTTGTTCGTAAGTAGACAAGGGGCGTGTGCGTGCGTTAATGTGTGCTAGTTGGTCTTTAATGTGCTGTTTTGTGATGTATAATATTGATTTTGATACGCTATTGTGCTAGGTAACTCTCGTTTGTGTTAATCTGTATGCTTGGTGTAGTGTTGAATATTCGTCGTGATAATGGTGGAATTTTGCCTTGCTAAACTGCTGAGAATTGTTGTGGGATGATGTATGTTTACAAAGGATGCACGTTAAAATAGAATTATTGTGATTATGCTTTCTTATGATGTGGGCGTGCTTGTATAGTTTATATAAATGTTCATTTATGATGTGAGCGTGCTGGTTGAGCATATATAAACGTTTCTTTATGTTGCGAGCGTGCTGGTCGGAGTCATATTATTTTCTCATGAGATGTGGGTGGAATAGAAGCATATTTTTGGACCCTGTTCGCAGGCTAGGGGTTGATGTGGAGTTGGTTGTGATAAGGAACGTTGGATTCTTGGGGAAAGTGAATGGGTGAGTGTCAAGGCCTCGGGTATAAATGGTCGGGGGCTGATACGTCACTAATTGAGTATCGAGGCCTCGGGTA
>NW_019104624.1:257537-274203 GCF_001995035.1 Momordica charantia
TAATGACCTTCGGGCGAACTCATAACTATTAGTTCATATTTTATAATAAAGTATGAATTAATAAAATATGGGACATTTAGATAAAAATAAAAAAAAAATATTTTTTCCTTTTGGATTGATAAAATATAATAGGGTAATTTATGACAAAATTTGGTAACTATTTTCGAATGGGTGTCATAGGCTACTAAAACCTTCCATACGCTGAACCGACTCCCGAACCAAAAAGTAATGTTTTCGTAGACCAAGTTTTTTTTTTCAAATAGGCGATCAACCACATTTCGTAAATGATTTATGGCGATTCCAAACCTTTATCTCGGAAGAGACCCTTCAGAGAATAACGTCGGTCATTCCGCATCACGATAACGTTGCAACTAGGATCACCGTTAAGACAAGGAGAAGGGAAGTGAGTAAGAGAAGAAGGAAAGAAGAGGATGAGACAGAAGGATAAGATAAGAATTAAAAAAAAAAGTCATATAATTTTAAAATAATAAATATACAACTCACTAATGCACGCTAGCATTCCATTAGAGTCGGTAACAAATGTTTTAACCCAAATCACCTTTTCATTACCATTTTCCAAACGTCGGGACTAAACTATCACTTTTTCAAACTTCGACCAAATAGAAACCTACATTCAAACATAGGGATCAAAAGTGTATTTCATCCCAATCTTTTTGTGTCAACTCGTTTTCCAATAGGAGAATCTCTATTATGGTTCTATGTTATTTTTATGTGTAAATGACATGAGAACAACCTGATTTAATTTTATGTTAGCTGTTTTTTCAAGAAGTCAAAATTATGTTATTATTCAAAATTGTGTAATGTGTAAATTTATTTCCATAAATCTAATGAATTTCTATGTATCAAAAAATTAAAATTAATAAAATGAAAGTGGGGATTAAACTACACTGCTTTCTAAACTTAAAAATAAATGGGAAGGATATAATTTTATGAAAAAAAAGTAAATGTTCGTGGAGTTCGGTAAAAAAAGGTCTATGGTTTTCATTAAAAATAAAAAATATTCCGTTTCCGTTAATAAATGCCAGCTAAATTTTATATCACATATTATTTTATTCCAACTTTTAATTAGATTTGTTAAATTAAATTATATGAATTGTGAGGTTTAGGGGCGGCTCGATATGATATGGGCCTCAGACAAAATTTTGATAGAGATATCTTGATATATAGAATATATCTTGTAAAATTTTAATTTTCCATTCTTGTATATTAATATGATAAAGTAATCAAATATTGATATATCGAACAATATGAAATAATATGTATACTAAACCCCTAAATTATTTTAAAGATAGAGAAATTCTTAATTTTAATATGTATTTTAAAAATGTAAAAAAAATTTTATTTTTATTTTCAAATAGAACTTTTTATTTTACTTGAGTTTAACTTTTATCAATAATGCTTTATTTGAAAGAAAAAGGAAAAAAAAATCGTTAATGTCAGATTAATATATAAGACGTCAAGAAGAGCTAATAAGCTACCTTAGCCAATTTTTCGAATTAATTTGATTAATTATTATTATACTCGAATAAATTTAAATTGAACTGAAAAAAACTTGAATTTGTTAATATTATCACTAAACACTAAAATATATAATTAGATAAGGGAAAAGTAATAAATTATAAGGAATTCCAATTCTAAGACCAAACAGTAAATCAAAAGGAATTCAAAATTGAAATTCCTATTCCTATTCCTATTCGTCAGTGGATTATGAAATTTGTATCTCAATTTCGTATAAATAGGCAGTACCATTGCATCAAGAAAACCACTGCTCTCAAAGTTTAGCGCTCAACTCTCTCTTGCAACAAATAAATGGCGGTTTCGACTAAATCAGTCGTCGCTTTCACTTTCCTGTGCTCTTCCTTCATTCTTTTTTTTTCCTTTGCTTCCGATGCTCGTCCGCTCAAGCTTTGTATGTTCGACGCAATCTATCAGCTCGGTGACTCCATATCTGATACGGGAAACTTAATACGCGAAAATCCAATGACTCCATTTTCTCACCTTCCTTATGGAGAAACCTTCTTCAAGAACGCAACTGGCCGCTGTTCTAATGGCTTGCTAATGATAGATCAATTCAAGAAAGCTTCTTCAAGAACGCAACTGGCCGCTGTTCTAATGGCTTGCTAATGATAGATCAATTCAAGAAACCTTCTTCAAGAACGCAACTGGCCGCTGTTCTAATGGCTTGCTAATGATAGATCAATTCGGTACGTGATTACAAAACGTATTTTATATGAAAAAGTTCTTTCTACTTTTCATGTTTCATGTTAATATAATAATATGCTTATTCAAAATCCAAATTCAAATTTCAAATTTTATCTCTCGTTGTTTTATTCGGGCAGCCCTTCTTTAAATTATACACTTTGTTCAATTTCCTAACATTTGCTTCTTGTAATAAATTAATCCACATTTTTCTTAAATGTTAAATTAGTTTATTTCACTCTATTTTTTTTTTCTGTAATATTTTATGTCAAATTTATCTATAGAAATATCTTTAATGACAATAATCAATAAACTTTACCGTTTCAATAATTTCAGCATTGGCGGCTAGACTCCCTTTGATAAACCCGTATTTGAACAAAGAGGCATCGACGATTCATGGAGTAAATTTTGCAGTGGCTGGCTCTACAGCTTTATCTTCTGAAGTTCTTGCTCAAAACAAGATCTCGTCTCCAGTCACCAACACATCTCTAACTAAACAACTTGATTGGATGTCTACTCATTTTAATACTATTTGTTCTCATCAAAGAGGTTTGTATATACTTCATCCAATTTAATTTAAACAGAGTATATGTATTCCATGTTCAAATGTTTTTTTCTTATATTAATCTATTGCTTTCACATCCATCTTAAAGATTGCACCGAGAAGTTAAAGAATGCCTTGTTTTTGGTCGGTGAGATTGGAGGGAATGATTACAACTATGCTCTATTCCAAGGCAAAACTATTAAAGAAGTTGAAGATATGGTGCCCCCAAGTTGTTGAAACTATAAAGGAAGTTGTCACGGTATGTTATTATTCTTTTTTTTTTGCTTTCGGTGTGAAGTATATTGTTTCTTTCTTCCTACGTAAATTTATTGTTCTTCTTTTTTCAAAATTGGGTGTTTTGCAGAGAGTCATAAGTTATGGAGCTACTCGAGTTATCGTTCCAGGAAACTTTCCAATAGGTTGCCTACCAATCTATCTCACTGGATTTCAAACTAAGGATTCAACAGCTTATGATGAGTTTCACTGTTTGAAAGATTTGAACAATTTAGCAAACTATCACAATAAGCATCTTAAACATGCCATTAAATCGTTGAGAAAAGAAAACCGAAATGTGAAGATTATATATGGTGATTATTATAATGCACTCTTGTGGGTTCTACGACATGCTTCATTACTAGGTATGTTTCTTTATTGTGCTCTTTACACCTATATGTTAATTTATGTAGAAAATATTATATATCTAATAAATTGCTACCATCTTTAATAGGGTTCGACGAAACATCCTTGCAAAAGTCTTGTTGTGGGATCGGAGGTGATTATGATTTCAGCTTAATGCAAATATGTGGACTTCCTGGAGTACCAGTCTGTCCAGATTCGGATGAAAGAATCAGTTGGGATGGAATTCATTTGACACAAAAGACTTACAAATTCATGGCATATTGGCTCATTGACAACATCTTTCCGAAGCTTCGTTGCATAGTTTAAAGTAGTTTTGCTTTCCAATATATTTTTCTTGTTTTAATTTGTTTAGCGAGATAGACAAGTATTATTGTGTTTATTCGATTCGGCATAGTATACATATTCTTTCTCCATCTCTCTTCTCGATTTCAAATGTTTGTGAACTATCCCAAGTGAGTTTGTGATAAGATTTATCATTAGAAGCATTTTAGGAGCGTCTTAACAACATACACAGTACGTCAAAGGAAAAAAAATGAGAGACAATCACATAAGTTACAAAATTATAAAAGCCAAATATAGCAGATTTTGCTCATCAGTTTTTATGGGAGTTTCTGCCATTTTACTTTAGAGAAAATTTCGCTTCTTTTTAGGAGATTTTGAGCAATCGATCTATATATAATTAAATCGAACTTCATTTTTTATTTTAAAATCATGAAAACTAGATGGAAGATCATGAGTTTATAAAAATAGGAAACATGACAAAAAAATAATAAAAAAAAACTAAAAGAATGGATCATTAACAAAAGGGACCTTTACAAGATCTCGTACATTGGAACCCATGGTTATGGAACCGAATCCATCAGTATGGAACATTTTCTCTTCCAAGTGAAATCCCCTAGTATATGAAAGAGTGAAAAAGTGCTTTCGTTGTCGTGGAATAAGAAGCCTTCGTATTTTAATGCACATATTTAATTTATTCGGAGCACTATTATAGTTCCACTTTTTGGGGAATATGGGTCGCAGCATAACAAGAATATTTCTAGTGGAACATCTTTCACAATCCTTGCAAAGATAGTTCACTAATAGACCAAGGGATACGTAATTCGACTCATTCACATCTAGATTATACTTCTTTACAAGTCATGATGAGAGATTTTGGAGATACTATAGTTTTCTAGAAAAATAACGATAAGAGTTATGTAAATAAGAAATGACAAGAATTTTTATAATTTAAATCGAGTTTTCTATACACGATAATTTGATTACATTACAGAAGCTCATATGTCTTCCACAAAATGTACCTCTTCGCCAAACTAGCTAAAATAAGTTATTATTTTTACCTAATAAAAGCTGAATAAATGTTTTTTTGGACAATATTAATCTTGGCTTTTTTAACTATGTATATATGGGCAAAAAATAAAAAAATAATACATAAATAAATTCTAGCATCAATATTTGCTGGATTAAATAGTTAAATCTTTATTTAAAATATGCTTATTTCGAGGGAATTAAGTAATAATGGTTTTGAATCCATTAACACATGTAGGATTAGGATATGAAAAAATCTGACTAATGACAATAATTTGAAAATTTCCAATATAAAAAAGTTTTGTTAAATTATTTTTAAAAAGAAAGTTAAACACATAATATACAACACTTCACCTTTAATTATAATTAGTAATAGATTTTCGAAGCTTTCAACATTTTAATAGTTACACAACTTCATCTATCTCCTAAATCACTCATACACAGATGTTTCAGAGTTACTTTTGAAGGATGTGAATCCCAAAGCGAAAGCGGATCTTGGTTGCTGATTTTCGGGATACAAAACTGAAATTCAAAGAAGGAAAATACAGAGGAAACTCAATACCTTTGAACAACGTTTCTTCAACAAATTTCCGACGAACACCACCACCTAGCCTTCCTCGCTAACCTCTGGGTACGAGATCGTTCTTGTGGGAGAATTTCTTTGGAACGAGAGGGAGAGATTGAGAGAGCTCTTGAGAGAATTCGTGGGAGTCTTTTTTCTGTGTTTCTCATTTTGTTTTCTTCAACACTGGAAGAAGAAGTATGACGTGGGGTAACTCCCCAGGTCACAGAAACCTCTCATTCCCGTGCAATTTTGCAGGGAAGTTTAATAATAATAATAATATTATTATATTAATATAATTAATATTAATAATATATATATATACATTCATAAATAATTAATATATATATATAATAATTAAAATATAAAAATTATTTATTAATTAATATGATTAATTAATAAATAATTATTAATTAATCATATTAATTAATAAATAATTATTAATTATTAATCCAATTAATAATTAATTAACACTTAATTATTTATCATAAAATTAGAATCATATTCTATAACATTTCTCTCGTATAACCTAGTTCAAATGTCATCTTATACACATTATTTTTAACCTATAGTTTTAATATGAATCTTATTGATATTAATTTTATTTGAATCTCATTCAAATAATTTCTCTCATAATATATAGTTTTAATTTATAATTAACTATATATTATAATGTATCAATATACATATAATCCCTTAAGTAATTTGAACATTTCAAATTCTTCCAAAAACTTGATCCTCGTTTTACCTGTTATGAGCTAGCAAGGGGACCTAATGGACCTACAGATCAGAAGCATCAAACGATGCGAGATTAATCGGTCAAACTCATTGACCGTGTTAATCAAGATTCGTTAACTACGCGTCATTCCACTAAAGACTCGTAGTTGCACTCTTCTCACTGCAGAACGTTTTCGTGTCAACAGATATATGACCATAAATGACGAGTCAATCCTTCACGAGTGCTCGTAACTCAAGTTGGGTCAAATTACCGTTTTACCCCTGAGTTACATCTTACTCCTTAAACACCACTGCTCCTCTAATGAACAACCTGGTTATGGTCCAACCAATAACCGGAAGTTCCTCTCGGCCAATGAGAGGGTGGGGCCCCTTGTTCAAGTTCCGGAGTCAGCATTTAAAGGAACACTCATCTACTCCCCTAAAGTCGAGAAGGAGTGAATTTCATCTTGTGAAGTTATGTTCCCAGCTCCCCACTCGGTCTCGTCCCCAAAATGGTAGGAATGTTGAGTCGGCAACTCAGGCCGCTCTCACCCATACAAATCAAAGGACGAGCCCTCACAAACAGGAGTCCATAACTCACTCAGGATTGAGAATGAGTTACCTGGTCATCCTAAGAAATAACAATCTATTAATTAACGGTGTTACATCTAAAGATTGTCTATTTCGCAGTCCGGTCTTATACAAACTCATTGTACAGGATACCCCCACTCGCATGTCTCCACACGAATGACCTGGATCGAGTCGTCTGTAAGATTTACAAAGTGGGCCGTATCCATAGTGTTGCCAGGATAAGGTACCTAGCCTTATCCATATACTATAGACCCTTTAGGTTATTCACGAGACATTATCCATTCATATATCAGGGGTATATCAAATATATACCTCGTATATCAAATATATACCTAGTATATATACTGTCCCGATTACATTAAAATAACCTTGGATGTTTAGTTTATGGATTTGGACAATGCAATGCTATGTTTCAACAACAAATTTATTGAATAAAACTTTATTGAATATACATTTGTTTTTACATAATACAAACTACGAGTTTAGGGCAACACACCGAACAACTTTATGATTCAAAAATATAGTTTATTATCACTTTTGTTACTATTTTTGTTTTAAAGGGTTGTGTATGATTATAATTCTTTAACTTAATATTTAAAAAATTTCTTATTATTTAGTATAAATTGATAAATTCATCATTAATTTTTATTTTAGTGTATGATCAAATAAATTTTAAATATCATGTGCATCGTGTCACGATAATACCTTTTTTCGAGCGTGCGAACCATGTTCCAAAGCACAATCATGGTCAGCCTATGGGAAACTTTAGTCCAACATACTTTCTGCGCCCTTTGTGGCTCATTGGACCTTAGGAGAGGTTGTTTCTTCCTCGATCGAGCTTTGTTATATGCGGAACCTCTCTTGTCTCGACAATGCACGTCGATTATACCGGTATTTCAACTCTTTCGCGACTCTAGTTGGCTTGATCTACTCTAGGCCAAGACCTGCTATTCAACCTTGCCTTTACACTAGGCCAAGATCCCCATAACTCGATGTCGCCACTCAATTCCAACTACCTTGTTTCTCAGCCACTCGGTCCTCCGACCCCTACATTGAGCCGGGACCTTACTTGGATGAGTTCTGACTGAAACAGGATAAGAACTAACTTAAAACGCCAACTCGGTATTACCGAGAGATTCCTGCCGCGAGATTGTGTCAAAACTAGCTTATCGGGATCATCAGATGCCTCTAAGACCATTCATATCAAGAAATTAGTTAGTAACGAGCTAAACGGCCTTATCAAGTACTTTCGAGATGATTCATTTCGAGATCCGAGTGGGAAATAACTAAACTTGGCAACTGAGACGAGTCTTGCTGCTTACGGGACCAAAACTAGCTTGTTCGCACTTACCAAGATCCCACCGATAGTTTAGGATTCCACCCCAAGCATCAGGATGTCAATGTACTTCGCCGCTCATTTGTACACGTATACCGAGATCGACCCATCGGTTCGTACTTAAGGTTGGGTCCTTCAAGACATCTATCAATTTGGACACCATCGAGACACTCGTGCTTGTGTAATCTCACTTGAGCATACCATACAACACAACAACCCTATAGTGCAACCTCCGATCCATGGGATTAGATGCAATGTCGGTACCCTCATGTCACTCAACATTGTCCTTTAGATTCTCATTCACGAAAGAAGATGCCCAAGACTCTACTTTTGTGACGCTGACTCACATCATGATACACGCATGTGACATGGGGTAGCTCACTTAGGCCACAGGGCCCTGGTGGAGAGCTGACACCATGCGTCCCCCTATAATAGCATTTCAAAGCAATCTTGGTATGGCAGGCGTGTGCATGGAAAGTAGCGAGGAGTCATTCGGCAACGTAAAGCACACATCTGAACTCCGATCAACACGAAACTTAGCTTGATTGCATATCTCACCAATATGCGTCTAACTCTAAAGCCGCTTGTCCAAACTCTCGATGTAACCCCCATTCTCGGGATCGTAGCTCGTGGCCGGACTTGCCCCCACTAAGCTAATCATCAACATCAATGAAATCGTCTTTGCCTTGCATGATGCATATGCATTCTTCTAGCATTATTGTACACATCCTTGTGGTGTGTCGGGTGATGCTCCATTCTCCTTGTTCACATCACAACACTCCTTTCTCGCCCCTAACATGGCCTGATGAGGACACTTGACTATCGCCACCACTTGTCCACTATGTGGCCGTCTCACAAGCTACTCTCTACTAGTATGATTATGACAAATACCATGTGTTAGAGACTCGTTGATAAAAATGGTCATATAAATATTGTCATCTATATAGGGAGAGACACTATAAATTTAAAATGTTTTGTGTTTTCTTTTCTGCTAGATTCTTCATAAAATTTAATCTTTTTCCCCTGTCAAGATATCATTTTACATGGTTCGAACATTGTTTGTTTATTTTTAAATATAAATACTGTTTGTCTAATTTTAAATATGAACCTTATTTGTTTAATTATGAATTTCAATCTTCATCTTTTTGTGGCGAATCCAAACTTATTCATCAAGTGATATTGATGTGATGAAATTATTTACTCGTTGTTGAATGTTATGGAAATATGTATACTATGGGATTATCCGCATAAGTTATTTGATTGATGCTTAGTTTTAATACAAAAAAAGACATCAACTGTAGAAATAATCAACTTTACTTTTAAAACAAATAATTAAAAAAATTACAACATCAATATACATAGATACAAAGTTCGTTTATTATATTCTAATTCATCTTTGATGCTTGGATTGTTGGTCTAAATACGTATATAATCTGTTTGGGGTGAAAATCGTATTGCCACGTGAAAGACAATGTGAGATCCCCCTGGATTGATCAAAAAATCCAGGTCACCTCGAACCATTATGAGGTGTCACATTTAGCCAAAGATTCACTATGAAAACTACTCCATGGCGCCATCTACATCTAGGTCCAACCCACATAGGAAGACACGTCCGATCTACTCTCTGACATTAATTACCGCCTGTCAAACCCCCAACCTAGAAATAGAGGGCACCACTTCTACATACAGGTATCAAATTCTATCTCGAACTTAATATTGAGTACCAATCATTACTGACTTGTGCATCGAAGTGATTGCATTTCTTTTACTGGTCATTCCTCAGATAAGAAAGTCAGTTGTTCCATGTGTCCGAGCTTGACCAAGTCAGACACTGTTAAGTTTTACGCATAAACATAATTTGTCACATATAAATAAAAATAAATGGTAGATCTATATTTTCCTTGTTGGGTCGCTTCATTTGAAATTGAGTATAAATAATTTACAAGTTAGCAATCTAACAGTACATTAATTAATTAAATTATTAATTTAATATATCATTGTTGTGTGCATAAAATGATACTGCCTCGTGGAGGACGTACATGGTGGCCGATCTCGAAGGAAAGGTACTCTTACACTCGTGGAATGCAGAACATTTGAAGAGATATTACCCTTGAAATGTTAAAATGGTCTGAAAATGGATCGAACTTGTAAAATTTTAAAGGAATAATATCAGTATTAGATTATGCATTATTTAATTTCATATCTCTTAAGGGCGTGAGTTCGATGTGAAATTAAATGGGGCCAGACGCGAATTGAGACTTAGGAAGTTTGAACCTTTGGAACTTACAAGTCCGAGGTGGGGTGTAAACTAAGTCTAAAAAACAGTTAGATAGTCCCTTCCGATGGACTCTCAGCTCGTTCCCCTTCCTTCAGGAAGGATGATGTCAGCCGGAATGCTATATCTCATACGAAGGGGGCCGAGGTAGTTCTCAGGCATCTGGGAAGGGAATTCTAAATCTTGCCCCGAGGTTGAAGTATCACTATCGTCCCCATCATCCTCTAAGAACCTAAAATTATCTATCTCCACCTCTAACTCGGAGTCTAACCTACTGGCAAACTCCTCCACGGAGTCGGCCCTTCTAGGCGAAGGGTCCTGATTCCGAACTGCCCCACTATACGAGCTACTACTACATGAGATTGAGGAACTACAGGACGTCGACATGACTTTGAAAATAAAAAAAGAAACTTAGCAAAAGAGAAGGAACGAGACTGACCTAAAGATTCCGATCTCATGAGGTTGGATTCCAAGAATTCATATAGCGTAAAAGACGGAAACAGAACCTTGAGGTATTTATAGCAACCCGAAATTCAATCTCAGCCGCACACGTGTCCCAAATTGTACATCTCAGATCGGAAGAAGTCCGAGCGTCAGAGATAATCACGTGTGCGCCGGTTGTCGATTCCGTTTTCGAGGTTTCCCAACGATAACATTTATCGTATCGGCCTCGGAAGTCACCCTGCAAATCAGTTTCCCCAAGAACAATGAATCTCTCTACCAGGTCGAGATCGAATCCAAGAGATAATGGGCCAATGTTTGGGAAACGAATATCCTTTCACCACGTGGAGGACGGAGATTCGCAGCGAAGGGAAGAATTAGAGGAATAAGCTTACGGACCTCCATCTCGAATCCTTCCGAGATGGGACATTCACCACTCCCTATTAAGGAATTCATTCGACATTTCTAGGAATGTGTTCGAGGTCGACCTGCTCGAACCCGACACATCCGACCTCAAATCTGACCAAGGTAACCGTCTGTCGTAACCTAAACCTATAAATATAGGCCCTCATTTCACCATAAGGTATCGAATTTCTCCTCAAACTTAATATTGAGTCCGAGCTGCTTACGGACTTGAGCGTCGGAGATTTTGCCCTCTTGTGCAGCTCTTCCACTTCGCGTTTCGGGTCGGAGCACTGAGTGGGTTCGAGCTAGATTGATGTTGTGCAAATCGTTGCATAAACAACTTGTTTCTTACACTCCCAAACACTACGTTAATTCTTCAAGTTTCAATTTACTCATTTGAATCTACTCTTTCTTTTATATATAATTTATAAGCGCACACATCTTTTTATGCTATTGTTTCTTCGATGAACAAATATTTTTTACAGTAGATTAAAGAGGTGTTTAAAAAGCTATATTTAAAAGGCTAGGTGTCGACTAACAAAATTTGTTAGAAATTTATATTAAATGATGAACCATTAATTATAATTTAGAAGTAGTTTTAACTTTAATAGATTAAAATATAACACTTAGAAGTTTATAGGTTAAAAGAAAAGGATTTAGGAATCAAAATAGCCAAACTTAATAATATTTCATTGTTGGTAAAAGAGTTGTTGGTTATACAATACGTACTCGTGGGTTACGAAGGAAAATTTAAAGATCTATTCCGAATAATTTTCCAATCCATACCATTTTTCCTTGAATTGTCACATCGAGCAAATAGGGAATGGTTTTTCAAAATAATTGATTCTCTTAGTAGTGTAATTTGTATTCATGCCCCTATGGTAGGAAAATCCAATATGGAAAAATGTTATATTGTACTTTGATAATCATTTTCTCAATGTTCATAGGGTTGATAATTGACTGTCAAAATATACCTATACATTTAGTTGGGATAAATGTACTATGATTAAACTTCTTCGCAAAAATATCTAAAAAATTTGTTATCCCAAAAGATTGCATCGTCGCCAACGTCTCTCTGCCATGGAGCGAGCTAAGGGCGAGTCAACGACTTCCATCATCCGTGACCCGCACAACGGGAAAGGACCAACTGACCTAAACTCCAAGGACAAGAGGAGAAGATCGAGTGACCCCGCTAGCAAAGATGAGGCCAACCCCCCTCGTCGCCTTGGAGGAATTCACATTGGCGCTCCACCACACGGAGCTTGTCGAGGCGGGGAAAGTTTCACGGGGAGCATGGTGGAACTAACCGCCACCGCCCCAGTTCAGCATCCAAGGGCTTGGATCCCTGGGTCAAACTCAAGGATTCCATCGAAAGCCATGATATGAGTGGCGTGCTCAAGGTGCGTCACTCTAACCGAGAAGCCTTGCACCACAAGAAGAAAGCTCCACGTCACCTGAGGTACCGTGTGGAGCGGAGAACACAGAGCGAGGAGGTCAACGATCATTGGGGTCAGTCCTGGGTCGAGTCAAGCATCAAATCAAAGATGGACCAGCTCCGACAAATGATGCACAAGGAGATCATGGATCTAAAAAACAATTACAAACCTCTAGGCCAGGTTGACTTCTCAGAGCGGGAAGAGTCCCCCGTTTACTCAAGACATTCTGGACGAGCTAATCCCCCGCAAGTTAAAGGCCCCTACAATGAACCCGTACGATGGGTTGGGATACCGTATCTCGTACATAAAGATATTCGAGCCAAAGATGGAGTTCCTTACAGCAAGCGACGCCATCAAGTGTCAAGCCTTCTAGATCGCTCTAGATCGCTCTAGCAGCTGCGTAAAATGTTCATAAACCAGTTCTCAACGCGACAGTTGATTAAACTTCCAGCGTCCCACCTCGAGACGATAAAACAGCGAGACCGCGAGTCCTTGATCGATTATATCACGAGGTTTATGGACGAACATGTCAAAGTGGGGAACTGCACTGACGAGATGGCAATAATATACTTCACCACTGGATTCAATGATAGGAACCTGGTGATGAAGATCGGCA
This sequence comes from Momordica charantia, assembly GCF_001995035.1. The sequence continues at coordinate 270,628 of NW_019104624.1, forward strand.
GGAAGACGCTGATCCAGAAGGAAACACATGAGGTCTGCACCTCATATTCAAAGGAACAAGCCTTGCCGATTCTGTTCGACGAGCAAGACACCGAAAGGCAGCACTTGCCTTATAACGACGCCCTCGTCATCACCCCGTTGATCGATCAAGTTATGGTCAAACGGGTCCTCATCGACGGAGGAGTTTCTACCAATGTCCTCTCTTGGTCAATGTACTCAGCCCTCGGATGGGAGCAAGCTCAGTTGAAGCTGAGCCCTACATCACGAGCGGGTTTTACCAGGGAGACCGTAACTGCCGAGGGATGTATCTCACTCCCGATCACTCTCGGTGAAAGAGATCACCAGGTCACTATAATCGCTGAATTTATGGTGATCGATAGGACCTCGGCCTACAACGCAATATTAGGCGAACACTACCCTTTAGCAACCTTGCTAATACTATAGGATAAAGGACCAGATGGTGGGATCCTTTCTTGGAGAAGAAAACAAAGTAGAATTCAAGCTTTAGGTTGTGAGCAAGAGATGTTTTACAGGGAATTGAAAAAAAAAAACCAACCCCAAAAACCGATACCTTATGTGTTTTAAGCAAGAGGGACAAGGGAGAGAGTGTCGGAGTAACCTCTCACTCTCCACCTCATTACTTCTCAGCAAAAATGTTGGGAAGTGGTGAGTTTTCTTAATTATGGTATAATTAACAAAACAAAATTATATATTTATTTAATTTTTTTTTAATTTAATAAATAAATTAAATAATTTATTAAATAAAAACTATTTTAATTTAATTAATTAATTAAATAAATGTAATTTAACTAAATCATATTTAATTAAACCAATAAATATTTGAATCATACTCAAATATACATTTCCCTCATAACATATAGTTTTTAATATGAATCTAATTCACATTAAAGTTTAACCTATAGTATTTAATATGAATCATATTCACATTAAACTTTAACCTATAATATTTGATATGAATTCAATTCATATTATTCTCTCACATAATATATAGTTTTATAATGTATCATCATAAATTATAATAAATTGTGTCATACACAATTAACTCAAATTCACTTTAATTAAATTTGAACAATTCAAATTCTTTCCAAGATTTAATGTTCTTAATTATCATTTATGAGCTAGCAATGAGACCTAATGGACATATAGATCAGAAGCTCCAACATTACAGGACTAATTAGTTAAACTCATTAACCACCTTAATCAACATACGTTAACTACAGGTTATTCCACTAAAAATTCGCAACTGAGCTCTTCTCACTATAGATTATTTCTAGGTCCACAAATATCGACCATTAATGGCAAGTCAATCCTTCACGAGTGCTCGTAACTCAAACTGGGTCAAATTACCGTTCTACCCCCAAGTTACATCTTACTCCGTAAATACCACTACTCCTCTAGTGAACAATTCGGTTATGGTCCGACCAATAACCAGAAGTCCCTCTAGGGCCAATGAGAGGGTGGGGCCCCTTGTTCAAGTCCTAGAGTCAGCATTTAAGAGAACACTCATCTACTCCCCTAAAGTCGGGGAGAAGTGAATTCCATCTAGTGAAGTTATGTTCTCAGCTCCCCACTCGATCTCGTCCCCAAAATGGTAGGATTGTTAAGTCGGCGACTCGGTCTACTCTCACCCATACATATCAAAGCACGAGCCCTCACGGGCAGGAGTCCATAACTCACTCAGGATTGAGAATGAGTTGCCTGGTCATCCTATGAAATAGCAATCTGTTAGTCAACGGTGTTACATCTAAAGATAGCTATTTCGCGGTTCGGTCTTATACAAACTCATTATATAGGATACCCCCACTCGCATGTCTCCACACGAACGACCTCGATCGAGTCGTCTATAATATTTACAAAGTGGGTCGTATCCATAATGTTGCCAAGATAAGGTACCCAACCTTATCCATATACTATAGACGCTTTATGTTATTCCCGAGACATTATCCACTTGTATATCAGGGGTACATGAAATATATACCCAGTATATTAGGTGTATATCAAATATATACGTAATATATATACTGTCCAGGTAACATGATAATAACCTTGGATGTTTAATTTATTGGATTTTAGACAATGCAATGCTATGAATTCAACAAAATGATTGAATAAAACTTCATTGAATATAAATTTGTTTTGACATAAATACAAACTACGAGTTTAGGGCAACACACCCAACAGAATTTGCTATGGGGAAATAGCTTGAATTTTTATGCTATTTGTGATGCCGCTTTATCTGATGAAGCTTGGAGAAAATGACGGAAAATGTTTGCATCTACTCCGGGGGCAGAAAACAGGGTTGAATAAGCTTTGGTAGCTCATAACAAAGGGAAGGTAAAGATGAGTTACAATGGGAAGCAATAGAAGAGATATAGCAGGGGCAGTGAGTGTTCCAGTGGGGAAGTGGAGTGTTTTTACTACCAGAAGAAGAGACACGTTAAATAACGCTTTCGCAGTAAGTTCACAGAAGATTTTGAGAAGGGGAACAATACTGCAAATGTTGTAATAGAAGAAGAACAAATTGAAGAATTTCTGGCTTCTGTTCAGAGGAATATATTTGTAGACCAGTGGGTAGTAGACACTGCAGCATTAGCGCATGTTGCTTCAGACAGATGTTGGTTCTCATCTCTTACTGTTGGTGATTATGACTCAGTGATGATGGGGAATGAGAGTATGGCCAAGGTGAAAGGAATTAGAGATGTTTGTTTGAAGACAAGTGAAGGGTCCGGGTTGGTGCTACGAGGTGTCCGGTATATTCCTATCTTTAGATTTCATTTTTTATCCACATGGAAGCTAGATGACGATGGCTACAATAGTGAGTTTAGTGGGGGTTGCTGGAAGCTCAAGAGGGAATCTAAGGTGGTGACAACAGGCCACAAGATATCTTCTATTTATATGTCTGAGGATGTAGAGCGTTGCTACAGATGGTTCCGGGCGATACTTGAAAGAATGAGCAGCATGGACAGTCAGGACAGATCAGAAGAATCTGCCATCGAACAAGTACAACAGATGGGAAGTAGAAGAAAGGGAAAGAGGAATAGCTTAGTGAGGTGTTCAGTAAACTGTCGGAATAATACCCTATATGTCAGACGGATGAGCGAGCTGATGAAGTCTCATAGGCGAGATAGTGCATTGAGAGAGAAGACTACAGTTGGTGCTTAAGCCAGGGGTGATATCTCCATAAAGGAAACAGACTTTGGTGGGAGAACCAACTCATCATAGGAATCTTCTTGCAGAGGTTGTTGGGTTCGCTCGAGAAAGGAGGCGATAGGGACTACTTAGATCAAGTGGGAGCACGTGGATGTGTCTCTAACGTTTGGGAAACAAGATCACGTAGGATTGCTCAGTCTTGAGGCAATCACAAACAGAGCTTGGGTAGAGCTCAGCAGTGTGGATCAGTTCGTTGATATAACAGTCATAACTCTACCTTGACAGAGGGTGTCAAGAAGTTGATGGGACACTGTTGATGCAGTAGGAGGTAGAGAATTGTCGCATTGTCTCCATGTGGGAGATTGCTGGGGTTGGTGGAGTCAAAACGACGTCGGATCGAGCTAGG
>NW_019104624.1:279541-291489 GCF_001995035.1 Momordica charantia
ATAGGATACCCCCACTCGCATGTCTCCACACGAACGACTTGGACCGAGTCATCTGTAACCTTTACAGAGCGGGCCGTATCAATAGTGTTGCCAGGATAAGGTACCCAGCCTTATCCATATACTATAGACCCTTTAGGTTATTCACGGGACATTATCCATTCATATATCAGGGGTATATCAAATATATACCCCGTGTATCAACTATATACCCAATATATATACTGTCCCGATTACATCAAAAATAACCTTGGATGTTTAGTTTATTGGATTTTGGACAATGCAAAGCTATGATTCAACAACAAATTTATTGAATAAAACTTTATTAAATAGACATTTGTTTTTACAAAATACAAACTACGAGTTTAGGGCAACACACCCAACAATAGCAATCTGCTAGTCAACGACGTTACATTTAAAGATTGACTATTTCGAGGTCGGGTCTTATACAAACTCTATGTATAGGATACCCTTACTCGCATGTCTCCACACGAACGACCTGGATCAGGTCGTCTATAACATTTAGGATGTGGGTCGTATCCATTGTGTTGCTAAGATTAAGTACCCAACCTTATCAATATACTAGATTAGACCCTTTAGATTATTCCCAGGACATTATTCACTTGTATATCGAGGGTATATCAAATATATTCCCAGTATATATACTGTCACGGTTACATTATAATAACCTTGGATGTTTAGTTTACTGGATTTAGACAACGCAATGCTATGAATTCAACAACAAATTGATCGAATAAAACTTTGTTGAATATAAATTTGTTTTTACATAATTACAAACTACGTGTTTAGGACAACATAGTTTTAATATGAATATACATCTTATGCACATTATTTTTAACCTATAGTTTTAATATGAATCATATTCATATTAATTTATTTGAATCTCATTCAAATAATTTCTCTCATAATATATTGTTTCAATTAGAATTAACTATATATTATAATGTATCAATATACATATCATCTCTTGAGTAATTTGAACATTTCAAATTTTGCCAAAAACTTGATCCTTGTTTTACCCGTTAGGTGCTATCAAGGGGACCTCATAGACCTACAGATCAGAAGCTCCAACAATGCGTGATGAATCGGTTAAACTCATTGACCGAGTTAATCAAAATTCGTTAATTATGGGTCACTCCACTAAAGACCCGCAGCTGCACTCTTCTCACTGCAGAATATTTTCGTGTCTATGGATATACGACCATTAATGACAAGTCAATCTTTCACGAGTTCTCGTAACTCAAGTTGGGTCAAATTACCGTTTTACCCTTGAGTTACATCTTACTCCTTAAATACCACTGCTACTCCAATGAACAACCCGGTTATTGTCTGACCAGCAACTGGAAGTCCCTCTTAGCCAAGTGAGAGGGTGGGACCATTTGTTCAAGTCCTTGAGTCAGCATTTATGGGAACACTCATCTACTCCCTAAAGTCGGGGAGGAGTGAATTCCATCTTGTGAAGTTATGTTCCCAGCTCCCCCACTCAATCTCGTCCAAAAAATGGTAGGAATATTGAGTCGGCGACTCGGGCCACTCTCACCCATACAGATCAAAGGACGAGCGCTAACGGGCAGGAGTTCATAACTCATTCAGGATTGAGAATGAGTTGCCTGGTCATCCTAAGAAAAAGCAATCTGTTAGTTAACAGTGGTACATCTAAAAATTGGCTATTTAGCGGTCCAGTCTTATACAAACTCATTGTATAGGATACCCCCACTCACATGTCTCCACACGAACGACCTGGATCGAGTCGTCTGTAGCATTTACAGAGTGGGTCGTATCCACAGTGTTGTCAGGATAAGGTACTCAGCCTTATCCATATACTATAGACCCTTTAGGTTATTCACGAAACATTATCCACTTGTATATCAGGGGTATATCAAATATATACCGAGTATATCAGGGGATATCAAATATATACCTAGTATATCAAATATACACCCAATAGATATACTGTCTCGATTACATGATAATAACCTTGGATGTTTAGTTTATTGGATTTTGGACAATGCAATGCTATGAATTCAACAACAAATTGAATGAAAAACTTTATTGAATATACATTTGTTTTTACATAAATACAAACTACGAGTTTAGGGCAACATAACCAACAGTCATAAGCGTTTAATAAAGCTTTATACAACTTATTGAAGAAAGTAGTCTCCAAGTTGAAGCAAGATTAGCAAGAAAGGACTGGTGAAGCATTATGAGCGTACGGAACTATCTATCGCACCCCGACTGGCGCTACACCTTATTCTTTTGTTTACGGAGTAGAAGTTGTGATCCTTCTGGAAAGCGAGATTCCATTATTGGGAATGGTGGTGCAAGAGGGGCTAACAGTCGTGGTTAATGCTCAGCTACGTCTTCAAGAGTTGAAAGCGTTGGATGAAAGAAGGTTGGACGCTCAGCAAGCTTTAGAATGCTACCAAACACGAATGTCGAAAGCCTTCAGTAAAAAGGTACGACCTCGATCATTTCAGGTTGGTGAGCTCGTACTTGCAGTTCGAAGTTCGATTATTACAACTCGTCATACAGGGAACAAGTTCACTCCAAAATGGGACAGATCCTACGTTGTCAAAGAAGTCTACACAAACGGAGCATACAAGATCGTGGACAAAGAGGATTAAGAATTGGCCCAATAAATGGCAAATTCATGATGAAAAAAGGATCCTTGTCGCAAGAGCCTAAACTACACGGTACTCCTGGCCCATATGAGTTTTATGGTCTAGGTGCTTATCATGCTCAAGAATAGACTTTGGAAACCTAGCCCGAGCAGCTTTAAGTTTGGCTTCCAACTCTTCCACTTCTTGCAATATTTGTGCATGTTGTCGCTGAACCTTGTATCTCTCCTCAAGGGCATGCTGCTCTTCACGTAATATCTTCTCCAAATTAAGTTTGCACTCATCTAGTTAGCGATCCTTACTTGCTAAAGTCAACTGAGAAAAAAATGGAGGATTTTAGGTTGTTGTAAGTTCCGACCTTTCCAAAATAGTCACCTACAAAATCTTGGAGAGAAGCATGGTTAAATGTATTTATCCCCACGATAACATGAAAGATTATAAGTCCATCTGGTTTAAGAGATGAAGTCTTATCAATTGAAGTACGTATAATCTTCTTATGCAAGGTCTCCCACATAACTGAAGCAACTTGCCGTTGAACATCATAAATTACAACATCAACACATAAGTTGCAGACTTCACAGATATCAACATGGACCACCTTTTGGGCTTGTGCACGATCCTCAACAATTACAGGTGAAAGGTTAGAAGAAACAACAATCCTGTCAGTTCGTGCCTTGAAACCTCCAACACAAGTAGTAGCAAGATCAAGGACATCGGGACACGTCAAAGATAAAATACTACTTTCCCTCATATCATCATTAATAAGATCATCCAAAGGACTATAAGTTAAATCAAATAACAGGATTGTTAAGAAAAGTAGTAATAATCATAAAAGACAATACAAATACAAACAAGAAAGTAAAGGAGTTACTCTATGGGATTTATGAGTCTAAGCAGGAGACAATATACTTTGATGTTATTGATCTTTAAAAGGGAATATTTTCTCAATTTTTGTTATAGCGATTGCAGCCACTGAAGCAGCTATTGGCCTGAACCTGGCAAAGTTGACAATAGATTCAATAGCTGGGGATCTTGCTCACAATGGAACTCCTAACCAACAATCATACAACCGGGGATCCTCTCCCCACTTTGACTGTACAAGAATATGTGGAGCTCGGCATGTCTGGAAGCACACCAAAGGTGTAGTAGGAAAGGCGGGATATTCTGAAGGAATCGCAACACCATCGAAGAATTTGTCATCATAAACTGCCACTCGCTTCGATTTCTTTTATCTCTTCCAATGATGATCACTGTTGCTACTATGACTCTCCTTATTATCTTCACCAACAAACTGCTCAACATCTAAAAGATGAATTCTTTTCCCCCATTTCCATCACCAACTTTCTTTGGAAGTTCTTGTTTGGGAGGGGGAGGAGCGGCACTGATCTTCAACTTGTGTATAACTTTTTCAAGATAATCTCCATGTTTTACTAACGACCATTTTGTATAACGGGGAGTGACCTAGTTATGCGGTCTAGTGAACGTGCTAGGAGATGTACTTGAGATGATGTCCGAGTAAGAATACAAATTCGCCAATGATGCAACACACTATCCAAGCTGATTGGAGGAGCCTCTTCACTAAAATCTTTCGGTATATCTTGATAAAACCCAAACTGCCGACTGAACTTATAAGGACTATAAGCCTGAACGACTATCGAACTCGAGCTTCGTGATGATAAGAAGCATGACCGCAAGCTTGAGAAGAGTGATAAATTAAGAAATGAAAGTTGCTCGTTACCTTTCAAATCCTTATCCTTATTCCCAGATTGAAGAGTTGCATGCCATAGTATATATCTAACCCTATGAATCATATCACCAACATTGACATCGCTAAAGTACTTAGCTCCACCTTCGCCAAAATAATCAACCATCATGGGACCTCTGACTGGCACAGGAGTTTTGAAATGCGTGTTGAAATAATGAGTGAACCAACTATGAACTAATGTATGGGAAAGCAAGCACCTGAATTCCCAGCCGAAGGCGACACGTTATCAATCTGGCTGAGCCCACGATAAATATTGGCCAAACAGGAACAACTAGGCTAAACGAGATGTCTTCAGCCATATGACTAGTAGTTTTGAAAACTTCTGGGCAAAGAGATAAATTCTTACCACGAAAGACGAATTTGCATAACCAGCAGGAAAGAAAAGCTGCCAAATACGTTTTTTCTCTCTATAGACACCGTATTTGGCCCGGCTAAATTTTAATTATTCTTTATTTTTTTTATTTAAATATTTTTGTTTAAAAAAAATAAGATTACTTTATTATTGGTTATAATCTAAATTTTAAATTAAAAAAAATATTTGTTTCAAAGATTTTGATTTTTTAATACAATTACAAATTAAAAAAATAAAGATTTTATTTTAATAAAATGTTTTGATATTAACATTGTTTTTCCTTTGATTTTGTCTTGGTTAAGGTTGTATAGGTGACATCATTCCTTATGCTTTTCCTCCCCTCTTTTTCTCTGGGTTCGCTTCATTCACAGGGTCACCGTTTTTTTTAATAGTATCTAAGGGAAGGTTTTAGGCAGCACATAAGGTACAGTGTAGAGAAAAAGCAAAAAAAAAAAAATTAGATTTTTTTTCCTTCACCCATCCCTAGGTTTCTCCCTTTCTTCTTGTATTATTTCTCTCAATAAATTTAGTCACCATTCCACTCATTGTTTCTTCCTCCATCTCTACTTTTTTTTCCCTCTATTATATATATATCTATATATTATTTTAAATCATTCCTCTTCCTTCTCACTCTAAACTCACCCACACATTTTTCCATCTTCGGCAACAGCCCACTCGACAACACCCAATTTTTTTGAGTAGTATCCATAAGAATAGGTAAAGATTTGATAAAAGGTTTACCCTTTGGTGCCTCTATTTTTTTATGTATTATTTTTTTATCAATAAGAGAAAACGTTATGTGACTAAAATAAGCCAAGTTTTATTTTAAGAAAAAATGAGTCAGTTAATGAGTCGTGGGAGCGGTTTAAACGGCTTCTGCAAAAATGTCGTCACCATGGGATCCCAAGATGCATCTAGATCGAAACATACTATAATGGATTGGGCGACGCCACACATCTGGTCATCGATGCCTCAACAAATGGTGCATTGCTAACAGAACCTTATGCTGAAGTATTCAACATCTTGGAGAGGATATCATCGAACAATCACTCATGGTCTGGCCAAGATCCATTCGTAGGAAAGGAGGCAAGGGATTTAATGAATCAGAGTCTTTGATCGCCTTAAATTCAAAGATTGAGAATTTGACAGATTTGATTATGAGGAGTATGACGCAGCAAAACGCAGCTGGAGCATCTACTGGTAAGGCAAATGTTAGCCATATCCAAGGGATTTTTTACTCTTTTTGCTAAGGAGAGCATCATTACAACAACTACCCTGGCATCAAGAGTCAGTGTACTATTTGGGAAATGCTCAGAACAATGAAAACAACCTGTATTCCAATACGTACAACCCGGACTGGAGGAACGACCCGAGTTGGAATGGAAATCAGGCAGGAAACAATGCTGGTACATCTAATGCTCCAGCATATCAGGAAAAAGGAAGTTATCCCCCATGCTTCTCAAACTAAGGTCAGGTAATAATGCAAAGGTCATCTAAAGAATCATTCACATCTTAGGACAATCTAATGAAGAAGTATATGAAAAAGAATGATACAACGGTGCAAAGTTAGGCAGCATCACTAAGGAATCTAGAAATCCAGGTGGGTCAGTTGGCAACAGATCTAAAGAGTAGGCCTTATGAAGCACTGCCAAATGATACTAAGGTGACCAAGAGGTAGAGGAAGGAGCAATGTAATGTTCTGACATTGCGGAGTGGCAAGACATTGCCTACTGCCCACCCAAATGCTCCAGGAATCCACAAAGAATTAAATCAAGATGAAAGAAGTGGGCTACAAACAGAAGAATGCGAATCAGCCGGAACACCTCTAATCATGCCAGTAAAAAATAAGGCAACCCTCAGGTAGTTAGTGAACAGCAGCGAACAAATAGTGGAACTGCAAAGCAACACAAGCAAAGAGGTCAACTGAGTAAAAGCTAGGGTAGCCAAAGCAGAAGCATTAAATCTGTACATGACTGGAAAACGGAAGTAGACAGAGCATGAAAATGCTCCAGTCGAGTATCGACCCACACCACTATACCCAAAACAGCTGCAAAAGAAAGAGCATGGTGTGCAATTTAAGTTCTTGGATGTGCTGAAGCAGTTGCGTCAATATACCGCTTGTGGAAGCATTGGAGCAAATGCCAACTTGTGTGCGCTTCCTTAAGGACATTCTCATAAAGAAAAGAAAGCTAATAGAATATGAAACTGTGGCCATGACCAAGACCTGCAGCACTATCCTCATAACCAAAATTCCAGAAAAGATGAAGGATCCTAGTAGATTTACCATACCTGTTTCCATTGGAGGACAGAAGATATGGCATGCGCTGTGCAATTTACGAGCGAGTATCAACCTCATGCCCTTGTCCGTATACAGGAAGTTGGGGATGGGAGAAGCGCAATCGAAAATAGTCACATTGCAGTTAGCGGATAGATCAATCTTATATCCTGAAGGAACAATCGAGACTGTTTTAGTGCAAATAGATAAATTTATTTTCTCTGCTGACTTTATTATTTTGGATTATGATACAAATAAAGATGTCTGTGTCATCTTTGGGAGGCCATTCCTTGCAAATGGAAGAGCACTTGTGGATGTTCAAAAAGGCGAGGTGACAATGCGCATTCAAGATCAGGAAGTGAAGTTCTCAGTCTATGATTCCATGAAGTTTCCTGCTGAATTAGAAGAATGCTCAGTGTTGAAGATTTTAGATGAAGCTTTAATGGCCGAATTGAGTGCAAAAGCAATGTTGGAGCATTGTGTAAGCAGGGATGCTAGAGCTCAAGATGATTTAGTGATAGAAATACAGAAGTGACGGCCAAGGAAGATGCTGCTGCTGAGAAAGAGTCCCCAGCACCTGGAGAAGAGTATGAAAATGTTGAACCGTCAAATGCCTCAAGACAGCATGTAGAAGCCAGTGAGGCCCTACCAAGTGGGGAAAAGGTAGATGCTCCAATATCTTGTGCCTTTAGTCAAGAACAGAGCCCTACAGCCTCGGTGGATAAAATGCACATCACTGTAGAGGAAAAAGTCACCACTTCTAAGAAAAACAAAAAGGTAAAAAAGAGAATTTTCATTCCCCCAACTGAGGGGAAGAGGTATGCTACAGCTATTTCGTAGGAGAATGCCCTAGTGTCCAAGAAAGGGAAGAAGATGATACATCCAGAGAGGAAGATCAGCCCACGAGAAACTCGTTGGATGAGAAAGAAGGCAAACGACATTGACATGCTTGACCCGCGAAAGGGAAGTTCCCTTCCTTTTTTGCCTTAACAACTGAAGCCCTCAATGTTTTTTACTTTTTAGCTTAGATTTAAAATTCTGCGTTTAATTTATATTATTATTTTTATGTCGAGTAGTTTCTGTTTTATTTTTCAGTCAATATGTGAACCCCCTTTTTTGTTGAAATTAATGATAAAAAGAAAGTTGTTAGCAATCCTGTCTTCACAACATCTGCCCTTTGCTCGGCCTCATACGTATAGTCTCAATGCTAGAGCCTACTAGTGCGTAGTTTTCCCTATTTATGCTGGAGCATTTTAATGAGTGTTAACCTTCTTTTGTTCACCCTCTAGTTCATGTTTGCCTGCCCATGTCGTAGCATCCCTCTCGTAGTACTGGCCCCAGGTAGCGCTTACCCTAGAGAGCAATTTCAATGGCTATCTATCCAAAGCCAACCCTTATTTTTGTATAGCTAGCATGGACCTCTTCCTTTAAGATCCCCCCAGTTGTTATCAATCGCCCTTTACTCCTGTACGTATACACTTAGCGACCATTCCTCTCAGTCTCATATTAGTCGCGCCTTAAGTTTGAGGGTGTGTTAGAGCATTACATTGTAGATGTCCTTAGCTGCGTTGAGGACAATGCAACCTTTTAAGTTTGGGGGAGTGAACTTTCATTTATTATACCTTTATTAGTATTTGTATACATCCATGGATCTTTCTAATCATGTAATTCAGCAAAAACAAAAAATCATCATCAATAAAGGATGGGCTAGTAGTGTCATGGTCATGCTTGTCCAGTGCATGTTGCCCATGGCCGCATGCCCATGATAGCCTCTTCCCTCCTATTTTTATGCCATGTATTTACTTTTGCATGTTATTTACTTTTCATTGTACTTTTGGTGGCGAGTGACTCCTTGCGACTTTGCATGTTCATGCCTGCCGAAGGCAAAATGCTTTATAATCTACCTTAGGGGGGTACACCTAGTCTCCCTCTTACCTTGTGTTGTATCTTGTCTTGCCGCTAATCTATTCTCTTGAATTCAAGCATACAACAAGCTTTCCAAAATGTCTTCAAACGCTTTCCAAACCTTTTTTCTCTAAACCCATTTTCCAAAACTGTTTTCTCGAGAACGGGGGTGGAGGTTGCGACATATAACCGCGGTGCTGCCGGCTATCTGATTTTCGTTGGCTGACTTGTTCGTGGGCAAGAACAAGTGCCGCACAATCGCTTTGTGAGTCCTTTGAAAAGTGCGATTGTGACAGTTGGTATCAGAGCCTAGTTGGCTTCTTGGATCGAGATCATTAATCATGTCGGCAGTGAAACAGTTGAACAAGACACATGTCGAACGACTCGTGGAAATTGAAAAACAATTGTTGTTCTTGAGAGAAGTCCCTGTTCATGTTCGATTCCTAGAAAATCGGCTAGAAAAGTTGGCTAGTAAGACCGATGGAATCGATGCGGCAAACGCTCGACTTGATGTTTTGCCAGTGAAAGAGTTGTTGGTTAGGGTTGAGACCCTAGAAAGTAAAGGTGCGAAAACGGCTAGTTTCGTGCAAGGGGACAGCTCGACGAACTCTGTTGCTCATGTAGAGGAGCCTGCCGAAGAGTTAGACAGCTCCCAGAAAGTGATCATGCAAATGGTCAGTGATCTTTCCGACGACTTTCGAGCTGCTATAGAAGCCTTGCGGGCAGAAGTTGCCGAGATAAACACAAAGGTGAACCTCACCATGAGAGTGGTGGGAAACCAGGCCCAGCAGGGGGCAATGTCCAGTTTAACAAGGTGAAGATTCAGGATCCTAAGCCCTTGGGCGGGGCTCGCGATGCCAAGGCCCTCGAGAACTTCATCTTTGATGTCGAACAGTACTTTCGAGCTACAAGTACCACGACAGAGGAAGCCATGATAACTTTGGCAACCATGCATCTAGCTAAAGATGCAAAGCTTTGGTGGAGGTCCAAGTATATGGACATCCAAGAGGGACGATGCACTATAAACATATGGGACAAGTTGAAGAAAGCTCTCAGGGCGCAGTTCTTTCCGGAAAATGTTGAAATCCTAACGAGACGTAAACTGCAAGAGTTGCGACACACTGGGTATATTAGAGACTACGTAAAACAGTTTGCTGGACTGATGTTGGACATACGAGACATGTCGGAGAAAGACAAAGTCTTCTACTTCATGGAAGGCTTGAAACAATGGGCCAAGTCCAAGTTGTACGACCAAGGGGTTCAAGACCTCGGCTCTACCTATGCCGCGGCTGAACGCCTGTTTGATCTTGGCAACGAGTAGTCTCAGGATTACAGAAGGAACCAACCCTCATCGAGTAGTGGGAACAAAACCACCAGAACATGCTCACCCAAAAGTGGGGGAGGAGACAGTAATTGAGGATCAGATCGCAGACCTTATCGGAAGGGTGGAACAAACTGGCGCGGGCCAAACCAACAGAACAACTTCAATCGAGGGCCCCTCGTTTGCTTTATGTGTAAAGAGGTTCATCGCGTAAGCGACTGCCCTCACCGAGCTGCCCTGAAGGCAGTCCAAGCTACCATAGCCAATGGCCCTGAGGTCGAGACGGAAACTGCTGAGATAGATGTACCCACCGAAGAGCCTATTGATAACCCCCGCACGGGGGCACTGAAATTCCTGTCAGCTCTCCAGAAGAAGGTGGAAGAAGCACAAGAACCATTTGAGAGAGGGCTCATGTATGTGGACATGCTGGTTCACGATAAGGCCACAAGGAGTACTATGGTGGATTCTGGAGCCACACACAACTTCATGACTGAAACCGAAGCCCGCCTTCTGAATCTACAATGGGATAAAGATCCAGGAAAGATGAAAGCAGTTAACTTCGCAGTTCTCCCCATCGTAGGGATAGCAAAAAAGGTCCAAATGAAGATCGGGATAGGGAATGGCAAGGTGGACTTTGTAATTGTCAGAATGGATGACTTCGACGTCGTGCTCGGAATGGAATTCCTTCTAGAGCACAAAGTTATCCCCATGCCTCTAGCGAAGTGTTTAGTTATTACTGGATCCGATCTCACCGTTGTTCCGACGTGTATAAAACAACCAAGTAGGGATAAGATGATATCAGCTCTACAGCTAAAAAGGGGCCTTGCTCATGACGAATCAACATTTATGGCCATCCCAGTGATGGAAGAAGAGAGTAATAAAGAAGTAATTCCCAGTGAGATCCAACAAGTCCTAGCTGTCTATGCCGACGTCATGCCCGACAATCTGCCCAAGTTCCTACCGCCTCGTAGGGGAATCGACCACGAAATCGAGCTGGTCCCAGGGACGAAACCGCCCGCTAAGAATGCTTACCGCATGGCCCCTCTGAATTACCCAAACTCAGGAAGCGACTGGATGAATTGTTGAATGCAGGATTCATCCGCCCAGCAAAGGCTCCATATGGAGCCCGAGTCCTCTTCCAAAAGAAGAAGGATGGCAGTCTCCGCCTTTGTATTGACTATCGCGCCTTGAACAAGCTCACAGTACGCAATAACTACCCTCTGCCCATCATCACCGATTTATTCGATCGCCTCCACGGGGCCAAGTACTTTTCCAAGCTGGACTTGAGGTCGGGATACTACCAAGTTGTAACGCCCCGCGTTACTCAGGTTAGCTTGCCCCGAGTTCCGGGAAATATTATAACAAAATGGATTTTATTTATTGATTTATTGATTTATTTCATTTTTATTTTATTTGATTCGTCAATGATCTTTATTTAATTTAAGTGTGACATCTCGGTTAGTGTGTATTGTTACAAATTTAGTGGTGCGTTAGTAGCGTGTAGTTATTTATTAAGTTATGGTTTAGTACGGAATCCGCTATGTGACACTTGTTCTAGGCCGTTGGACCAACTACGAAATTATATTATTGGTTTTGTTAACAAGGAGTGATTGGGTAAATGGGCCTTAAACGAAAGAAACTAGCCCAAGTGAGTTGTATGTTTCAAAACAAAAGAAAAAGGGGAATTAAAA
>NW_019104624.1:323144-338476 GCF_001995035.1 Momordica charantia
CTTTAAAACTTTAGAGTTTGGAAATTATTTAGAAGTCCTTGAGGATCGATACTTGGATACTCCATCCATTTTATATTACTCGGACAGGTGTGCGCTTGCATCTATAGAATTGTTACCACGCTTAGTACGTGCGTTCAGCATCAACGCCCAGTCAAGGTTTTGGCTCCGTTGCCGGGGACTTTAGTTTTAAAATTGTTTTCAAATTCTTTTAGTTTTTATTTTTGTGAATTGTTGTTGGGTATAATTTCCATCCACCGTTTTTGTTCTATATTTTTGGTCGTTTATCTCACAAGGGTAAGTTAAAGTGCATGAGCACAAGATCTTTTCTTCTACCCCTTGACCCTGAGATTGAGCGGACCCTTCGAAAAACTCGAAAGGAGCAAAGACTTCGAAAACAACTAGAAAAGCAAAAAGAGAGAGAAGYTGAAATCAGTCCTGAAARTGAGGTAGAGAGTATGAGCACATCAATGGCAGATATTCCACCTCGTGATCCGGTTGATCCACCTGCTGTTAACGGTAATATGAGGGATCATGCAAGAAATGATGAATYCAACCATATCCAGATGGCGGACAACAGAGACGTGGCAATGCGAGAATATGCCGCCACGGCTTTTCAGAWCTTTRRTTMARGGATAGTCAACCCTATTCCAGCCCACGCAAACTTTGAGCTTAAACCAATGATGTTCCAAATGTTGCAGACAATTGGACATTTTGGAGGGCAGGAACATGAGGATCCACATGATCATCTGAAATCATTCATTCAAATTGCAAATGCATTTCGATTACCTGGTATAACAGACCATGCTCTTAGACTAACACTTTTTCCATTTTCTTTGAAGGACCAAGCTAGAGCATGGCTCAATGCATTYCCACCRGGATCCATCACCACATGGGGGTCGTTAGTGGARAAGTTCTTAACAAAATTCTTCCCACCTACTCGCCACGCTGATATCAGAGAGGAGATCATCTCCTTTAGACAGTATGATCGTGAACCTGTTCACGAGGCGTGGGAAAGATTTAAAGAACTAATCAGGAAATGTCCGAACCATGGCTTGCCGGCATGCATCCAGATAGAACATTTCTTTAGAGGTTTAGATCATCCTACTAAGATGATGCTAAACAATGCTGCCAATGGAGCCTTTACAAAGAAGACAGTCAACGAGATAGTCGACATCCTAAATGACATAGCTTCACACAATGAACTATGGTGTTCGCAATGATCTAGGGCAGCACCAAAGAAGCAAGATCCAGCTGGAGTTTTGGCTCTGGACATTGCTACCTCGATGCAAAAAGAGATGGTTACAATGAACCAGAGGCTGAAAGAGATGGCGTTGGGAATAAAAAATCCATTAGCCACGCCGATACAACCTGTGCAGTCGGATTATTGCACTCCTGCCCCTGTTTGCCAAGTCAATGATCTCATTTGTTCATTTTGCAGTGAAAACCATATTTATGATAAATGTCCACATAACCCTGCTTCCGTTTTTTATGTAGGACATGGGAACAATAGGAACTTTAACCCATATTCGAACACCTACAACCCAGGTTGGAGACACCACCCTAATTTCTCATGGAGAGGTCAAGGAGGTGCGAGCGGTTTTAATCAAGGGCAGAGCCAGCAGAACAAGCAGCCCTATGTTCCACCTACACAGCAATACATCCTGCCACCGCAACAACAGTACAATCAGAGAACACAAACTCCACCAGTTCAAAATAACAACTCAAATCTTGTGAATATGATGAAGGAGTACATGGCCCGAACCGACGCAGTGATACAATCCCAAGCGGCATCAATGAGGAATTTCGAGACCCAATTGGGACAGCTCGCCAATGAATTGAAGAATAGACCACAAGGTTCTTTTTCAGGCCATACTGAATTACCAAAGCGAGAAGGGAAAAAACAGTGCAAAGCTGTCACCCTTAGGAGTGGACTGGCATATGATGGACCAACAATGCCAACAACAGATGTACAGATTCCGTCCACTGAACCAACTGTAAAGATACCAGAGAATCCAAAAACACCAGAAAAAGAAAATATTAGAAAAGGTAATGAGGACACCCCGAGTGTTCCTCTACAGGTACAACCTTCTTTTACCCSTACTCCCCCGTTTCCACAAATATTAGTTAAGAAAAATAATGATTCCCAGTTTAGAAAATTTTTAGATATTTTAAAACAATTGCATATAAATATACCATTAGTAGATGCTCTAGAACAGATGCCAAATTATGCTAAGTTTTTGAAAGATATAGTTTCTAGGAAGAAAAAGATAGGAGAGCATGAACTGGTAGCCATGACAAAATGTAGTAGTGAAGCTGTAGGCAGCCCGCTACCCATGAAATGTAACGATCCTGGCAGTTTTACCATTCCATGTTCCATAGGAGGGAAAAACTTAGGTAGGGCATTATGTGATCTAGGCGCTRGCATTAATCTTATGCCATTACCAGTTTTCAAATCATTAGGCATAGGAGAAGCTAGACCTACTACGGTTACCCTCCAACTAGCAGATTGATCTATCATAAGACCTGAGGGAAAGATAGAAGATGTTTTAGTCCAGGTGGACAAATTCATTTTCCCTGCGGACTTTATCATCCTAGATTGCGAGGCGAACTTAGACGTTCCCATTATTTTGGGAAGACCATTTCTAGCCACTGGGGATACAGTTTTTAATGTGAGGAAGGGAGAAATTACAATGAGGGTAAATAATGAAGAAGTTAAATTTAACGTTTTAGACGCCATGAAATTACCAGGAGACTTTGAAGAGTGCTCTGCTATAAATAGCTTGAATCCTGTTATGGTTGATGAGTTTTATGACTTGTTAGTTACAGAGATTGAAGAAGAGCTTGATAAGATAGCAGAAGAACCGGAAGATGTGACTAATTCTGTTGAAAAAATACAAAAAGAAGAATGCAAGTCGTTACTTCCGTCCATAGTGGAACCACCCACTTTGGAGCAGGAGCCATTGTTGTCGCATTTGAAATATGTGTATCTAGGGGATAACGACACTGTACCAGTTATTATAACTTCCAATTTATCACCTACTAATGAATATTCTTTATTGCAGATTTTGCAGAAGCACAAAAAGGCCATTGGATGGACGATAGCAGATATCCGAGGGATAAGCCCGGCCTTTTGCATGCACAAAATCTTATTGGAAGAAGATGCTAAGAACTTTATCGAGAGTCAAAGGAAATCTTCTTATGAGAATGCTAAGCTGTTTAAGGAAAAAACTAAACAGTGGCATGATAGGCGTCTTCGACCGAACAATCTTCAAGAAGGTGATCTGGTTCTGTTATTCAATTCTAGGTTGAAACTTTTTCCTGGGAAACTTAAGTCTAGATGGTCTGGTCCCTTTCAAATTTTTAAAGTCTACCCATATGGTGCAGTGGATCTAGTTGACTCTAAGAGAAGTATTTTTAAAGTAAATGGGCAGAGACTTAAGCTGTATTTTGGAGAACTAGTGGATAGAGGAAAAACCTCTATTCAACTTTCAGGTCAATAAATGTTTGCGAAAAATGTTTTTCCTTCTTATCCGTTTTGAAAGAACAAAAGTAAAGGAAGGAAATTTTTGTATCTTACATTCTTTTTGTTTAATTATAAAAAGTTTTGCTTAGTAAGAATGTTCCTGAAAACGTTAAAAAAAAAGAAAGAAAGAAAGAAAAAAAAACGTTGAAAAAAATTACGTAGGTGCTTGGCGCCTGCCCTTTGCGAAAAAGAATCACGCAGGCGCCTGGCGCCTGCCCTGTTTTTCCAGCATTTCGAGAATTCTTCTTCCTTCGTGATTTGGGTTTCATTTTTCGACTTTTATGGGTTTTATTTTTGGTCAAACATTAATCCTTTGTGATTTAAGTTTCAAATCTCTCTTTAAACTCAAAAATACTTCAATTCTTGTTTCCCTAATCCTATTTGGAATTCAAACTTATTTTTCCTTTTAGGTTTAGGAAACCTAGTTGAATTTAAA
Source organism: Momordica charantia (assembly GCF_001995035.1). The sequence continues at coordinate 327,104 of NW_019104624.1, forward strand.
TCTCAATCCCTTTCCATTTAGGATTTAGTTTGGGGAAAGCTTTAAATAGACCCATTGCCTAAGCCTTACACCTCAACAAAAACCCACACAACTCTCTTCCAACGGAGCATGATGAGCATGTCACTCAGGATAGGGCCCTGCTGGTTTATGCCATGCTAAAGGGCATAGATGTGAATTATGGAGAATTGATCAATACCAGTATCCATGAGTGTGCCCACCGGACACGTGGTAAGCTTTATCACCCACGTTTGGTCACTTCTTTATGCGTGCGACAAGGTGTACAGCTCCCTGAGGATCAAATTAAGAGAGATGCCCCAATTGTGGAAGAGAAGAATATTCGGAGAATTATCGCTCATGCGCTACAATGAAGGGAAGGTATTGGGACGTCTCCTACATCGGAGATCCGTCGTCTCCGAGAGAAGAATCAACAGCTGCGAGATCAAGTTCGAGAAGTCGTGCAACATATCTACCACTTGAGGGCTTCATTAGATTTTGCGGTTTTACCTTCATGGCCTCCAGCGCTAGCTGCTATCCTTGGTCATCCATCTTCCAGTACCGACACTGATCCTAGTCCACAACCTCCAACCTCATGAAGGGGAGGTTCCTTCTTTGCTATTTTTTGTGTTTTATTCTTTTGGTTAATGACGTAGTTTGCATATTCTAGCATTACTAYGCATGTTTTTTTGTATTGATTATGTTTYGAGCTCAGTTGAAGCATGAATAAATTAGTATCGTTTATCTTCTGATCACTTAAAGTATGCCTTCACTTAACCTTAGTTTAGCTTTTCACATGCCTATTTTGAAGCATCTGTGCTGTGCATGTGATTTCATGTCGATGATGATTATAAGAGATTGTTGAGTTTTCTGTTCTATGYCTRACTAAGCTTKGAGCTATTTCCTTYGTTTATGTGATAAACTCATTTTCTTTTATGTCTTTTTGATCTTTACAGACTTTAAACTTTTTCTTTGCCCCTATATAGGAAGTCCTTGTCCTTTTTACTGTTAAGCCTTTTTCATCATATGCAAAAGTCTTTTCCCAGTGAGGACACTGTCTCTCTTAAGTTTGGGGGGGACAGTCGTTGTGTCAGTCATTGTTTCAGAAAGATAAAGTGTTATTATATTTGAAAAATCATGCTATTTTCTTTTGAAAAAGAGTAAGTTGGAAAGAAAGAAAGTATTGAAAAGCACTTAGCTTAAGAAAAAAAAGGAAAAAGAAAAAACAAATGAACAAAAAAAAGTTGCAAAAGAGTAAAAAGAGTCTTGTTGAGAGAAAATAAGAGTGGGGAAAATACTTGTGTTAGAAAGAAAAGAGTGGTAAAAACAATGAGAGTTAAAGAAAATGTATTTATGATTTTCGAGTCATACTGTAGACACCCATTTAGTTTTAGGTGTTGACTTTGAAAATTGCAGTAAGGATGGTGATAAGTGACTTCGTGTTTCTCATTGTCGTCGTCTTATGACCTAGCTGTTAGTTTCAAAGTCTTTCTACGAGTAGCTGTGGTTGAAACCGATGTTAGTGTGTGGAAACCTCAGGGGCTAGTAGCYGGTCTTTCAGATGTAAAAGTCTCAATGTAAAAAGGGAGTGTGCAGATTCCTTAGGGGTATTTGAAAACGTTTTCTGTTTTTTAAAGGAAAAAAAATTTTTGAAAGAGAAAGTTTTTATCATTTCAAACTTGGTTYATAGTGACTAAGCTTACAAAGCCAATAGAATGGTAGGCTTTGATATCTTTTACCTGAGACAATTTATGATTTAACATTTCGGTTGCTTTTGCTTTACCTTGTCCATGTGTTAGAAAGCTGACTAAAGTTGCTAAGTTTTGCTTGAGGACAAGCAAAAAGTTAAGTTTGGGGGTGTGATTACGCTTGTTTATACGCCTAAAAAGAAGGTTTTAGATGCTGTTTTTACTATGTTTTAACTTTGTTTCGGACTTTTTCCCGGTCGTTTGAGTTCTAATTCATGCAAAAATCATATATGATGGTTTGTGGTTGGCTTATATTGTATTTATAACATTTTAGGACGATTTGGGAGTGCAAATTAATCAAAATAATCAAAAAGTCGGAAATACCAACATGGGAGGCGCCAGGCGCCTGGGAAGGCTGCAGAAAACAGTTTTTCTTCCAACTTTGCCCTTAATGAAACGCGTCTTCCAATGCGTTGTGGTGGTTCCAACCGATGCATACGTGTAGAAGAAGTGTTCCACTATCAGTTTGAGCACGATTTAGTCAGTCAAAGATGTTGGAAATGGGTGGTTCACCATCGTTTTAGGACCTACCTCACCAATTATGCACAGCTATAAATTCCAGCAGCTTCTCCACCAAATTCATCAAGCTTTGCTTCCTTCTCTTGATCACTTTTAGTGTTTCTTTGTTGCTTTCTAAGTACTTTTTAGTTGCTATCATTAGTTGCTTTTGGTTTTTAAATCCCGAGCACTTTACATTCCTTTATTGAGCTTTGTTTTGTTTCCGTTTCTACTTAGTTATTTTCTACCCATTAAAATTTATAAAAATCCAGCACTTTGCTTATCTTCCATTTGCCTTTACTTTATTTTTAGTTAAGAGAGTTGTGTTTTTGGAAGAAAGAGCACGTGACACTCCCCCTTGCTTGAAAGAGAAGGGCGAAGCTCTCAATCCCGAGAAAAACTCTCCGTTAGTTAACTTTTGTTTTTCACACATGCATTCCAATTTCAACCATTTTACTTGCTGTATTTTCTTCAATATGTCTTTCTAAATTCCCGTCTCTAGCCCGGTTATGGATAGTTAGCCTTTTATTTYTAAAAARGGKTGCTAAGAAGTAGTGTTTTTGCTTTCCACTCATTACTCAACATGTTTTCCCAAAAAGKTAGGATTTAGAGAAGGCCACTGTAAGTCTTMACAAGTSAATACTGAAAAGGTTGCTTATTTGCATTGTTGAGTRGTTAAACCGAGGAGAGGAGCGCCTTAGACATAAGGGTTTCGCTTAAGTAGCCTAGACATAGGACCTTAACCCGAGGTTGCGACTATTTCCATCCTAAAACTAAGATATTTCTCGTAATAGACATATTACAGAATGTCTTAGGACTTTGAACTTGCTTAGACATAAGTCAAGTGAAAAGCGTAGTCGTTGGTTCCTAAAGTAAAATGCATATCGTCCTTAGCATATCCTTGATTCTTTGATGGCCAACTTGAAGTAATTCGGGCTAGGTTTTACCATTATAAGACCAAATCCCAAATCCAAAACCATTATTTGTGACCACTTCACATTTTACAAGAATCACTCATATCAACATTCACTATACTTTAAAACTTTAGAGTTTGGAAATTATTTAGAAGTCCTTGAGGATCGATACTTGGATACTCCATCCATTTTATATTACTCTGATAGGTGTGCGCTTGCATCTATAGAATTGTTACCACGCTTAGTGCGTGCGTTCAGCATAAACGTCCAGTCAGTTAGCTTGAGAATATGTTCAAGTTGGAGCCAAGTAGCCGGAAGTGTTCCGTCCAGAAGGTTCTAGTGAATCTTCCATCTCTATCACTCACGATGCTTTTGGGGACACCTCATAGTTTCACTATGCTCTTGAAGAATAGTTGTGCTGTCATCTCTACGAAACACATCTTCGGAGTTGGGATAAAGGTTACGTATCTGGAGAATCTGTTGACAATAACAAGGACAACTTCGAATTCTCCAACCTTGGGCAGGTGGGTGATGAAGTCCAGGGATAAGCTCTCCTAAGGCCTTGATGGCATTGGGAGGGGCTCCAGTAAACCGACAATTTTAGTTCTCTCGACTTTGACTTGTTGGCAGATGAGACAGGTCTTGGTGTATTGCATAACATTGTCTCGCAGGTTCGGTCAGTCGTACCCTTTCTTCAGTATGGCATATGTTATCTGCCACCCAACGTGGCCAACCCACATGGTGTCATGGCATTCTCCCATCAGGAGTTTCCTCAGGTTTCCTGCTCGCAGAACATGGAGACGATTGGTTTTGCTAAAACTGAGGTCGTCTTCGACCCAAAACTGGCAGGTCCTTCCGTATTTTACTAGCTGAATGATTATTTGGACTGCTGGATCGTCTTTCAGGTGTGCCTTGATGGCCTCACGAACAGACCCCGTCAACTTGCTTGCTTTCAGATGAAATAACATGCACAGGGCCACATGTTCGCTCTTTCGACTAAGGGCGTCTGCTGCTTGGTTTGATCAACCAGGCCGATGTTCGAATTGGAAGTCGAATTCGGCGAGGTACTCTTGCCATCGGGCTTGTTTTGAGGACAACTTCGACTGATTGAAGAAATGACATATCGAACTGTTGTCGATTTTGACAACGAACTTGGAGCCTAATGGATGTTGTAAGGAGGAGACTTGATCGGAAAGACCATTAGCTATGCCACATGCAATTAATTTCTTTTAGTTAGGGTAGTTGTGGCTATTTAATCGTGTAGTTGAGTTGTTAGCGGTTGGTCTTGTTTAGTTTTATGGTCTAAAGGATGTTATAAGGTTGCCGATTCATTATTCTTTTTAGAGCATTAATTGTGTTAGCTTCTCGAACTATGAGATTGTAACCTAATTAGGGTATTTATGAGTACATTTGTTTAAGTTGATCGTACTTGATTAAGTTCTTGCTCCATTGTCATTCGAGATGTTAATTTTCTTTTAGTGGATGGTTTATAGTTAGTAGAGGTCTCCTTGAAGGGTTTGGTTGATGTGAAGTCGGTAGTTAATGGTTTATCTGTACAGGATGAGAGTTTATCTTAAACCTTTAGTGGGTTGTTCTAATTGTTCAAGCTCACGTGAGTGTTGAAGATCAGAGTAGCGCAGCAGAAGCGTGGTAGCATTATTGCTTAGTTTTGTTGTGAAGACAATTCTCTTCTTTTTATGAAAATTTTAGGTAGTCTTAGTAACGGTCCATGTTGGGAAATGGTGAAATTCCTGGGGCGTTACATTCGCGGTCCGGTCTTATACAAACTCATTGTACATGATACCCCCACTCGCATGTCTCCACACGAACGACCTGGATCGAGTTGTCTGTAACCTTTACAGATTGGACCGTATCCATAGTGTTGCCAGGATAAGGTACCCAGCCTTATCCATATACTATAAACCCTTTAGGTTATTCACGGGATATTATCCCTTCCTATATGAGAGGTATATCAAATATATACTCTGTATATCAAATATATACCCAGTATATATACTGTCCCGATTACAATCAAATAACCTTAGATGTTTAGTTTATTGGATTTGGACAATGCAATGCTATGTTTCAACAACAAATTTATGGAATAAAACTTTATTGAATATACATTTGTTTTTACATAATACAAACTACGAGTTTAGGGCAACACACCCAACAAACTCCCACTTGAACTAAACTCGTGTGGGGTGTACATTATCATAAAACAAAGGGAAAATACAATAAACTAGGACATACAGTATACCCATTACATTTCTCCCACTTGCCATAGACTAATTGTACAATGCTCGTAAACCTAGACTTTTTAGATGGCCCTCAAACACTTTAGCCGTGAGTGCCTTCGTAAAATGATCAGCAATATTGTGCTCTGTAGCGATCTTTGTGACAATCACATCTCCTCGCTGCACTATCTCCCGTATAAGGTGGTACTTCCTTTCAATGTGTTTGCCTCTCTTATGGCTTCGAGGTTCTTTAGAATTTGCCACAGCACCACTGTTATCACAATAAAGTGTGTTGCGCAAGTTCATGTTTGGAACGACTTCCAAATCTGTCAAGAACTTTCTAAGCCAAACCGCCTCTTTTGCTGCTTCACAAGCTGCAACATATTCAGCCTCCATGGTGGAGTCTGCGATACATCCTGGTTTGATGCTTCGCCAAACTACCGCTCCTCCATTAAGAGTGAATACTGACCCCGACGTGGATTTCCTTGAATCCTTGTTTGTTTGGAAGTCAGAGTCAGTGTATCTTGTAAGGATCAAATCCTTAGCGCCATACACGAGCTTGTAATCCCTCGTTCTCCTTATATACTTGAGGATTCCCTTAACAGCAGTCCAGTGATCATATCCTGGGTTGGATTGGTACCTACTGACTATCCTTACCGCATAGCAAATGTCAGGCCTAGTGCACAGCATACCGTACATCAGGCTGCCCACTGCCGAAGCATAGGGTATGCGTTTCATATCCTCAACTTCTTGAGATGTCTTAGGACACTGTTCTTTAGACAGATGAATTCCATGCCTGAAGGGTAATAAACCTGTCTTGGAATTCTGCATCGAATATCGAGCAAGCATCTTATTGATATAAGTTGCTTGAGACAGGGCAAACATTCTGTTCTTGCGATCCCTTAGAATTTGGATGCCAAGAACATACTGAGCTTCTCCCAAATCCTTCATTTGGAACTGAGTCGCTAGCCACTTCTTTATGTCAGTAAGGTATCCTACATCATTCTCAATGAGTAGAATATCATCCACATACAACACTAAGAAGGCTACGGTGTTGTTGACGATCTTATTGTATACACAAGGCTCATCAACGTTTTGGTCAAAAGCATAAGATTTGATCGCAGTATCGAACCTTATGTTCCAAGATCGAGATGCTTGTTTTAGTCCATATATGGACCGTTTAAGCTTGCAAACCTTTTGCTCTTGACCTGGTTCTATGACTTCGGGTTTAGACATATAAATACTTTCTTCAAGATTGTCATTCAGAAAAGCAGTCTTGACGTCCATTTGCCATATCTCATAGTCATAATATGTGGCAATGGACAAAAGTATTCTAATAGACTTAAGCATAGCTACAGGGGAGAAAGTTTCTTTATAGTCCACCCCTTCCCTTTGTATGTAGCCTTTTGCCACAAGTCTCGCCTTATAGGTCTGTACCTTTCCTTCGGCGTCTCGTTTTCGCTTGTTGATCCATTTGCACCCGATGGGTTTTACCCCGTCAGGTTGATCTACAAGTTCCTAAACGGAATTGAAGTAAATCAACTCCTTTTCCAAGTCCATTGCTTTGACCCATTTGTCCTTGTCAGTATCTTCCATTGCCTTCTTATAGGTCAATGGATCCTGGATGCCGTCATCAGGTATGACAACTTGAGTTTCAGTTAAACCCACGTAGCGTTCAGGTTGTGATACAATCCTCCCACTACGTCGAGGCACCCTCAACGCTTGAGATGGATGTGACTGACGTGATGTGCTGGCTTCATCAACAACTCTTGTTGTAGTGCCAGTTTGATCAACAACTCTTGTTGACGTGTTTGTAGCCTCTTCGGAAATCTCATTAATTACTACCTTACTCCGTGGTTTATGATCTCGAACATGGCCTTCTTTTATGAAAGTAGCATTTGTCGATACAAACACTCTGTTTACTTTATGATCGAAGAAGATACCACCTCTCGTCTCTTTAGGGTAACCTACGAATAAGCATACTTTTGAATGAGGTTCCAGTTTCTTCGGGTTAGTCATGAGCACGTGTGCCGGGCATCCCCAAATGCTAAAGTGACGTAAACTAGGTTTACGACCCTTCCATAGCTCAAAGGGTGTTTTAGAAACACTCTTTGATGGAACTACGTTCAAAATATAAATTGCAGTATCCACTGCATAACCCCAAAACGAGTTAGGCAACTGAGCATAGCTCATCATTGATTGAACGATGTCCAACAGGGTTCTGTTTCTTCTTTCTGATACACCGTTTTGTTGAGGTGTACCAGGGGCTGAGAGTTGGGATGTGATTCCATGTTCTATCATATAGTCCTGGAATCTCAAGTCCATATACTCTCCACCCCGATCTGATTGAAGTGTTTTAATGGTTTTACCTAATTGATTTTCAACTTCAGTCTTGTACTCCTTGAACTTTTCAAGGGCTTCAGACTTATGTTGCATTAGGTATAAATAACCATACCTTGAATAATWATCKATAAAAGAGATGAAGTATTCATACCCTCCTCGAGCTYTAACATTCATCGGACCACAAAGGTCTGAATGTATAAGTTCTAMRGGCTYTTTGGCDCTATAAYCTTTTCCAGTAARAGGTCTTTTAGTCATCTTGCCTTCAAGACAAGACTCACATGGYGGTAAAGAATCGTCTTCTAACTCACTTAGAATGTCATTCTTAACCAACCTCCCAATCCTATTGAGATTAACGTGACCTAATCTTAAGTGCCAAAGATAGGTATCTTCCTTTTGAGAAACTTTTTACCTTTTATTTTGAGTTCTAGCATTTTTAAACAACTCGGTATTTAAGACTGCTTTAGTTATGATTGGTCTTAGCACATACAAGTTGTTTTCAAGTAAAGCTGAACAAACGTTACACCATTTCTTGAAATGAACACTTCATTTAAATGAAATGAAATTGAATACATCTGTTCTAACAAACAAGAAATTGAAATTAAGTTCCTTCTAATTTTAGGAACAACGTACACATTATCTAATTAAAATTTCAAGTAATTAAAATTGTCTTAACGAGTATTGTGGGGTGCTAATACCTTTCTCATACACGAAAGACCACCAAACCTAAATCGTTTTGCACTTATCAATTTATCCATGCAGTTTTCGTGGCCAGTCACACCCTATAAACAAAGACTGGTGGCAACTCCATCTATTTCCTCTCGGGAAGAAAGTCGGCCACTTCGTGTCGCGAACCTGTAGCGATAGTTTTTATATATGTTTCATTTGAATCAATGAAAAAGCTTAAGGGAAAATTATTCCCATTGTAAAATGGTTATCGGAGACAACTTTCGTGTGCTCTCTCTAATTTAATTGTTACATAGGGCTAAATTTCTAAGCAAGGAGGCACCTCGTCCCCACCCACGTGACGAGACGATCTCTTGCTCGAAGACTCAGTGGGGGCCAAGCTATTGGGAGACAACCTACCGGTCGAGGACGCAACGGGCGTGGGGACTTCTAGTGTCAACCTAAAGCTCTCTTCCGAGCTCGCTCGCCTCAACCTAGAACTATTGCTATTCCAATCACACATGAACGAAAACTACAAATTTACAGAAAGAGAGACGAGCTACTAACCTCAACAGGAGAGTAAAAAAATTATCTTGGAAGCGTGAAATGAGAGGGAAGCCCTCAGGTTGATATATATGCAGCGGGAGGTGATCTCCACACTACACGTTTCCATCATTCAAGCGGCCAAGATCGCATGCCTGGATGACGGTTAAGTGCACAAGAGCGCCTTGAAGGTCGTGCTCGACGTGAAACCCCCAGGTGGCAATTAAATGCTCATGTCGGGGCGACTAATTTGTCCACGTCACTCACTGCCCAGTCCAAAAGCAGAGAAACAAATAGCTCGTCCAACGCCTCCACGATGTCTCTTAGATGGATGACCCCTCACCCGACTTAAGAGGGGGCAAATGTTGAGGGGGCAAGTTGTGCATGGACGACCTATTCTAGTGATTCCTAAAAGGCCAACCTAACACGTGTTTACCAGTACTTAGGTAAAAAATTAAGGCGCAAGGGATTCATTGTTAAAGGTAGAGAGAGGATCGACCGAAAGCATGGACATAGGTCGCATGAGGGAGCCCGACGTGAGTAGGAAAATACCCAGATGGGATCGGTAGCTACTCCATTAACCGTTATAAATATACCACAACCCAACGAGCCCAGGTATGAAATATGTCTGAAGCTAATCTATCTAAGCTTGGATTCTTAACTGACTGGATCGTCAGAGTGGCTTACCTGTTTTGTAGGTACCTCTGATGGACATTGCTCCAAGCAGCGCCTACCGACCTCCCAAGGTCGTTCTTTCTGCCTTAGCAGATTTTTGCATGAACAACAATCAATCTAGCAAAGAAAATCAATTTGAAACTTGGTTCTCAAATTTGATAAAACATTAACCATAAATCTATTTGAATTTTAAATTTCAAATTCAATTATTTTTTTAAAATAATTTATTTTTCCTTTGTCACATAAAAAAATCCAAAAAAAGGCATATTTTCTTATCACTCATCACTCATGACATCCGTGCAAAACACATATGAAATCCATGTATCTATTTTACATACACGATTTTCGTGACTAACGATGCATACGACCTTTGAAAGTTGCATTTATGTGTTTTGTTATCACGTGTAAGTGCAAATCTAACGCATTCAAGCATCTTTTATGTAACCTTAAACTTAGGCAAGTGCCTTCATGACAATTCAAATAATTTCAACGACTTAGCAAATTATATTTCATCTCTTTTTTGGATAAATAAAACACAATAATGATCCAAGTGGAAGTCTTGAATAAAGGTTCAATTCAGTTTATTGTTTTTTTTGTTTGATTAACCGAACCCGATCGATAATCAATATCGAAGTTGTAACGCCCCGACTTTACAATAGTGCCACCCTCGAGAATCAATATCAAGATCTAAATTGTGCCCTTGGACTTCTCCGTTTTGGATAAATTAAGTTCTTTGATTTCTAAGTTGAAGTTCTAATTTTAGGTAAATTAGAATGAAGTCTTTTTTCGTTGGACTTAGATAAATTAAGTTTTATAATTTTGGAAAGAGATTTTATTAAAATCTTAATTCAAAGTTTTGGAAATTCGATTTTTCTTTTTTGAATTTTATTCTCGGGGTTTTAAAAATTAGTTAATGTCTAAAATAAATTTTTCCAACCTTTTGAAAATTGGTTTTCTTTTTGGATAAAAGACTAGGATTTTTCCCTCTTTTAAATTCATTAACATTTTGTTATTTTGGGTTTCGCGTCATTAGATTTGTTTGAAAATAGAATTTTAGTTTCTTCTAACCCATGGACTTTCTATTAAATTTGAGAGTTGGGCCTTTTAGTTTTAAAACAAATTAAGATGGATTTTGATGGGGAAGAGAATACCCTGGACACGTGGAGGACCCCTATTGGTGCTCCAAGATGACTCATGAGTCATGCCCAGCTCGGATCGCCGAGATCACCACCACTAGCGTTGACAGGTGCTAAGTATGAGGGCCGATGTGAACCTGGCCGAGGTCCGATCTACCGGGAAGCTCGGTGGGGGCCGAGGTGAGCTACTGTCAGCAGCGTGATTATCGGGTGTAACCGTCGGTCCCGAGGTTACCGGGTGTAACCGACGGTCCCGAGATTACCGGGTGTAACCGTCGCGAGATTAGCGGGACTACCACCCATAAGTAGAGGACCCCACTCCACGATCAGGTACGATGATTTTCTGATCTCGAACTAAACTGGGAATCCGACCTATACTGACTTGATCGTCGGAGTGCTCACCTTTTTGTGCAGGTCCGCCCAAGTATTCTGATCGGTCCGGAGGCCGAGTTCGAGCTGCAATCAGAAATATACTGTTGTGCATATCCTTGCATATACAGATTTTCTTTTAAATTGGGAATGTTGGCTTTTTAGTTTTAAACCAATTTAAAGAAAAAAAAAGAAAAGAAAGGATTAAAGAAAAAAAAACAAATAAAAACCCAATGGCTCTATCTTCTTCTTC